>CAWUDS030002546.1:0-49020 GCA_963859935.3 Lathyrus sativus | reverse complement strand
ATGGCTGGTACCAACACCTTCGATACTAGGGATTGGGTCGACTATAATAAGACCCTATACTCAACCAGTATTGGAATATATCAGGCCCCAAGTGTCCAATCCTCAAACACCATCAGGAGGAAGCCCACTGCCTAGACAAAATCCTCTTCCTCGATTGGTACAGTTACCCAGGAATCCAACATATGGAATGTCTACAACTGTGATGTAGGGCTTCAAAATGCTCCCCCCATCTTTTCAGATAACCCTGTGACTTCTCCGTTGCAAGGATCAGAATCTGGTGTGAACGTTGGTCGAAATTTCCAGGGCCAGAGTCTGGGATATTCGACCCAAGGCCCCAACTTGACCAATACCTCAGTCGCATGCTTAAGGCAACAAATGGATGAGAGCAACATGCAAATGGTTCAGACTTTGTCCCAGACTATGGGCGAAATCTTTCAGCCATTGATCCATAACACAACCCAAACCAACCAACAATTGACATTGCAGTTGACACGGTTGGCTGAGTTCATGGGAGTACCCCCTGCACCCAGAAATCAAAACCCAATAGCGAACGTCCCTCGACAGGACGTAAGAAACGCAAGGGAAATACACTTGGAAAACCAGGTTAGAGTCGAACCTCCTGTAGTTGAACCAATAAGAGAAAATCAAATGAACCAGGTCCATGTTCTAGACGAAGGAAACCAAGGAGTGGTCATGATAAACCGAAACCAGGATGCGGATCGCGTGGTCCAGGAAGTTCGACGCAATAACATAGCCATTGACAACAATCTAGCGGCCATGGTCGAAAGGATTATGGTTCGAAATGGAGTAAACACTGGTTTTACTCGGCCAAACTTTACATCCCCAATAGTAGATTACATCCTTCAAACAGAATTACCTCCTAGAACGAAAGTACCAAAATTCACTAAATTCTCGGGGGATACGACGGAATCTACTGTCGAACATGTGGCTCGTTATGTGATAGAAGCCGGGGAAATAGCGAATGATGAGAGTCTTAGGATAAAATACTTTCCAAGTTCCCTCACAAAAAATACTTTCACTTGGTTCACAACGCTAGCACCTAATACCATATGTAGTTGGGCCCAACTTGAACGCTTGTTTCATGAGCAGTTTTACATGGGCCATACCAAGATTAGTTTGAAAGAACTAGCTAGCGTAAAACGTAAGTTTTCGGAGCCAATCGAAGAGTACCTTAATAGGTTTCGACTACTCAAGGCCAGGTGTTTCACGTAAGTGCCGGAACACAAACTGGTTGAAATGGCCGTTGGAGGCCTTGATTATTCCATTCGAAAGAAGTTAGACACCCAATACTTAAGAGATATGGCTCAATTGGCCGACAGAGTTCGACAACTCGAACGTTTGAAAGACGAGAAAACTAGATTTAACAAGAGTAAGAAAGTGGCCTTTGTCAAAATTGATGATAATATCGAAAGGGCCTGCGAGGATTCTTTGAACCTCGATGAAAATGAAGTAGACCTCGCCGAACTAAAACAAGGTCCCCCTTATTCTTGTAAAGTATTAGCGCCCCCACAGGGGAAAATTTTTGTCGAATCAGAAAGGAATGATATATTCCCAAAGAAAACATATACCTTCGACATCACCAAATGTGATGAAATTTTCGATTTATTGGTAAAAGATGGGAAAATGATAGTGCCACCTGGCGCTAAATTGTCATCGCTAGAGCAAAGAAAAAAGAGAGGTTTTTGTAAGTACCATATTTTCTGGGTCATAAAACATCTCAATGTTTTCTTTTCAGGGATCTTGTTCAGAACGCAATCCAGGAGGGACGTTTGAAGTTTGGGGAGAAAGCCGCCAGCCAAATGAAGGTCGACACGGACCCTCTACAAGTGACAGACGCTCACTACACAGAGCCATTAGAAGCCAACATGATCGAGGTCACTGAAGGCCGCGACTTCTTAGAAAGCATGATAGAAGTTACTGATGACTTCGTCAAGAATGCTGTGATGACAAAGGTCATAATGGCCTTTGATCAAGGTAGTGAATGGAAGATGGATACTTGCAACATTGATGAGGTAGCAGACAATCCAAAATGGGAGATGGTGACCAAGGAGATGGCTGACAACTTCGTCGAAATGGACCAGGCTACTGAAGGTTTGGGTTTACGCTTAAAGGGTTTGAATTTAGTCGAGGAGGTTGAGATCAACATGATGGAAGTTACCCAACAAGAAGGTGAAGAGGACAATGAGTCGAACAACCAAGAGGAAATCACAAAGGAGGCTTACCCAAAGAAAGAGGAAACAATCATGGATTTTCTTCACAGATTCCAGGGAAAGGGTTCCAGCGTGATGTTATGCCCACGATGCAGCGCAATCTTCAACAAAAAGGCTGCCCAGAGACTTGAGGGAACACGAAGGCTCAAGCAAAATAGGGCAATGCCTGAATTCGATAAACGAAGCAGTTTGCTGAAAAGATCTAAACCCCACATCAGAGGCCCCAAAACAAGGCCTGCTAGTTTCAAACCCGCTGTTGGAAACACCGATGGTAGGTGGACGAAACCCAACGAGGATAGGTGACAAGGCCAAAAAAAATGGAAGAATTTCGAAGTGAACAGGGGTTCCTCAGTTACCTATCGAAAAGAATTCCAATCTTCAAAGATGGCCCATGTATCCGAGAATTATAAGGGGAAAAACCCCATGTCTCGGTCACAGTGGAGGCGGGAACAACGGAAAAGAAAAGCTCTTAGAGAAGCGGCGTCGAAGGACAAGGCCGAATCTAGTACTAATCTCCCAACAAAAAATCTGAGAGAGCCGTCGAAGATGATCAACAGAACCACACAACCGCTGGTGGGCAGGAAGTTGTTCCCTGACCAGGTTAGAAGTCAGAGGGAGATCACTGGGATCGATGACGAGATGACGGACAACTTCAACTCAGATTCTGATGATTCGCTAAATTTGTTGATAAACGTAGTGTCAGTGATGCCAAAAGAATATGACAGATTGTCTGTGGTCAAAAACTGCGACACTGACGCAGACTGTGAAATGGCAGCACACAAACCCGTCTGCTATTATGTGATGAACAACGGTTGTGTTTAAGAGCAGAATGCTTTCTTCGAACGGCCCACAGAGGAGATGAGGAACCATCTGAAGCCGCTCTATATTACGGAAAAAGTAGAAAATACCCCAGTTAACAAAATTCGGGTGGACTGTGGCGCAATTGTGAATTTGATGCCACATCTTCTATTAAACAAAATCGGGAAGTGCGATGCTGACACCAAGCCACACAACATGGTCCTGTCCAATTATGAAGGCAAGGTAGGCTCGACCAGGGGAGTAATCCAGGTAGATGTCACCGTTGGAACGGTAACACGGCCAACGGTATTCATGGTTGTAGAAACTACAGCCAATTACAACTTGTTGCTTGGACGCGAATGGATTCATGGCGTGGGGGCAGTGCCATCCTCGATGCACCAAAGAATTGTAATTTGGAGGCCAGACGACATCGTGGAAAATATTGAATCCGATCAAGGGTACTTTAAGGCACCCATCAACTATGTCAATCAAAGGCACTTCGACAAACAATTGGCTGATATAGGTCCTTATGGACCGAAGGACTTCGATTTCAAGCCAGATGACGAAGTATTTGGCTCGTTGTACTTACATCCTGTAGACGGTTTCCGTTGGGACAAAGAGGTACCAGGAGAAAGGCTTCCATACCTTGGAACCTTGCTAGTGGACCCCACAGGATGGGGAAGTGATTTAAGTAATAATGACTAAAGCCGATGCGCTTCGAAGGATTTCGGCTTATGTGGCCGAAACTAGACTACAAGCGGCCTTGGAGGCTGTCAAAAGCGAAATGGCCATGGAGGCCAATAAAGAAGTTCTCCAGAGAGGCTACAAGGAAGGCTTCGACATGGAATTATCTGATGAAACCTATCAAGAAAGCAAAAGGCTTCACGCTATCTATGACGACGAGCCTTTGGGTTTCGAGAAAGATCCCTTGGCAGAGGATGCCAAGATGCTTGCGCAGGACCCGCTAGAGGAAGTCGACTTAGGAGATGGCGTTACCAAAAGGCCAACTTATATTAGTGCTAACCTCGACACTCAATTCAAAGGTGAAGTCATCCAGCTGTTGCAAGAATATAGAGACTGTTTCGCCTGGGATTATGATGAAATGCCAGGATTAAAAATAGAGTTGGTAGAACATAGACTGCCAATCAAGCCTGGCAAGAAACCAGTCAAACAGGGCCCAAGGCGTTTTGCTCCAGAGGTTCTATCCAAAATAAAAGCGGAAATCGAAAGACTTCTGCAATGCAAATTCATTCGCACAGCCAGGTATGTCGAATGGCTTGCTAATATTGTGCCAGTTATTAAGAAAAATGGTTCCTTGAGAGTCTGCATAGACTTTAGGGACTTAAACTCAGCAACTCCTAAGGATGAATATTCGATGCCGGTGGCAGAAATGCTAGTCGATTCAGCCGCCGACCACGAAAATCTTAGTATGTTAGATGGCTATTCTGGTGATAACCAAATCTTCATTGTCGAGGACGATGTTCCCAAAACAGTGTTTCGTTGTCTAGGGGCCATAGGCACCTACGAATGGGTAGTGATGCCTTTTGGCCTAAAAAACGCTGGGGCAACATACCAATGACCAATGAACGCAATATTCCATGACTATATAGAATCTTTTATGCAGATATATATTGATGACATTGTGGTTAAATCTGTATCAGGAAAAGATCATATAGATCATCTTCGATGGTCCTTCTTAAGGATGAGGAAGTTTGGCCTTAAAATGAACCCTCTAAAGTGTGAGTTCTTTGTGCAGGCGGGTGACTTCTTGGGTTTCGTAGTCCACAAAAAGGGCATTGAAATAAACCAAAACAAGACGAAGGCCATTATGGAGACCAAGGCGCCGTCAAATAAAAAGGAATTACAATCCCTGTTGGGCAAGATTAATTTCTTAAGGAGGTTCATATCGAACCTGAGCGGCAAAACACAAGTTTTCTCGCCGTTGCTTCGAGTCACCAAAGAAGAGTATGAATGGAGGAAGGAACAATAAGAAGCTGTCGACAAAATCAAAAGTTATTTGACCAATCTTCCAATCCTCTCTCCACCTTGTCGATATAAGAGCATGAGGTTGTACATAGCCGCGTCACACAAGACTCTGGGAAGCATGTTAGCTCAAGAGGACGAAAATGGCACAGAAAGAGCCATTTACTACCTTAGTAGAGTCCTAAATGATGCAGAGACGAGATATAGCGAAGTAGAAAAGCTATGTCTATGTTTATATTTCTCATGTACAAAATTAAAACAATGTATAAAGCATGTTGATGTTTGTGTCTCTTCGCATTTTGATGTTATAAAGCATATGTTGTCTAAACCTATTTTGCATAGTCGAATAGGTAAATGGGCATTAGCATTAACGGAATTTTCCTTAACATATAAACCATTGAAAGCAATTAAAGGGCAAATAGTGGCATACTTTATTGTCGACCACTCCGTAGATACAAACGCTTTAAATATGGTCGAACTAGAATCTTGGAAGTTGTACTTCGATGGTTCCAGCCATAAAAAGGGAACTGGCATAGGCATGCTGATTATTTCTCCTGACAAAATTCCAACACAATTCAAGTATAGAATAGGTGAGTCGTGCTCCAACAATGAGGCGGAATACGAGGCTTTGATAGCTGGACTTGAAATTCTGTTGGAATTAGGGGCAACTAGAGTCGAAATAATGGGAGTCTCAGAGTTAGTCATAAAACAATTGACAAAAGAATACAAGTGCGTCAAAGAAAGCCTCATCGTGTACTTTGTAGTAGCAAATAGGCTATTAAAGAAATTCGAAGAGACTATTATTTGACATATACCACGACTTCGAAATCAGGTGGCCAACGATTTGGCCCAAATAGCATCAGGATACAAGCTGTCCTGCGAAGACCTGCAAGAAGTAATCCAAGTCAGAAGCAAGGTAGCAGCCGTGGAACTGCAGCCATCAGATTTGAGAGCTGTAAAGTTCGGTTTCACCGACGAAGAAACCTTCGAGATCTTTACAATCGAATCGATGTAGGATGGAGACTGGAGAAGACCGTTGGTCGAATACCTCCAAAATCCTTCAAGCACCACAGAGCGAAAAATAAAATACCAAGCACTAAGCTACGTCCTCCTAGGAAACGAATTATTCAAAAGAATTCCTGAGGGAGTTTTGCTTAAATGTCTAAGCGAATCTGAGGCGTATCTAGCATTATCATCAGTTCATAGTGGAGCATGTGGGGCACACCAGGTAGGCCAGAAGATGAAATGGCTACTATTTCGCCAAGGTCTATATTCGCCTACAATGCTGAAAGATTGTATCGAATTTGCCAAAGGCTGTCAGGAGTGCCAAATACACGCTGGTATACAACATGTTCCAGCAAGCGAGTTACACTCCATAATTAAGTCGTGGCCATTTAGAGGATGGGCTTTGGACCTAATAGGAGAAATTCGACCCGCGTCCTCGAAAAACCAGAAATTCATCTTGGTGGGGATAGACTACTTCACCAAATGGGTCGAGGCGGTACCCCTGCTGAAAGTAGACCAGGACGATGTGATTGAATTTATTCAAAAATACATTATCTTTAGATTTGGTCTGCCAGAAACGATAACAACAGATCAAGGATCAGTCTTTACTGGTCGAAAAATGCAAGAGTTTGCTAGAGAAATGGGATTCAAACTCCTTACTTCAACCCCTTACTACGCCCAAGCCAATGGCCAGGTCGAGGCAGCAAACAAGGTAGTAATTGGAATGATAAAGAAGCAAGTAGGGGGTAAGCAAAAAAACTGGCATAAAACCCTAGACCAGGTCCTATGGGCATGTAGAACATCCCCCAAAGAAGCTACCAACACTACACCTTATCGACTGACCTTTGGCCATGATGCAGTATTGCCAGTCGAAATTCTGGTGCAGTCGGTCAGGATTCAGAGGCATCACGAAATTCCCCGTGAAATCTATTGGGACATGATGCTCGACGAGCTAGTGGATTTAGACGAGGAAAGGTTAAAAGCGTTGGAGCTCTTGAGAAGGCAAAAGTAAAGAGTAGAGAAATCCTATAACAAGAGAGTCAAAGCAAAGACCTTTTTGATTGGAGATTTAGTTTGGAGGGTAATCCTGCCAATGGATTGAAAGGTCAGGACACTAGGCAAATGGTCCCTAAAGTGGGAAGGACCGTTTCAAATCTCAAAAGTCTTCTTGAATGGGGCATACGAAGTTGAGGAGCTTAGCAATGATAAACGAATCTTGAAAGTAAACGGTAAGTATTTGAAAAAATACAAACCAGCGCTTCGAGAGGTAAACATTTCAACAGAGTGATATAAAGCTAATAAGTAAGGTCATAAATGGCATCAATGAAATATGCCAAAATGGCTTAGTCTTTATGAATACAGCAATAGAAGCATGGCTTACAAAGGCCAGAAAATAAACATTAAAACATTTCAGAAATCTAAAAAGGAAGGTTGGCCTTCATCTTGAGGTAGTTTGCTTTCTGAGCATCAAGACGACTCTGGCAAGAGGCTCTGTCGGTTTTCATTTGCGCAATCTCGGCTTCTAGTTGTCGAGCCTCCACGGGAAACAAGACCGCATGATCAAGCTCTGTCGACAAGGAAGAATCATCGAAGGAAGACAGCTCAGCATTTCTCTTCTGAGCTTTGGCTATCTTGCTGCGAAGTTTTCTGATCTTACGCTCCCAACAAGCAATGCTCGTTTCGTTCTCAGTAATCTCCTGTTGATTCTTGGCCTTTTGCTCCTCCAGCGCTACAATTTTGTCCTCACAATCCGCAACAGCAGTCCAAGCAACAGCCTCGGTACCTGACTTCTCAGATATGTCCTTTTCGAACTGAGGCAAGAGCCCAAAGTCAGTATGAACCTGGTCGATCAATGTCCCAACTTCTTGGATTACGGTCGCGGCCTCAGCGGAGATCGACTGAAGATCCACTTGTTGTAGGAGAGCTTTCAAAGAAAGGTAATGGACTGGACTCATTTGCAAGAGAGAAAAGAGGTCCCCTTTGAAAATCTTGTTCTTTACTTTCTCAAGAGCACTGTTGATTGGAGTTGAAGTTGGACCTTCAGAGGTTGAAGTGCTTTGGGATTTATCTGAGGAACTATTTCGCCTACGGAGGAGGAGTTGGATGTATTGTCGACGGTCGGACGCTTTTAGAGCCTCAAGTTCTGCCGCAGTAAGATCTGTCGCACTCTTGGCAGGCATCGTCTACGTTTTTGCGTGGGTGTTGGCAGGAGCAACTGGAGTTGTTTCAACAGGCTTGACTTGTTGGATGGGAGGACTCTCGACAGCATTTTCTTTAATTGGGAGAGTATTGGTAGTATCCTCTTCCTCGTCTTCTTCGACGTCCTCCTCACTAGACTCTTCCAACTCAGATTGATGCATGGCTCCATCTGTCGTACCCTTTTCCTCCACAGGTTTGTCATCAACCTCCATTATGGTACCCTGAGGTGAACCATCAGCAGGATTTACGCCTTCATCCAAAAAGTTCTCTTCTTCACCTGCTTCGATGGGATTCTGGGAATTGTTCCCCTCGTCATGATCGGACCCATCAATTTGAGATTGTTGGGTGACAGCTTTTAAAGGAGAAGGCAGGGGAACCACAAGAACCTCATGTTTATTGATTTCCCCAAGAGAACTCACACCAGAACCTAAGTCCGAAGAAGGACAATAGGTGGGCTCACCTCGACTGTTCAAAGGATAGGCCTCAAGAAGAGATGTAGTTGGGATACTTTCTGTCATCACAACGTTAGGCTGAAAAGAAAGAATCTAAACATGAGAAAAAGAATCCAAAAGCAGTTTGAAATTCAGACAGAAAGCAGTCGAAGATAGGAGTTGGACCTTAGGGCCTTCATCAGCCGGACTGGAGTTGTCGCTTTCAACAGCAGCAGTTTGGGAATTGGGGTACCTCCGACAGAAGCCTTACCAAGGTCTGCACAATGAGCTTGTGATTCAGGGATTTGAGTCGCTGGAGGATCTGAGTCAGTGGCGTCGAGACCGCGGATAACCTTTTGCCGCCTTTTCATTGGAACCTCCTCTCGAGGAGAACCATCTTCATCTTCTGAGTCAACGATGACTAGGTTGGCGCCCCTCTTTAATTTTTTCTGAGGGGTAGGTGGTTTCCGGCTTACCTAAAAAGCATCGGGAAAGTGTTAGGTTTTTAAACCCAGAATGTTGAAAGGATTAAGATGGTGCATTAATATTACCTTCTGACCCTCGATGGAACTTTCAGTCTTCACCGAAATGGCAGTCTTTTTGGGAACAGCTGCAAAAGACAAATGACAGTGCCACCCATTAGCAATGATAAAGCTTTGTTTAAGAAGTCTAAAACGAAGAAGAGCCGACCTTCGAGAATGTCGGATTCGATGTGAACATCTTCGATATTAATATGAAGGTGCCCTTTGAAAGTATCGACGGTATGTTTAGTCGGAATCATCCGTTGTGCTTTAGGCTTCGACTGCTGTCTGAGGATTTTTATAGGATCCTCACAGATGAACCAATCTGGAAATGGAGGGGCAAGGGCCACTCTAAAATCAGCAGATGGAAATCGAGGAGTCTTAGGGGAAATAATTTGAAAGCCATCTCATACTGTTTCTCACGGGGGATGGATGAAGGAATTTTTAAATTCTCCATCTTTTTTAGAAATTTTTCTCTCAAAGTGACAGCAGCCTCGCGGACGGTTCGACTAATATCATCCGGTCGATAAGCAGTTTCAAAATATTTTTGGAAGGCTTGTATCTCCTTTATGTGAGTGGACCTACCTTTCTTGGTTTTTTCCTGCACATCAACGAAAGCTTGATCAATTATTCGAGTAAGACTGGCAGCATCAAGAAATTCAGAAGAATAATGTCTGGACCACCAGTTATAAAATTCTGGGGAACAAAAATGAGAGGGTTCAAAATAGAGTGGGGTAAGCAAGGATTTATGGGCATGGCACACCAATTGGGTCGAACATTCGATGGGGTTAACGATGTGGTATGGAAACAGAATATGAGACTTTTTCTCGTATAAACACCTAGGCAGAGTTTGGATAAGCCCAAACTGTCTCGACAAAAGATTTGGTTGATAAGCTATCAAGGAAGCTTGCCCTTTTGTCAGATTGAGCTTGTGGACAAGCAGTCGAGGCGTAAGGAATCGCTCCCAAATCAGTTTCGATTCTTCTTCCTGTCTCTTGAGCAAAGCTGGGAAAGGCCTAGTGAACCATTCAGGGCCGCATTTCCGTTCTGCAAAGGGAGCCATCCCAGGTGGGAAGACATAGCGCTTCGCGAACATCTGGACGAAGCCTGAGAGGTTGGCTCGAAGTGTCTGCCCTTCTTCGCTGGGAGTAAGCTGAACAAAGCGGGGCCATTAGACTTGTCTTCTAGAGATCGAAGGAGACCCTTCATCGACTTCACCCTTATTTGGTAGGTTGCCTTCAAAAGTGGCATTTAACCACAATTGAAGTAACCAAAACGGCCCCGACATTACTAAGTTACCGTTATTCTCAGGGTCCTTCAGTTTGTCGGCACTCTCGCTTAAGGCTTCGTATAGACTTGCAAGGATCATTTCGCTCAAACATATTTCTCTCTTTGCATGCAGCTGGTTCGCCAGTGTTAAGTATTTTTGCGCCACCTGCAAGGATTTAGTACAGAAAATACAACGAGACAACCACATGGCCAAAAAGGCTATATGTTCCTCGTCTCTAACAGCGGCATTATTCTTATCATGATAATGATTGATGAAATGGGTGTAAGTGTGTTTGATGGTTGAGAAACCAATGGTGTCTTGGCTATCAACTTCAGGGTCGTAAGCCAGTCCATGAGGTTTCAGCCCTACAATAGCAGCAACATCGAACAAAGTAGGTGTCATCATCCCACATGGAAGATGAAAAGTGTAATGTGTGATGTCCCAAAAGAACAAAGACACAATCAACATCAGGGGGCAGTAGTTGGGACCTACTTTCGACATCATAATAAGGTCGTAGATGCCCATGTCTTTCCAGTCTTGAACTTTTGCCTTTTCTACCTTCTTCAACCAGTTGAGGTAGAGTTCAGAATCCTTGAAATATGGCGTAGCCCTAAATAATCTTGCGCCATCGTGGAGGTACTTGAGATCCACATTATAAACATCCAAGCTATCTGGATTATCCAAGGGAACCTTTTGGGAGTCTTTTTGCCCTAAGGGTTTGGTTTTTCGGTAAGAAGGAAAAAACTCATTCAAAATGGAATAGTTTAAACCTAAGAGGGATAGAGGCCCAGACATGGCCAATGGTTTATTCACGACAGTAACGGGTATGATTACCTGGGATTCATAGATATGGAGTTTCTCCTCCAGTAAAGGCTCACGCACGAGTTGCTGATTTTTCGCCACCTTTGGGCCACTCAGAGCAGCAAAAGGGGGAAGGATGGAAGAAGAGGTTTGTTTGTGAGACTGGGTTTTTTTTCTTTCTGGGATCTTAGTTCAGCCATGATGAGAGTTGGAGGAGTGTTCTTGGAAAAAAGATTGTGGGAAGAAAATGCGAAGCAATGTAAAAAGATTGAGGAAGTAAAAGTTAAAAAAGACGTTTTGAAAAGTTATTTATAAGTAAAAGAGGAAATTCAAGAGTTTTTTTTATCATAAGTGACTGGGGTTAGTGGGCCACGTGTATACTCAGGATGAGTTAGTAGGGGTGGCAGTTGTAACCTATGCTCTGTAGGAGTAATGATGGCTCACGATTTTGGTGATTCCCGAGAAATTTGCCATGATGTTCATGACGTCAGAGATCTTGCATCAAGGGAGCGTAACAGTTCCTTTTTGCGTGAGATTGTGGATATGTCCTTTCCCATTACCTTTCGGCTTCCTAAGCTCGAAGCAGTTGAAGTGGGTCCACACTCAGGATACAGTCGAAGGAAAACGGCGTCGAATTTGGATGCTGTCAAAAAATGTACTTTCGGTAGTGTCGAAAACTACATTTCTGGGGGGCAATTTGTTAGCTCGCCAATTCGACAGCCCATATTTTGAGGCTATTTCAGCTTGTTAAAGGACATACAGGTCCTCCAAGGACTTAGAAAAATTGAAGTCTTGGAACTAGACATTTCGACCGAAGTAGCGAGATTAGTCTTCGACCGAGATTTAGAAGTGGGGATGAATTGAGTTTTGAAATTTGAATATTGGAGGGAGTAGTTATATTTTCTTATGACTAAGAAGGACAAGTGACGCTCATCGGACAAAGGAGTGCATGCGGTGTGACACTTGTCAGAAATAGATGGCCTATGGAGGTTATTAGCAGTTATTATTATTATTATAAATAGGAGTCTTAGACATAAACTTAAGTGTGTTGTAATTTACTGTTGTACAAGTCACTCTTAAAATTACTCCAAGTATCTGAGTGTAGAGAAAAAGAGTATTATAGAGAATGTACGTGATGTAAACACGCCATCCTTTATCTTTTCAATGAAGTTACTTTGTTTTCTTTACTTTTGTCAAGTACTTTTACATATTTATTTCGTCTTTCCTTTTGTTCACCATTACAACTTCGACTAAGTCTCTCTCTCTCTCTCTCTCTCTCTCTCTCTCTCTCTCTCTCTCTCTCTCTCTCTCTCTCTCTCTCCCAGAAAAAACCTTTATCTCTTTTTTTTCTTGTAATTCTTCCTCCTTCCTTCTTTTAAACATAGTGGATAAGTTCTGTCCTTTTAAATTACTTCTTCTTGGTAGTTGTCGAAACACAGTTTTAGATAGGTTCAAATAGAAATACCCTTTAGCACATATCCTAGGATTTCGTATGGTCAATCCTGCAAGTTAGTCAATTTGACATCAAATTGATAGACCAGAGGTTGTTTACCAAAAAACACGGTAAACACTCACACACCCTTTTTTGTTTTTTATATTTATTTATTAAGTAAAGACAATTGGACCCACATATTAATGGATCATGAACAACCCTTTTTTTGTATTTTTTTCTTTGCTCACAATGATGCTCCTTCTTCCTTCTTTTTTTTTGGATTTTCCTCCAATGTTGTTGGTCCATCATTCACAATTTGAAGAACATCTAGGAATTTGAAGATCACTTTCATTTGTGCATACTATCAAGCATAATTTTCATCTTTGAATACATGAATATTTGCATGGAATTGACTTAAAGTTGTATTTGAGTTTGCCATCAATCTTGTTACCATATTAATGATTGTATCAAAACAGAATTTGTTGTACAAATTTATTAATAAAATTTTCTATTGGTAGCATAAGAAAGAAGAAGGAAAATCAGGTTCCTTGTGAATTAAGATACTGAAACTCGTGAGTTTGAAACTATGCAAAAAAAGATAATATGATTTGTTTATAAGTGGAATTATTTTGACTATTGAGTGATTAAGAATCAACACAAGAATAAAATAAGTCTACCAAATGTGAGAGAGTTGTGTTGGATGTGTGGTATAACTAGACAAGATAATATTAGATATGAAAATGTTATCAAGAATGTTTGGGTAGCAAATATAATTTAAACATGGTGGGAAATAGACTTATTTTGTTTGGAAATGTAGAAAGAATACATGTATATTTTATGGGAAGGAGAGTAGATCAAATGGAGCGATGTCAAACAACTAGTGGTAGAAAAAGTCCTAGAAAAACTATAAGAGAAGTTATTATGAACGATCTCAAGATTAATGATTTGTATAGAAACATGATCCTAGATAGAAATTTATGACAAAAGTTGATACATGTAGCTGACCTAATTTGATGCAATAAGGTGTAGTTTTTTTTAGATTTAGGTAGTTATATACAAGAAATTTTTTAACAAACTTAAGCTATACAGGTATCTTGCATAATAAATTTCTCAACAAACTCTAACTAACTTAAGTAACTAACTGCTAACCAGCTTTTAATAAACAATTAGTAATAAACTATACGACAAAGGTTACAAATTAACACATGGTCAGTTACATACTTACAAACTAAAGGTACAACTCTACACAAAGTTATTAACAATCTTTCATAATAAATTTATAATTTAGAACAAAGTTAGTTACAAGCTTCAAGGCCAAATGTTTAACTCAAGACTTAGTTAGTTACATACTTTCAAAACAAAATTAGGATACAAAAATATTAGAAGTAGATTTTGTAAGAATGAGTTAAGCTCTATGTAAAAAACCTTATATGGTTTTAGAGGCTTCTGATTTAGGTGACACGCTATTTAAATCCATGCAACAAACCTAATAGTGTTAAATGTTTCAGGTGTATTACTAATAATGGCAAACTTTATCATACTAATAAAGGGATTAATTTTCGTTTATGAATATCAAAAATCCTATTAGGGAGTTCGATTGTATGTCAAAAGAAACAACGATTCAATCATCTCAGACTATTTATGTGAATATCTTTACCAGAAACTTGGTAGTAAAAAGAAAACAATGGCAATAAGGGTAAGCATAACCAAATGGATTATGAATATGGTGATGATGATGACATTGATTGTGTTACTATTGCTACTAGTGATAATATTATTATTCTGTGACTGGGGATTAGTTAATCTTGTGTCAGATGAGAGCATGTAAATTTAAATACTGGTTTTAGATTGCTCAATACACGGAGGATTGAGTTCTTCACATACTATAATTTATATCAATTTTTTTGGGCAATGAAAATGAAGTTGGTGTTGGTGATGTTTTCTTGCATTTCAACTTAGGAATGAGACAACTGCTTTAAAAGTCAAACACGTTCTAGGTGTTTACTTTTTTTCTCTAAATTTGCAAATGCTAGATGATTAAGGTTATAATAATCACATTAGTTCTTTAAAAGTAAATATTAAATAATGGTAACTTTACTGAAGATGGATGTGAGAAATCGTTTTGATGTGCAAAGAAGGTGAAAGAGGTGAGGTTATAAAATCACAAAAGGACGTATGAATTGCTTCAGATGGAAGAAAGTGAAAGCATAACTAATTTCTTCACTAGGGTTACTAAATTGATGAATCAAATCAAGGTATGTGGAGAAGTGTTGACATCAAGATCAGTTGTTGCAAATATCTTGAGATCATTAGCTCTAAAGTTTGACCATGTGGTATTATCCATAGTAGAGTCGAAAGATTTGTCAACATTGACAAAGAAAGAGCTTCGACGGATGCTTGAATATCATGAATAAAGGATGGCTAAAAGAGATGCAGGAAAGTAAAAGAGTGATATGGCTTTGCAGGCACAATCAACAAAAGAAAAGAAAGTCAAAGGAAGTTTGAATGGCAACAGAGGTAGAGGAGGTTACAACAATTCGACTAGTCGAAACCAGCAAGAAGGAAATTGGTCGAGTAAGAGAAAACCCTGGAATCAAGGCAACCAAAGAGGTGGTGCGCTGGTAGAGGAAGATGTGGTGGTCAAAAACATGACAAAAGTCACATTCAGTGTTATAATTGTCAGAAGTATGGTCACTATTTTAGTGATTGTCTAGAAAAGAAGAAGAATCAATAAATTGATGCAAAGCTGGAGAAACATGAAGAAGAAGAGGTGTTGTTGATAATCACAACAAGAGATGAAGAAAGATTCCAGGACCAATGGTACTTGGACTCAGGATGCTCATCACACATGACTGGTAGGAAGGATTGGTTTGTAAACATAAAACCCTCAATGAAGAACATGGTGAAGTTTTCAAATGACAATACTCTAGCAGCTGAAGATATTGGTGATGTTCTGATTATGAAGAAAGATGGAAAGAGGTCAGTAATTTCCAATGTATTGTACATACCAGGCATGAAGAGTAATTTTCTCAGCATAGGGAAGCTGGTCGAAAAGAACTACAAAGTGTCGATTAAAGATAAGGTGATGAGAGTTCTCGACTCAAATGGAATGTTGATCTTGAAGGCTCCAATGTATCATAATAGAACTTTCAAGATTGAGCTTAATGTGATGGAGCATAAGTGCCTTGCAACTACAGCTAGCAGGGATGAATGGATATAGCGTTATAGACTTGGCCATCTCAATTTCAAAGATAAAAAAATTTTGCAAAGAAGAAATATGGTTTTAGTGTTACCAGAAATCGACATTCTAAGTGAAGTGTGATAAGAATGTGTTTAGACGAAACACCACAAGAATAACTTCAACAAGGATGCAGGAAGTAAGTCGAAGGAAATTCTCGAAGTCATATACTCTGATGTATGCGGTCCTATCCATGTGGATTCAATTGGAGATAAAAGATAGTTTGTCACGTTCATAGATGATTTTAGTCAAAAATTATGAACTTATCTGATCAAGAAGAAAAGTGAAGTGATTGAGGTATTTGCCAAATTTAAATATATGGTCAAAAGGCAAAGTGGTCGAAAGCTAAAGATTCTGAGGACTGATGGTGGTGGAGTATGTGTCGAAAGATTTCGATGCATTCTATGAGAAAGAAGGGATTGTGCATGAGGTAGTGCCACCCTACACTCCACAGCAGAATGGAACTGCAGAAAGGAAGAATAGAACCATCATGAATATGGTGAGAAGTATATTGAAAGGCAAGCATTTACCCAAAGAATTATGGGGAGAAGCTGTGTCGACTGCAACAAACATCTTAAACAGATGTCTGACGAAAAGGATGGAAGGAATTACGCTATGTTGGTCTGGTGTTAAGCCTAACCTAACTCATTTAAAGGTGTTTGGATCTATAGCACATAGACATGTGCCAGATCAATTGAGAAGAAAATTTGATGACAATTCGAGTCAAATGATCCTAATAGGATATCATTCGACTGGGGGATACAAGTTGTTCGACTCAGTGAACAAGCAAGTAGTGATCAGCAGGGACATGATCATAGATGAGCTTAAATAATGGGATTTGACTAAGAATGTTAAGAAGGATTCAGTGAGAATCTTATGTGAAGAACCATCTAGTGAAGTCAAAAGAGAAGATCGACAAGAAGAAGTTAGAGGTGAAGCAGGCCTAAGCAGACCTCAACGAACAAGACACATGCCTGCAAGATTGTAAGAATGTGTGATTACATCAGATGATGTGGTCAATGAAGAAGGTGAGCTGGTATAGTATGTTTTCTATGCAGATGTCGAACCAGTCAATGAAGCTACGAAATTGAAAGATTTGAAGTGGGTGAAAGCAATGAATGAGGAACTGAAGTCCATCGAAGTCAACAACACTTGGTCACTTGTCGAATTGCCTCAAGACAAGAAGGAAATTGATGTAAAGTGGGTATAAGAGGTGAAGTTGAATCCCAAAGGAAAAGTAACTCGACACAAGGCAAGACTTGTAGCAAAAATATTTCTTCAGAAAGAAGGAATCGACTTCGATGAAGTTTTTGCACCCGATGCTAGGATCGAAATAATCAAGTTGGTTATTGGCCTAGCAAACACGAACAACTAGAAGGTATGTCAAATGGATGTAAAATATTTATTCCTAAATGGCCCCTTAGATGAAGAAGTTTATGTTGCACAACCAGTTGGTTTTGTGAAACATGGCAAAGAAAGAAAGGTGTACAGGCTACATAATGCCCTGTATGGACTTAAGCAAGCTCAAAGAGTTAAGAATTAGAAGATAGATAGATTTCTAAGGGAGAAGAAATTTTTGAACTGCATAACTGAGCATGAAGTATATATAAGGAGAAGAAATAGTGAATTGCTTATACTATGTCTCTATGTCGATGACCTGTTTATAACAGGAAGTTTCAAGAAGGAGATCGATAACTTCAAACATGACCTAAGTGAGGAGTTTCAAATGTTACACTTGGGAAAATTTCATACTTCTTGCTTGGTATCGAATTCTACAAGAGATGAAGATGTTTGAAGATATATCAAAGCAGATATGCAGGCAAAATACTCAAGAGATTTGAGATGCAAGATTATAACCCAACTTCGAATCTAGCTAAGCCGAGACTACAATTGTCGAAAGATTCAGATGAAAATGACGTCAAACCAACCCAATATAGAAGACTTATTGAGTCACTAAGATACCTTTGTCACACAAGGCATGACTTAACATATAGTGTTGGTATGATAAGTAGATTCATGCAGAAGCCAAATGTATCACACCTAGCAGCGACAAAGAGGATACTAAGTTATCTAAAAGAAACTCTCGACTACGACATTTTATTTCATGCAGCTGACGAAGGAAAAGAATGCAATTTAGTGAGATACACCGACTCAAATTGGTGTAGTGATGCTGAGGAGAGAAAATCCATAGTTGACTATGTGTTCATGCGAGGTGGTGCACCAGTTGCTTGGAGTTTGAGAAAGGAGCTAGTAGTGGCATTGTTGTCGTGCGAAGCAGAATACATAGGTGCTTCTCTCTATGCATGTCAAGCAAAGTGGATGGTGAACCTGGCCGAAGAGATTACAACGGATAGTCATGGAGCAATTACCATAAAGATCGACAACATGTCAGCTATCAAACTAGGGAAGAATCCGATAACACATGAACATAGAAAGCACATCAAAATGAGGTTCCATTATCTTCGAGAGCAAGTAGCAGAAGGTAAGATGAACTTGGAACACTGCAGAACTGAGAATTAGATTGGAAATATCATGACAAAAGGAGTGCATGTCGAAATGTTCAAGAAGGTAAGGTCTATGATGAGATTATAAATCCTTGTGTTGAAGAAAGTGTAGCTCTACAAAAACAATGATTTATTAAAATTAGCCTAATGTGTGTGTCAGGTTGTATTAGATGTTGAAGTGTCGAAGAAGGTTGCTTGACACAATATTTCGACTTAGAAAAAAATAAAATTTTGGGCTTTACCTTATGGAGAAAGGTAGCTCAATTATAAATAGAGGGAGTAACCACTATTTTGAGTAAGAAGAATAGAGAATAATATTGTAACACAAAATAGAAAGTGCAGTTGCACAGATGAATAATATTTTCTCAGTTTTTGAGCAGAGAGTTAATCTGTAGAAATCATTCTCCTCTTCCCCTATTTTGTCAAACCCTAATCTTATTTCTTATTCAATTTTCTTTCTTTCTTCTTCCATTAACAATTGCTGCGTAGAATCATCCTTACAATCAAGGTGTGATTATTTCACTTGAGTGAAGAGTGAAGAATAAGAGATTTCGATTGGTTGAATGAATCTTGTTCATCAAGATTGATTCATAATTTATCAATTTTTTATTTGTTAATTCCAATAATTTTACCCTTCTCGGCCAATATCTTGTTCGTTTTCACCTCCAATTGCTTACAATTGCTCTTCTTTTTTCAAGAACTAATTGTGCTAGTAATGATTGATGCTCAGGATTACTACTTGATATACTTGATATAATGTAGTTAAAATTATTCGATGATAAAGTTTTGATTTTTTTTTGTCTTTGATGTTGTTTAGTTCTGATTTTGGTCTTGCATTGTGTTAAAAACTAGAAACTTTAGGTACACTTTTTATTGGTATTGAAATTCATTAATATAGCTGAGTGATTGCTAAACTGATTTACTATTTTACACAACTAAGTATATAGCAACTTTTTTCCTATTTCCTTTTTATTTTGTTTGGAAGTTATTGTTAAAAGCATTTCAATTTTGTTGTAATTCTCTATAGCGACATATCTATTTGTTGTACTATTATCTATAACATATATATAAAGGGAAAACATAGCTTTTGTGTAGTCTATTTTTATTCTAATTATAACCTTTTGATTTTTATTTTAATATTCAACTTCTCTTTTAGTAATTTCTTTTTTATTAACTGTTATGTGGTAGTTTTCACAACTATTTTATTCAATTTTTAATATAAAATTTAAATTAAAAAAATAACACACAAAAAGTACGTTTATATTTTTAAACGTCTAAACATCAAAAAAATGGACAGACATAATGTCTGTCTAGACGCTAGTAATATATAAAGGCAAAACATCTATTTGGTATAGTCTATTTTTTTTCTCCCTTTTGCCCTTCAAAACTACTAAAAAATTACACAGACAAAAAATAACTACTCCCCCAATTTTATATTTGAATATTGTAATTAATCAACTAACTTTAACTTTTAATTTTTAGAAGATATGGAAGAAAGAAGACAAAGATGAAAATGAAATAGAAATATAATAATGGTAACTGCTATTTTTTTTTTTACTATTCTTCTTTAACTTTAATTTTTCGGTTATGTTCTCTTGGCAATCCTTATTATTATTTTTTTGTTTTTAATTAATTTGAAGGCAATGAAGTGGAAAAAGTTGTTGTTAACATAAACACAGAGATTTCTTTTTATGGAGAAGAAGTTATTTTTTCAGTTTTCATACTATCTTTTTTTAATTTTAATGTTGTCACTAACTTTTAAAGTTTAATCATTTTGATTTATTCTTTTACCCATGTTTTATTTTATTCATTTTGTTATATTGTTTGATTAATATGATGAATATTATTGAAAATTATTTAGTATTATCGATAACGCATAAGAAAGAAAGAAGTCAAATTTTTTATATGCTTATTATTTTTAAAGTGCAACTGAGTCTTAATGATAAATTCATCTTTTTGGTGTAATTTCTTTGAGTATCAATCATACTCATAATTATTTGTTTAAATAAAGTATGTTACCTACAACATGAAAAGATTGACTTAACACTCTTTTTTCTTTCTTACATTTTTCTTTTCTCATGATCTTTCTATTTTAAATTCTCTAGCAGTTTTTTTTTAATTTGGCGGTTACCATCATTTTAAAAAAATTAAAGAACTACCACCATGTCTAAACTTTATTTATGTCGTTGTCCCCATGTTAGATTTCCTATTCAGTTTAATAGAATTAATTAAATTATTTGATATCCAAGAATTTAAATTGAGTATTGGTATATTTAATACAAATTGTTTTAAATTTTTAATTTATTTTAAAATTAATAAAAATAAAAAGTAAGGTCACATGAAATCATATAATTTAATTAGGTGAGAGTACCATTGTTTGATTAAATTCAATATACCATATTGTTCACCATAAAATTATGTAATTGATTTTCTATTGTGTTTAATAGATCATTCTTCTATTCTATTTTACAGTTTTTGAATGCATTTATATTTATGTTTACTCATAAATTGATCAAAGTAGTTCTAAAAAGATCAAGAAAATAGAAAAATGTAAGAAAGGTAAAAAAGATATATTTTATATGTTTGTATTTTTTTAATATTTTTAACTATAAAAATTTAAATATTAACAAAATAAGTCGTCAGACGGCACAAGAGAGAAAAGTTAAAGAGATATTTCATGCACCTAAACAAAAATTAAAATCAAAAAAAGAAGGAAAATAAATATTTTATATTAAATATTTCATATTGCATTTTAATTTAATTTGATAAATAAATTATGAAAAAACGATATTTTAGACTGTCTTCCGTGTGCATACTAAAAAAATATACAAGTAAATATGAGAGTAAATGTGACATAGTTTATTATACAAATAAATTAAATTAAAATCAAAATTAATAAAAATATCCATTTATTTTTTGACGCGTAAGCGTATTAAAAAGAAAGCGGACAAACAGGAACGTGACTGCCCGTCACGTGCCCGTTTGAACACTAGTTTTTAATAAAATGATTTTGTTGTATTTTTTTAAAATAAAACTATTATTTATAACATTGTAAGTTTTGTAATATAGAAAAAACATGCGAATTTTTTTATAATAACTATATATTAAATATTATTTACCATTATAAACAATATTTCAGAAAATTATCTAAAGTTGCCAACTTTCTAGCATCAGGTCGCCATTCATATTGGCGAAAGAGAAGAAAAGAAAAGTGAAAAACTGCAATTCGCCAGGTCAAATGGGGAATGAGGCCATCTTGGAGGAATTCTCCAATTAGATTGGCGAATGAGGCCATGTTCTAGGGTTTCATTTCCATCCATTTCCGTTTTTATATGTTGATTATTTTTTTAATTTCATTTAATGTTTTAAATAATTAAAAACAAAATTTTTTTATATTTTTAATTATTATTTTTTTTAAACATAAATATTATTAATAAACTTTAATTTAAAAAATTAGATTTAAATATTAAAATTAATTTTTGAATTAATAAATTTAAAATAATTTGGTTTAATGTTAAAATTTATTTTTTAATTAATAAACTTACAATAATTAGGTTTAAATAAAAATAATTTCAAATTAATTTAATAAATTATGTTTAATAAACAATAAACTTAAACTGGTTTAATAAATTTAGGTTTAAATACAAAATAAAAATATAGTGTTGAACAAATTTTGAGTGTATGAATGTTGTAAGGTTATTTAAGTCATATCATATAGGGTATGTACTATTTTTTTTACTATAAATACGACCGCAAACACATGTATGTTTTCACAATATTATATCCCAAAAGAGTAAAGTGTTAGTGTAGTTCGAGTTGAGTGGAGTCTAAAATGTCTGCATTTCTAAATCAACGTTCGTCGTCGTCGTCATCAGCATCGGAGGAACCTTTTCCAACGTTCGATCTAATGAAAAGAAATGCCCTAGTTGTGTTTTCACCAACAAAGCCTCCGATAAAGGTGCTCCTCTGGAATACGCAGACGTTGGAGCACTTGCACAGGGAACTGAACCGCTGGCTAGAAGGAGACATTAGTCTAGGAGAAAAGATTAGGAAAATCGAGAGGTTGGTCGAGGAGACCGAGAAACCCATACATGCCAACAAATACCCCATATTGTGCACGGGGCTGGCAATACGTCTTAACCGACTGTTTGGTGCACGGGGCTAGGCCAAGTCTTCAATATATGATTTGGTTTAGGTCTGTCACGACATCTCAGCCTTTCCTGTCCCAACCAACCTATTTGGCCGACCCAAGGGAACGTGATTCTTCGTCAAACCCACAACAACAGTTTAGTGTCCAAAACCGACCTTAAGAAAACCCATACATGCCAACAAATACCCCCTATCAACAACGACAACCTTACATCCCACCCACCCAATCCCAGCCTCAACCACCTTACCATTACAGCCCTGATACCTCTTTTGAGTCTGCCCCTCCACCTATAGCCCAGACAACTCATTTGACCCTACCCCCTTCAACTACACCTCCAACTACCCCTCCAATTACCCCTCCAACGACCCCCCAAATTATCCATTATTCGACTACCATACCTCGCAACAACCAACACACCTAGACCAACCCAACTCCATGTACACATTCCGACAACCATATCGTCCATACTCCACCCAACTTCCCCGACAATTCTTCGAAAACATGGGCGTCGGGCTTGACTACGGAAGGGTCGTTGACAGTGGACCTCCCGGCTATTGGGGTCAAATGATGCAAACTCTATCTGATACGCCGGGGCCGTCCCAACCATACCCTCCTCCACAACTCAACACACAGAGACCAGACACACCACAGCAACCTCGTCGCAACGCACGTCCCCCACAATGTGGCACCGGTGGTCACTTGGATAGAGTCGGTCATTAGTTTTTTTATTTTGTTCAATTGTAATTGTACTTTTCATTAGATTCTAAATTAATATAATTTATTATTTCTATATTCTATTTTAACATTTCTATATTTAATTTTTTCTTAATGTTATGTAAATTTCAATTAATTATGAAAAACAAACAACATAATTTAATAACATATATTTATTAAAACCTAACTAAAATATTTATTAAAATGTGTATAAATTTAATAACAATTACCATTCAAATATTTACACAAACAATTTATTAAAATATTTATAACAACTAAAAAAAATTAAAATTAAATCATAATCAAATTTTAATTTGATTTAATAAGAATTCATTTGACATTAATAATTAAAAATAAAGTATTTATTAATTGAAATTAATTAAAAATAAAATATTTAAAAAATAGAATAAAACATTAATTGAAATTAAAAACATAATCAATTATTTAAATTTATTAAAATCTGATAATAATATAAATCAAACCAAAAATGAAAAAGCGAAACCCTAACAATGGCCTCATTCGCCAATCAGGATGGCGCAAGCATTAAAAGTTGGCCTCATTCGCCAAATGATGTGGCGAACTCATTTTTCAATTTTTCATTTTACACACATTTGCCAATTGAAATGGCGAAGGATGTTGGATACATAGCCATTTTGATGCATAGTTATTATAAAAAAAAATACCAAAAACATGCAGAATAATGTAATTTAACATAGAAAAAACATTAAAATATATATTTAGAATTAGAAGCCACAAAAAGAAAATAATATTGAATCTAAAACAAGTACATGACATAGGTACCTTGAGCTTGCAAATTCATAAAGTCTCCCTCTTGGTGAAAAAACAATAAGAGCAACTTGAGCATCACACAGAACTGATAACTCAAAAGCTTTCTTCATCAAACCATTTCTTCTCTTTGAGAATGTTACTTGTCTGCTTGTTGCGTTCTCTATACGCTTCATTTGAGTCTTCCCTCTCACCATCTTTTCTGAAATCACAACAACCTTAAAAAAAAGGTATGAAATTATAGAAAATACATATAAAAAAAATTTAAAAAAATAAAATTGAAGTCAGATTCAATATATATCTAAGAAAACACTCACCAAGAAGGAAAAACACAATATTTTTAAAACTTGATTGCAAGGAAAAGGGGATGAAAATATTAGCTTTTAAGATCTAGAAAAGCTGTTGGAGATAGAAAAAGATGCAAGAGATATTATTACAATCACTTACCAACCAATCAAACCAAACTCTTAGGGAAACAAAAGAAAAGAGAAATTAAGGAAACAAAAGTAAAAACTCTTGTATCATATGTGAACTTACCAGCAAGAAAAGCAACTTCAAAAGGAAACTGATTTGCACCAGATATTGAGAAAATGAAGGAAAGAAGAGATAGGAATAAAGTGTTGAGTCTAAAAAAGGAAAAGAAAGTTAAAAATAAATAAGAGCATAGGAATCATAAGAAAGAAGAAAGTAGTAATACATAAAGGGTTGGATTTGGATTTGACAATACTTTTTTGAGGTAAAAGAGAAGGAAAATACACAAACCTACCTTTCCTTATTAATCAACCTCATCTCATGTTACTACCCCACTATATTAAGAAACAAATTTTTTTTTATACATCAAAAAATGAAACCTAATAGTTTGCTTGTTTTGGTAAAATCAGACTCTACTTAGCCATAAAAAGAAATTTCTAGATTCAAGTCTATAGTGTTTTGAAAATGATACTGTCAAATTTTCTATGAAATGAAAAGGAGAAATAAAATATATGTATGTGTGAAGAGAAAGGACAAATATATGTTTTTTTTATTGTGCAGGATTATATGTTGGAGCAAGGATAGGTATAGGTAGTAGTGTTATTAATGACATAACTTTAGTAAAATATATATATTTCATGCTTTGCTAACTTCTCCCAACGTTTGGTTTCAATTGCTTGCTGGTTAACGTACATTTTTACTTTTATTAAAGGCTGCTTATTAGGAAGATCCTAAAATTCCACGCTAGTTAGAGATAGAGCATTGAAATAGTTTATATAGAGTGACACCCCTTACCTTACCAACCGATTTTGTAAGGTTGTGTTAGGCCAAACTCTAATACTGTTATTATTAATTTTATAATTTATAGTTACAGTAGTTAAGAACGATTGAGGTTGAATTATTTTTTCTAAAGCAAAATATCTGTTTTCAATTTGGGAGATAAAATTGTAGTTTGAAGTTTGGACAAGAAATTTATGTGTAGGTAGTCAAGTCAATTAGGTTTTTGTTTTGATAAAAAGTATTATCAATTCAAATCTATAATATGATATTAATTATTTAATTATTTAAATATGAATTGACATAATTAGTTAATTATACTATTATTTATTGTTATTAAACAGTAAATAGATGAATTGTTTGATTGAGTTTTGTGTATGAATAAACTCTAATGAGTTGGATCACTCGGTTAAGTTCAATGAAAAGGTTTTGTCTTCGGCTATTTAGCTATTTAAATTTTTTTCATTAGACAATTAACATACTGTAAAAATCTTATAAAACAATGAGGATAATAATTCTCTCATACTCACACGTCTCAACCAAAAATCTATTTAATTCGACAAAGTACATTGTTTCTATTATTATTGATTATTTATTAATTAAATAATATGTTATAATTTGTATCTATTTAATTATTTTAAATTTATTTATTGCTATGAGAGTCTTATTAAATATATTTTAGAGCTATTATAATATTTGTTATGAATATTGTATAGTAATTGAAATTGTATATGTTGGTGAAATATTCAATGGTTCAATCAAACTCGTATTTATTGTATCATTATTCTCCATTTTAATTCTGTGTATTTGGCATGCCTTTTTTACTACTCATTCGGTGGAGTGGTCCATGATACCAATTATCAATACACACAAATAAATAAACAGAAAGGGTCATGTGATTTTAGTGTTTTCCTTAAGTTTAATTCACTGTCACTGGATACATATTTTGAAATATTTTGTGAGTTATATTTCTTATTTTAAATACTCTATAAATATGTTGTTGAGAGAATAATGAAATTTTAATTTTTTTTTTCTGACTCAAAATTTAGGCTTAATCATTGGCAAATTATAATGATTTCTCTACTATATGATTTCGCAAATTATAGTGATGAAATTTATTGGCTAACAAATTAGATATAATTGATAAATCAATTGTTTTCAAATATATTTTTTTTTATAATTAGTGTCTCAATATAATAGAATAAGACTTCTTAAAATTATTTTATATTTTGAAGTCCTTTTAAAATTATGTCATAGTTACAGTGCGTATAAAAAAAATGATATATATTTCAGTATAATAGAATAAGACTTCTTAGAATTATTTTATATTTTGAAATCCTTTTAGAATATGTCATAGTTACAGTATGTGTAAGAATATGTGACACTTTGAGAATATTAATCTAAATTTTTTTTCTTAAGGTCGTATGATTGTGTACACATGCACTCCCATTGATCCAACATTATAAGGATTTATCAGAGACCACTAATATTAAATACTCTGATTGAACAATGATATACTATTTAATGTAAAACTATAGAGATAAGTGGTTGTATATTATATCATTTTAGCCACATATTTTGCACGTAAATAAAATATATCATTATTTAGACAATATCACATGAAAGAATACGATGATCATAAAAAAATATTTGTCATCTTCTGAGTAAGATCAAATCCATATAATTTTAAATAGAATATATAATTTTATACAATATATTAATAACTCACTCAAAACTCAAATGCTACAAATATAACTACACACATTTGAGAAACTTATTGTATGTTATACGCAGCGAAAAAGATGAGACTTTAATTAATTTAATATTGAGAATATTACAAAAAAACTCATAAATTTTCATCAATAACATAAGACTATAATATCTTCAATATAAGTCTTCATAAGATAATATTATATTAAAAAATGATATTTGATTCTCAATATCATTTTTTAAAGTGAGAATCAAATATCATTTTTAATATAAGATTATCTTATGGAGACTTATATTGAAGATATTAGAAAGTGAGAATCAAATATCATTAACCAAAGACTTATACATATGATCATTAACCAAAGACTTATACATATGAGTAAGTCTTATGATATTTTGGGTTAGTAGAAGTTTATCAATAGCATGTATATATGATTCGATCATTCTTTATAATATATCAATCTTAAATTAAATATGTTACTCTAAGTTCACCATTCTTTATAAAAAATTTACAGTGTTGAAATTGATTTATTTTTGATTGATTAGTGTTTTGACCATTATTGATATTCTAATATTAAAATCAATATTTTTTAATAATTAATTATCGTCATCCAAATGGGAGATTGTTAGATTAATTATTTAATTAATCAAATATAGATTGACATAATTAATTATTAATTAATTATACTATGTTATGTTGTTATTAAACACTAAATAGATGAATTGTTTGATTTGGTTTTGTGGTTGAATGGGAACCGAATGAAAGGTATTTAAATACAAAAGACCTGAAATTTTGCCCCTAGATGCAATGACATGCTATGCTATAGACTGACGAACTTTTATTTTTTAGTTTGTTGGGGATATCATGATTTTTATGATAGATAAACCGACATGTGGGGAATGATGGAGACAAATGGTAGTGGTGACACAGAAAATGTCAAAGATAATGGGTGAAGACTCACTAGGGATGGGAAATTGTTGGGGAAAAGACACTAGGGAATATCCAAAGTATGTTTAATCAATTGGTTCAAACATGACCTGACGAAATTTAGAATATAGCTCACAATTCTGGATTCTTCTTATTAGAAGATCATACATACAAAAATACATTAGAGTCTTCTTATTAGAAGCTCATCCACACAAAACAAGACATTAAATTCTTCTTATTAGAAGATCATCCACACAAAACAAGACTATGACGATTCTTTATGAAAAAATCAATCAAAACAAACATCGTTGGACTTTTCCAACAAGAATAACATTCCAGCTTCTGTAAATTCCTTAAAATGAAGAGTCACTCATGACATTCTAGAAACCATTAGGAAAAAATAGGGTAATCAAACTCTCTGTATGTGTCAACAACAATTGGACTTTAAATTACAGAGTGTCAGCAACAACTAGACTTTTAAAGAATGGAATGCCAACAACAATTGGACTTTTAATAGAATGTCAACAACAATTGGACTTTAAGAATGAAGTCCCAGCAACAAATGAACTTTTAAATGATGCCAACAACAATTGGACTTTTAATAGAATTCCAGCAACAATTGTACTTTTATAACAGAATTTCAGCAACACTTGGACTTTAGGGTCAAGGGACAATAATCAACAACAAGACCTGGGGCAATGAAAAATAAGCAAGAATTGCACTTCAGCTATGCATGGTTTGATCATGCTTTCATGCATGATATGTGAATGTTCATGATATGCAAATATTGACTCTAAGCAGACTGGAAGTTTGTGGAGATTCTTTATGGAGGTTCTGATTCCTCAACACTAATAACTCAAACAAATGTCATGTAATGGATGCTTATAAGGGAGAATCTATCAAACTTGATAGTTGTATTTGACCAATGAATCATTCTAGAGGATTGGCAGGTTATGCCACATGGAGATCTTTGTTGTAATGATTTAGCAGTGCTTTTGCAACCTTGAGGCTTTCACAAATATTCACAATATGTTCTCATGCATTATTCACATACTATAACATATAATCGATATATATATATATATATATATATATATATATATATATATATATATATATATATATATATATATATATATATATATATATATATATATATATATATATATATATATATATATATATATTCACAACATCATGCCAAACGGCAACAAACCTCATCACAATTCATCATGCATTTTTAATCAATTTAAACAAATGCATTATACACGCCAAAAGGCCACATTTCATAATCAATTCCACAATATAGGATTCACGCCTTACGACTACCCACAACACATCTCATCACAATAGTACACAAACTATTTAATTCAGATAAGGACTAAACATAATCAAACCACACAGTCAACATTGGATGGAAAACACAGGAAAAGAAAAATGATGTCACATTCGCTGACCTTCGCCTGGCGAATGCTCGCTGCTCCATTCGCCTGGCGAACTCATCGGCGAAGGCAGACAGTAGCTACTGGAAGTGTTCGCTACCACTCGCTACCTTCTTCGCCTGGCGAACTCACTCGCCACCTCCTTCGCCTGGCGAACACACCAGCGAAGATTGAGTTTGGCTACTGTAATGGTTCGCTGCCCACTCGCTGGGCTTCGCCTGGCGAACCTTCGCGTTCTGTTCACCTAGCGAACACTACCGAACCTGCGAACTCAGAACCCCAAACTCTTCCAAAATCATCCAATCCTTCCAAAATCAACCGATTCAATTCCAAACAACTCCAGTAATCTTAACCCAACATTACCCGACTAAACTACGCCATTTATTCCCGATTGCAGCCGTTAAAACCTCGATTTCTACCGATTAAACTCATTATGCCCTAGAATGGAAAATGGAGAAAACGCCCAAACAATCCATACAATCCATACGTAATCATAAACATTAATAGAATAACAATATTTCATACTCTTACCTTGATTAATCGGAAGATAGAAGCCGTTCTAGAGCTTTCCAAGCTTTCCCCTCCTTTTCCTTCTCTTTTCTCCTCTTCCTCTTTCTTTCTCTTCTCTTTCTCTTATGTTTTTATCTTTTTCTTTCCACTTTCTCTTATATATCTCTCCCTTCTATTTCTCTCCAATATATTTCTTCTCTCAAAATATCTACTAATTCCTTAAATAATCATCCAATAATTTCAATAAATCAATTAATTAACATAAATAATTAATTAATGAAAATTGGGCTGTTACACATGCATCCTGGGCATTGAAGCTACAATTGACCTTTGAATCAAGATCTTTAATGTGTGTGGAGACTCAGACTTAGTGATCTACCAAGTCAAAGGTGAATGGGAAACTCGTGATACCAATTTAATCATGTATCGTGCTTACGTCATGGAGTTGATAAAGTACTTTGATGATATCACCTTCCGCCATATCACAAGGATAAAAAATCAAGTAGTTGATGCTCTAACTATGTTAGCCTCAATGTACCAAGTCAGATTTTGCAATGAAGCGTCACTCATTTAAATCGAGCAAAAAACTGAGCCAGCCTATTTTCAATTGGTTGAAGAAGAAGCTGGTGGAAAACCTTAGTTTCATGACATCAGATGCTACCTGGAAAATCAAGAGTATCCAGCAAATGCTACAACCCTGGATAAGAAGACTTTGAGGAAGTTCGCATCAAAATTCTTTCTAAGTAATGGTGTGTTATACAAGAGAAACCAAGAAATGGTTCTGCTCAGATGCGTGGATAGACACGAAATAGACCTGTTGATTAAAGAAATTCATGAAGGATCCTTTGAAACCCATGCTAATGGGCATGCCATGGCTAAAACGATCTTGAGAGCTGGTTAGTACTGGTTGACGATGGAGTCTGACAGTTTTAACTATGCCAGAAAATGTCACAAGTGTCAAATTTATAATGACAAGGTGCATGTACCACCGACACTGCTAAATATCTTGACGTCACCTTGGCATTTCTCAATGTGGGGCATTGACATGATTGGTGCAATAGAGGCCAAAGCTTTCGATGGTCATCGTTTCATCCTGGTTGCAATCGACTATTTCATAAAATGGGTAGAAGCTGCTTCCTACACCAATGTGACAAATCAAGTGGTTGCCCGTTTCCTCAAGAAATAAATTATTTGCTGCTATGGGATACCAAGTCGAATTATCACAGATAATGGGAAAAATATGAATAATAAAACAATGAAAGATTTATGCGAGAAATTCAAGATTGAGCACAATAACTCTTCCCCATATCATCTGAAGATGAATGTTACTATTGAAGATGCTAATAAAAACATCAAGAAGATCATGTAGAAGATGGTGAAAACTTACAAGGATTGTAATGAAATTTTACCCTTTGCACTGCACGGATACCGGACCTCAGTCCGTAATTCAATAGGGGCAATCCCTTTCTTTTCGGTGTATAGGATGGATGCATTTCTCCCAATAGAAGTAGAGATACCGTCTATGATAATCTTGATGGAAACTAAGCAAGAAGAAACTGAATGGATCTAAAATAGATATGACTAGTTGAACTTCATTGATGAGAAGCGAATGAAGTTATGTGCCATGGATAGTTGTACCAGAAACAACTCAAGAGGGTGTTTGACAAGAAAGTTCGTCTTCAAGAATTCAGAGAAGGAGATCTTGTACTCAAGAAGCTTTTGCTCGTGCATAAAGGTTTACGTGGAAAATGGATTCCTAACTATGAATGCCCATATGTTATAGTATGTGAATAATGCATGAGAACATATTGTGAATATGTGTGCATTGCTTGATAATGTGGTTATGATATTGGATTATGAATGCATATTGTTTGTATGCAATTGTATGTGAATAATGCATGAGAACATATTGTGAATATGTGTGCATTGCTTGATAATGTGGTGATGATATTGAATTAGGAATGAATATTGTTTGTATGCGATATTGTGAAGAATGCATGGGAAGATATTGTGAATATGTGTGCATTGCTTAATAATATGGTGATGATATTAAATTATGAATGCATATTGTTTGTATGCGATGTTGTGAAGAATGCATGGGAACATATTGTGAATATGTGTGCATTGTTCGATGAATATGATGTTATTGAATATGAATATGTTGTGTGTGCAATCATGTATAATTCTTGAAGTGATGAATTATTTGAATGCATGGGATTAAGATGCGGGAACGGTCTTAAGTGCATTTGGTGGTTGATTGCATATGCATCATTTAGTCAAGAGACAATATTTGCTAGTTTCGTGGAGACTAGTAACTTGTCCCAAACCTAGAAGGGTGGGTTTGAAAGCTTATGGAATGGGCTTTTGTTGTTATCGGTCTAGAAGGGTGGACCCGGTTTAAGTGTAAAAACCGAAAAATGATAACAAGTGTTGGTACCACATGGCATGAGTTGCATTGGGTCACATGATTAATGTGTATTGCTTTATGAGAGTATACTTGTATGTGAAGTATTGAATTGAGATTGTGGATGTGCGCATAGTGAAATATGCTTGATGATTATCCATATTGGTTTATATAAACATTGTGAGGCATATGTTGTTGATAATGAATTGTGGTGAGAAAATATGGAATATATGTATTTTGTACTTGTGTAAGTATATATAATTATATGCAATGATTATTATGATAATATTTCTCACCCTTCTGCTGTTTTATAATGCTCTATGAGGTATTGCAGATTAGGTTGCTGGAGGTCTTTTGTGAAGTATAGCTTCATTCTTTTGTCGGTCAGCTCTGATATGTAGCACCGGGTAGTTAGGATTGTATAGTATTCTTTTAGGATACATTTTGTATATGTATCTGACAGCACATGTGTATGTGAACATGAATGATGTGGTGAATCGAACTGAATGATATGTATTTATATGATTAACATGTTAAGTGATTCAATGTTCAGATTTTCCGCTTTTGATTCTAAATATTTGATTGTGGGTGTAAGGACTAAGTTCCTCTGTTGAAGCTACCCCACTGTTACATGTCTTTTATAGAGCAGGTGTTGTATGTTATTTGTGGATGATGTGGCATACTTCTTTTATACCGTGCTTCAAATTTACTCTGATGGAATTTTATTATGTGATTTATTTGTTTATTTGGGGGTATAGAAGGGGGTGTTACATTAGTGGTATCAGAGCAGGTCGGTCTATCCGGCCAAGTTGTCTAATGTTGTTTGTTCCCTTGTATGCGAAATGTGTGTGAACACACGGTCGGTACGTGTTTGTTGTCTAACCTTTGTCTGCAGAAGTGGGAATGATTCAAGTGGGGGAGAAACTTGTGCTTCTCCAGGACGTTGTAAGTGTGAAGTTGTAGCTCAGTGTGTGGTTAAACGCTCTTATAGTTTGGTAAAGATGGTTTATGCCCCATCATGATTTCGGCTCTCTATTGACAAATTGAGGAACTGATCACCCTTAATCTCTTGTTGATAGTAGTTGGAATTGTGTTGGATGGGATAAATGTATATTTCAAGCTTAGATGGCGTGATGCAGTGAATTATCTTGAGTTAAGCTAAGTGCTTCAGGATTGTTTTGATGAGTCGGCACAAGACAGTGTTGAGATGTTTAATTTTGGTGGGAATTTTGAGTGTTAATGAAAGCGGGAAGTTGGCGGTCTGCCAATTAATTGTGGTTGTCTGGAAGTTATCCTGATAAGATGGTGATACACAGCCAGGACGTGAAGTGGAGTTGTGATTGACTTAGTTACGGAAACTAGTTAGATATTGAGAGCTTCATATTATATGTCTATTTGGATGGTCAAGGAATTAAATTGATTGAGTAGTTTTGAGACTTGTGTCTGGTGTGTGTGCTACGGCAACAGATTGTGAGGTCGAGTATGTAAAGGGTGGATGGTGACTTCTGGTGATTATTAAAGTAAGAGGTGGAATACAATATTGGTATAATTAGACCTTTAAATATTTTAAGAGTTGGAGATGTGTTGAATGGCCTTCTAAGTGTGAAGATGTTGTCTTCGTATTATTGTCGTAACGGGAGAACCGTAACTCGGAATGACGCCAGATTAGAAGCGTTAGAAGCTATTATAATGCTCTATGTGATGGTGAAGTAGTGACATAGAATTAAGTTATTTACTTATGGAATACGTTTGGATGTTGTAGTGAGTGCGGAAAGTGCGATTCGTGTTTCCACCATAACTCACAAATTGGGTGAGTCAATGGTTGTGTTACCCGATGATATTTTGATATATTCGAATAGTATAGAGGACCGTGTTGAGCATCGGGGACTTGAGTTATCAGTGTTGGAGAAGAAGCAGTGATATGTTGCCGTGAAAGAAGTTCAAGGAGTTTTGGGAGAGCTGTCAACAGCTCGTGTGTTGATTTTGCCGAATCCAACATAATTGTTCGTTGTGTTTTGTGATGCTTTGTTGATATGATTGGGACTCTTGAAGAATTATGGTTTTGGGGTGAATTACCATTCGGGTGAAGAAAACGTAGTAGCTTATGCATTGACTTGGAAATCTCTGCATATACTGATGATGAAGGTAAAAAGAGTTAGAACGGATTGAGCGATTTTGTGATATGAGTTTGGTTGTTAAGAGACTTCTTATGGAGTTAAGCTTAGTATGTTGGAATTTATTAGTGGTATTCTTGATGAGATTCGATAAGGTCACAACTCTAGTTTGAGTTGGTAGAGTGGTTGAATTTGATGAATTAAAGTCGAAGGGCTGATTTTTGGATTGATGAGAATGGTATCATGAGGTGTCGTGATAGAGTTTGTGTTCTAGATATTATTAAGTGGAATAAGAATATTAAGTAGATGGAGTATCCATCTCGGTGCTATGAAGATGTAACCGGATTTGAGGAAATTATTTGATGGCCATAGTTGGAGAGAGAAGTGGTTGAGTTTGTATATGCTGATTAGACTTGTTGAAAGTCGAAGTGTGAACATCAGAGACTGTTGGGCCTGATACAACTGTTGAATATTTCTGGGTGGTATGAGATAGTATTCCCATGGATTTTGTGACGGGTTTTTCGAAGAATTTTAAGAGATATGATTCGACTTGGGTGGTTATGACTGGATTGAGAAGATTAACTCATTTCTTGCCAATGAGGATGAATCATTCTATGTTGAAGCTAGTTGAGATGTATATCGATGAAGTGATGAAGTTGTATGAGATGTCGTCGAATATTGTATCAGATGTGGATCTGAGTTTTCTTCGAGATTATGGGAGAGTTTGCAGACGCTTTGAGTATCATGTTGAAGTTAAACTCTGCCTATCATCCGTAGACGGATGGACGGACAGAGAAAACTATCCATTCTTTAGAGGATTTGTGGAGAGCTTATGTGTTGGATCAAGGTGGATCTTGGGATAGCTAATTATCAATGATTGAATTACCTACAATAACCGCTATCATTTTAGTATCGGAATGACATCGTATGAAGCTGTGTATGGTAAGAGGTGTAGGACTCCTTTGTGTTGATGTGTGTCCAGCGAGAGCGTTGTACTCGAACCTGAGATTGTGAAAGAGACGATTGAAAAGTCAAAAGGATCCAAGAAAGGACGTGTTCTGAGAGTTACGATAGTAACGGGTGTTGATCAGGCTTTGAAGTCTCGGAAGCACACATTGTGTTTTGTTAATCTGTATTAGAGTGGCGCAGCGGAAGCGTGGGGAAATAGCATGTTAGACTGTTTTACCGCTGTGACTTGTGGGAATTGCATGATATGTTCTTGTGTCTAAGCTGAGGAGGTACATTGATTCAGATGGATGGTGTACGAGTGAGGGAGGATTTGACTGTTGAGGCATTGCTAGTTCAGGTTGATGAACGAGAAGCAACTTCGAGGTAAAGAGATTCCTTTGGTGGGGGTAAATTGGGAGATTAGGATGGGAGAGTCGTATCCAGAGTTGTTTGAGTCAGGTAACATTTTCGAGGACGAAAATTCCTAAAGTGGGGGAGGGTTGTAACAGCCCAATTTTCATTAATTAATTATTTATGATAATTAATTGATTTATTGAAATTATTGGATGATTATTTAAAGGAATTAGTAGATATTTTGAGAGAAGAAATGTATTGGAGAGAAATAGAAGGGAAAGATATATAAGAGAAAGTGGAAAGAAAAAGATAAAAACATAAGAGAAAGAGAAGAGAAAGAAAGAGGAAGAGGAGAAAAGAGAAGGAAAAAGAGGGGAAAGCTTGGAAAGATCTAGAACGACTTCTAGCTTCCGATTAATCAAGGTAAGAGTGTGAAATGTTGTTATTCTATCAATGTTTATGATTACGTATGGATTGTATGGATTGTTTGGGTGTTTTCTCCATTTTCCATTCTAGGGCATAATGAGTTTAATCGGTAGAAATCGAGGTTTTAACGGTTGGAATCGGGAATAAATGGCGTAGTTTAGTCGGGTAATGTTGGGTTAAGATTACTGGAGTTGTTTGGAATTGAATCGGTTGATTTTGGGAGGATTGGATGATTTTGGAACAGTTTGGGGTTTTGAGTTCGCAGGTTCGCTAGCGTTCGCTAGGCGAACAGGACGCGAAGGTTCTCCAGGCGAAGGCCAGCGAGTGGGTAGCGAACCATTAAAGTAGCCAAACTCAATCTTCGCTGGTGTGTTCGCCAGGCCAAGGAGGTGGCGAGTCAGTTTTCCAAGCGAAGAAGGTAGCGAGTGGTAGCGAACACTTCCAGTAGCTACTGTCTTCCTTCGCCAGTGAGTTCGCCTGGTGATGGGCTAAAGACGTGTCTACTTATGCGTCTAGCGGTATCTTACTGCAAGTGCACAGCCTGTCGAAGTAATATTTAAGATTATCGATCCACAGGGATTCTATCGTTACTTAGTGCTAGATGAACTTCTAGTTTAGCTAAGGCGAATAGTTGTCACGATTGTTGTTGGTTTTCTAAGACTATTGAAGGCGGAATTAAATTTAAGTTTTTAATAAAATAATACTAAGACGGTCGGTATGTAATTATACTAACTTAGGTGGGTCAATCTAACCTAGGCTTATAAAGATGTTCACTTAATCTATTCGGTAGAGATTACTAGTTTAAATACCCTCAGCTCACACTCTCGTGGTCTTGAATCAGATCTTATCCCTAAAGCCCTATGCCTGCTCTCGCTAGCCCATAAGTGTTTAGAGGTAATTTTTGGAAACTAAATAATTCTAATTTATCTTAAAGCGCTCTCGCTGTATTTAATTTAAATGCCTAACTTTAGCTATCTGGTTAAGATCTCACACTCTCGTGGTCTTGACCCAACCTAATACCCTTTTCTTACTCTCGTAACGAAAAGGTCGAATTCAATTAAAAAGCATCAGCCAGAATGTTAAGTGATTAATTATTTTAGCCCATGGTTATATTTTACCGGTTAAGTTGGTTATAGCTACATACCGCCCTAAGGTATTTAGCTACTCATCGAGGTAGAATTAGACACAGAGTTAAATAATAACTTACTAATGGCAGCAGAAAAACAAATAGACATTATAAATAAATTAAATTGCAATAATTGAAAAACCTGATTAACAAATATCTGAGTAGACTCCTTCTTCCACAGACCGGAAGGCTTGGAGTAGGCGGAAATAAAAATTAAAACGAATGCTGAAGGCTGGAAACAAATAAAAGTATAACAATTCCCTAATGTTGGAAATTGTTACACGGTTGGTTTGGATACAAATAAAACAAGACAGGAAATAAAATAATGCTGGAATAATAATTCTGGTGGTAAGGTAATTCGGCAGAGCTTCCGCATGAAATTTGGATAATGAAGTCTCTCCTTGAGTTCTCCTGAGCTGGTACTATTTATAGAGCTTCCAATGGGCTGGTGCCTTGGTCTTTTGCTTCTTGGGCTTTGCTGAAGTGGTTGAGAAAATGTTGGAAAGTGGCAGCAAAAATGGGAGAAGTCGTCCTCACGTGCTGCCTTGAGGAGAATTACTAGGAGGAGTGGTCTTCAGTGGTGGCTTGACGTAGTCTGAGTCAAAACCAAGTTTTATCCTTGTCACGGGCGTGACAAGGTCTTCACGCTCGTTATTTGATGATTTCAAGTGTCACGGTCGTGACTGCTTCCTCACGGTCGTGATGGCCCAAAGTAAGGTGTCACGGTCGTGACACCCTTGTAACGACCGTGGCCGTAACAAATTATGCAGACTTTTTGCAGGCTTCTGTCTTGCTTCATTTCTTGTGGTTTCTTTCGTTCCTTTCTTCTTAATTCATGATTCGGCCTCACATAACGATGTACCTGCAAAATAGTAAGAAAAACTCGAGAAATCGAGCGTCAAAACGGTGAATGCGCGATAAAACGTCAATGAAATCTAGCGATATAATCGATGCGTTTTCTCGTCATCAAACTTCCCCAAACTTAAACCTTTGCTTGTCCTCAAGCAAATAGTCGGTTGAAAATCGGCGGACAAGATTTTATTCGCGCATACTCATAACAAACCGTCCGGTGGATCGTTTTGTCGGATAGTCCGGTACTTTGATAGAACACTACCGATACTCTAATGACACAAGCAACAAGCTATGTCGTCGACTTCCCGTCAAGCGAAAACAATCGGCAATCATATTACGATTTCACCTAGAGTTTTTCGATCTTATTTTGCCCGGTTTCGTTCTAGCGCAGTCACATTAAGCCCTTTGCCTTCGCACGCACGTAGTGGAGTAGCCGGTTAGCGATTTTGATCCTTTTTTTTTTAGCACGGGGTCTGGTACACGGGTGTGGTAACCCTTCATGTTTTATCCGATTCGGAGGTTGTGGGGGATCGAGCCGTAGCACGCCCTACCGAGTTCAGAACTAGTACCTCTGAACCAACCCGAAACGGAGTCCTTCTCATATTTCTCGTTTCTTATCTGCGACCGTGTACTTTGGTGCAATCTCTTTTCATTTTGCATTGAGATATGAAGGATCATTATTGATTAGGCATCAAACGCTTATATTCATCGGCTCCCCACGTGGTTTGTGTTCAGACGGTGCTGACTGCTAGTATAAACTACTGGGGGTTACTTTTGAACTGAAACTAAAGGTGCACTCGCAATGGTGATCGGGATGGAATTTCTTAAGCAGGGGGTCGAAGATGTCAAGATTGTATTGGTCTTGTTTAATCGTTCCCGGCTTCGTAATTACGAACCATTCGGTGGTAAGTCGGGTAATGCGAGTAATTAAAGATTTTTCTGGTATGGCTTAATAATCGGGGAAAGCTCGATATTAAAGAAAATAACGCACAGATTTGCTCATTTCATTGATTTGCTAAAAGGAATACAACGGAATTGAAAGTACACTGAAATGAAAAGTACCTCTCCCACACGATATCGGACATTGTCCTCAATGTTGTGATATAATTGCGGTACAAATACAGTACAAGAAAAATGAAAAACAACATAAAAGTAAACTACTGCTGCTGAGGACCGCGGGCTCGGCCTCTGGTGCGAGAGCGGCGTCTGGAGGGAGTCACGTCGGGATCAGAGCCGGTGCCGGAGGTAGCAGTAATGCTGATGCGGAGCGCCTCGAGCTCGCCGAAAAGTTCTCCAAACCGCTCATTAGTGGCCTCCTGGTTGGCAGCAATAGTGCCGAGTAAAGCGTCATACTGTGCCTTCTGCCGACGCTCTAGTGCGGCGTTCATCAGGTTCTGCTGATGAATCGCAAGTAGGACCTCCTCAAGTGTGACGGCGGGAGCAGGGGGCTGTCGGGTAGATGTCTCGGGGATGTCCTGGACATGCTCAGCTGCATCCATAGCGTCCTGCATCTCGTCCACTGGGGCGTCTGCCTGATCATCATGAGCCGGGATGTGATCGGCCGCTGCTGGTAAAACAAAGAGCCAGTTGGCTCGGTTGGATGGGTCGATGCGTGTGCGGGACGACAGAGTGATGTGGTGGAAAACGGTGCCATTGACAACAGGGCTGTACCTGCCATCATCTCGCTGCGCGATCAGGTGGGCGGACCGGCAGTAGCTCATGGTCAGGAATTCGGCGGCGAGGTGAGGCTGATTAGCGAGCGCGTCACCAAGCCCCAACTGAATGGCGAGGGTGGTGACAATGCCGCCTATGAAGAACGGGGAGGAGCCTCGGTGCGCAATGGCCTGGATGTGGTAAAGCATAAAGGGGGCAGCGTTGATTGGCTCGTCATGAAGGGCACAGTATAAGAACAGAAGCTCCTTTGAGTTGAGCTTGTGGTTGCTCTCTCTAGCAAAGATTGTGTTGCAGATGACCCGGTGAAAGTAGCGGATAGCCGGGTTGTGGATGTGTGTGGCGTTGAGGCTCTGGAAGGTGGTCGCACGGGTGTTGGTAAGGTCGTGCCACAGAGTGAATGCTTGTTCACTGAAATTGTCGGGCACGCGACGGTGGGCTTCGGTGCCGTGATCGAAACCTAACAGCTCGGCGATCCTGGTTTGTGTGAGGTTGAACTCCCGGCCAAGCAGTCTGAATGTTACGATGCCGGTAAGCTGACTCTGAGAACCGGGAGGGGTGATGTAGCTGTAAGAGCTGAGGAACTCCAGCGTCAGAAATTCGAAAGTAGGCTGTGGCTGACGACAGAGGTCCCACAGACCGACCTTTTGCAGTAGGCTTTGAACGCTGGACAGCATACCGAGTTCTTGCAGACAGTCGGTGGCAATGTACCGGGTAGGTTGCAGACCGCGGTTCTGGAAGCGGATGAAACGGTCTCTCTGGGTTACTCCGGCTTCTCCTTCTCTGAAAATGATGGAATCCATAACATGCAAGAGTGAAGAGTGAGGGTGGAAGGATTTTGTGAGGTTTTGGGAGAAGAGTGGTAGAATGAGGGAGATTGATGTTCGGGTTAAATACGGGACAGTTGAAATGAAATGGTTGATGGTAATGGTGGATTAATGGGGTAGTGGAGAGGTTATGGCGGTTTTGGAATGAGTGGGTAATATTTTGGGTAGGTTATGGATGGAGAAGAAGAGTGGACACGATGAGAAACAGTTCTGTTTCTCACGATCTCTGTAATAGAGGTCGTCACGGTCGTGACATAGGCGTGACGGTCGTGACACGCTAAATGAGCACGTCACGATCGTAAGTGGGGTGTGACGACCGTGAGGGTGTGTTGTGCTGAATAATTCCCAGAAAAGAACATTGTCTCATGTTATTTATAAATTAATAATAATTTATTTTATTTAGTAGCACTTATATTAACGCACACCATATTATATATCGTTTGCAACACAGTAGTATACGAACCTAAGATAAAATAATGTAATCATAAGTATATGGTCACACAGTGTATAGAAAAAAGTAGAAAAATTATATAAGCTGCGAAAAATGAAGAAATAATTGAAATAAAAAGTGCATGGCATAAAGAAAAATTGAAATTACATCAACTCAAATTATGTTATGAAATCGTTGCGAAAGATAAATTTAACTGGAAATGAAAATAATGAGAAAAAATAATGAGAAAAAAATTAATAAACTAAATCACTGATAGCCGGTTCAAAGGCGTTTCTTCAGGCCTTCGATGGCGGAGTCCAGATGATAGAATTGTTCGCAGGCCATGTCAGTCAATCCCACGATGTCCAATCGCATACTCTTAATGTCTTCTCTGAATAGATTAATGTCAGTTTGATAGGCATTGAGAGTGTGCATGATGTTCTGTAAGTTGTTAGCGTACTCTCCGTGATTCGCTCCAGGGGTTTCATGAACTTTGTCATTTGGGTCAATGTCATGGTATCCAGGAGGTGTCTCGGGGTCAGTTTCAACAGCGGTCATTATATCATCTGTTATCCTGTGAGACTGAGGTGTTTCAGGAGTGGCTGGATAATCAGGTGGGTTTAACTCATAAAGCCAATTATCCTTATTATGAACACTTACTTTAGCATGATTGGGCAATGTGAACAGGGTGACTACCTCGTTCCGGATCAAGTACTCGAAAGGTGGGCGTCCTAAATTCCTTATGATATGTCTATTGAAGCAGAATTTAAGATTCATTAGGCGTATGGTTCCCAGACGGGTGCACCTGTCCAGTTGGTACCTAAGTCCTAAGGCATTAGCAATCATGGTTACAAGACCTCCTACCACTATAGGTAATTCAGGTTCTTCTTGGATGCGGGTGAAGGTTTGCATCATGAAAGGTACACCATTAACACACTGTCCAGTATTGAAACATGACATAATAAATAATTCATCCTTAGAGACTCCGGTAATGTTTTCTTCTTTTCCAAAGAAGGTATGGGCGAGGAATTTGTGGAAGTAACGGAGGGCAGGATTATGGATCTCATCATTGTTCATGTCATTTGGTTCAGGGTGGTAGTTTCCGGTCAGAGTTCCCCAAAAGAAATCTAGCTCCACATCCATCAATTCTACCTGTGTGGTAGTATAGGTAAAAGGTCCACTAGGGAATCCTAACAGGTCAGCTAGTTCTTTATGGTTAAAGTCGTATTCTATTCCAAATAGGCGGAAACTAATGAATCCTTTCCTAGACCCAAAACCGCGCTCAGGTAGGTAAAGTAGGGAACTAAGGAACTCAAGGGTGAGCTCACGGTAAGTCGCAAACTTGTGTTGGATCATTGCATTCTCCCATCCGAGTCGGTTGAACAAGTACATGACACTATCATGTATACCTAAGGTTTCCATAGTCCTATCATTTGGGTACAGGGTCAAATCCATTTGCCTCTGTGATAACTCTTCGAACTTTATTCTTTGGTTCCTACCTCTAAATTTGGTTTCCATATAGTTAATTGGTTGGTTAGCCATGGTCAGTGAAAATACGGTGGAAACAAATCAGTGGAAAAGACTTTAGAAAATCTGTAAAAAGTGATTTAGGATAAAAATAAGAAAATGAAATGCTAAAATGTAATGGCGATAATAGTAATGTAAAATAAAACTGACAAAACAATTTAAACAAGTAGTAATAACGATAATTAAAAATGCTCAAAAAGAAAAGGATAGTTAAAATACGTAAATGGGTTGCCTCCCACTAAGCGCTGTTTTTATTGTCAAAAGCCTGACGTAATGCCTTGGTTTAGATTAATCAGGGGGATTAGTGGACAATTCTAAAAGCTTTAGATTATTCGCATAACCTCTATTTTCAACTTTATGATAGTGTTTCAGACGTTGTCCGTTTACTATGAATGGTTCACTATCCTTACTCTTAATTTCTATTGCTCCACTTGGGAATACTTTAGTTATATCAAAGGGTCCTGACCATCTAGACTTTAATTTTCCAGGAAAGAGCCTAAGTCTTGAATTAAAGAGGAGTACGACGTCTCCCACACTGAATTCTTTCCTGGATAGGCGTTTATCATGCCATCGCTTGGTTCTTTCCTTGTATAGCTTAGCATTTTCATATGCATCTAACCTTAATTCTTCTAATTCGTTAACGTCTAGGATTCGCTTTTCTCCTGCAGAATTATAGTTCATATTGAGAGTTCTGATCGCCCAATAAGCTTTGTGTTCTAGTTCTACTGGGAGGTGACAAGATTTTCCATAAACTAGTTTGAAAGGTGTAGTACCTATGGGAGTCTTGTAAGCGGTCCTATAAGCCCATAGAGCTTCATTAAGTTTAGATGACCAATCTTTCCGAGATATGGCGACAGTCTTTTCTAAGATTTGTTTAATCTCTCTGTTTGAGACTTCGACCTGTCCACTTGTTTGTGGGTGATATGGTGTAGCCACACGGTGTCTCACTCCATATTTAGATAGTAATTTGTCAAAGATTTTTGAAATGAAGTGTGAGCCACCGTCACTTATGACGAGTCGAGGTACACCAAATCTGGGAAAGATTATGTTTTTGAAAAGCTTTATTACTACTCGTGCATCGTTTGTAGGAGAAGCTATGGCTTCGATCCATTTCGAGACATAGTCAACAGCTACGAGTATGTAATTATTACCGAAAGATGATGGGAATGGTCCCATGAAATCTATTCCCCAGACGTCGAAGATTTCTACTTCCAAAATTCCCTTTTGGGGCATTTCATCTCTTCTTGAAATATTGCCGGTGCGTTGACACCGATCGCAACTTATAACAGCGATGTGGACATCCTTCCATAGATTAGGCCAGTATAAGCCGGCTTGTAAGATTTTTGCACAGGTCTTGGAAGTGCTCGCATGTCCACCATAAGGAGATGAATGACATTGGGCAATGACATCTTCTATTTCTTCTTCGGGAATACATCGGCGAAAGATTCCATCTGGTCCTCTTTTGAACAGTAATGGTTCATCCCAATAGTACTGTTTCAGGTTATGAAAGAACTTCTTTTTCTGCTGATAGGTTAGATCGGGTGGAAGAGCTCCTGCGGCTAGGTAGTTGACAATGTCAGCGTACCATGGCAGTCCTACAGTTGTTTGTATTGTTTCCACGGGTTCTGGTTCATTTATATCTAACTGCGCTAGGTTGCTTCCGATTTGTGATATCAGCTGTTCATACGGGAAATCATCGTTAATCGGCACTTGTTCGGGTTTAATACCTTCTATTCTAGATAAATGGTCCGCTACGACGTTTTCAGTACCTTTTTTGTCTTTTATTTCTAGATCAAACTCTTGTAAGAGTAAAATCCATCTTAAGAGTCTTGGTTTAGCATCTTTCTTAGTTAATAGATATCGGATAGCAGCATGGTCTGTGTAAATGATTATTTTCGCTCCGACTAGGTAAGAGCGGAATTTGTCAAGCGCAAAGACAACTGCTAGCAATTCTTTTTCTGTAGTGGCGTAGTTCATCTGGGCAGAATCCAAGGTTCTACTGGCATAGTAAATCGCATGGAGTTTCTTTTCTTTTCTCTGACCCAGGACGGCGCCTACAGCATAGTCACTCGCATCGCACATGATTTCGAAGGGTAATCTCCAGTCAGGGGGTTGCATGATTGGTGCGGTGATGAGGGCTGTTTTTAGAGTTTTGAATGCTTTAAGACAATCTTCATTGAATACGAACTCAGCGTCTTTCATTAATAAACCAGTAAGAGGTTTAGTAATTTTCGAGAAATCTTTGATGAATCGTCGGTAAAAACCGGCGTGTCCTAAAAAGCTTCGTATTTCTCGAACATTTTTAGGAGGTTGAAGATCTTTTATTACTTCAATCTTAGCCTTATCAACTTTAATTCCCTTATCTGATATTACATGACCTAATACTATTCCTTCGTTGACCATAAAATGACATTTCTCCCAGTTAAGCACGAGATTCACTTTTACACATCTCTCTAATACCATTTCTAAGTTCGATAAGCATCCTTCAAAACTTTGCCCGCATACAGAGAAGTCGTCCATGAACACTTCCATGATGTTGTCTATAAAATCTGCGAAGATTGACATCATACATCTTTGAAAGGTTGCAGGAGCGTTGCACAATCCAAAGGGCATTCGCCTGTAAGCGAATGTTCCATAAGGACATGTGAATGTAGTCTTCTCTTGATCATCAGGATGGATAGGGATTTGGAAAAATCCTGAGTAACCATCAAGGTAACAGAAGTAAGAATGCTTGGCTAATCGTTCCAACATTTGATCTATGAAAGGCAGTGGGAAATGGTCTTTTCGAGTGGCTTTGTTTAGCTTACGATAATCTATGCACACTCTATATCCCGTCACTACTCTTTGCGATATCGATTCGCCTTGAGCGTTTTTCACAACAGTGATACCTCCTTTCTTTGGCACTACATGTATTGGACTAACCCATTCACTATCAGAGATTGGATATATTATCCCGGCATCTAATAATTTCTTGACTTCTTCCTTTACTACAGTGCTAAGGGTTGGGTTAATTCTTCTCTGAGATTCTCTGGAGGTTCTGCAATCTTCTTCAAGCAGAATGCGATGCATGCAAACTGAAGGACATATTCCTTTGAGATCAGATATGTTATATCCTAATGCAGTTGGATATTTCTTCAAGACATCTAAAAGTTTCTTTGTCTCTATAGTTCCTAAACTGGAATTTACTATAACTGGTCTTTTACATTCAACGTCTAAGAATTCGTACCTTAGGTTATTAGGTAAAGTTTTTAATCCTAATGTAGGTTTATCTTTACTTGGCATGGGATCCAGTGTAAGTGCTAAACTTTCGCTTAGACTATCATCCTGATACGGTTTTTGCCAATTATCATCTTCGAGAATTGGAGGGATTTGAATTTTCATTATTTCAGAATAAGTGGTCTCCTCCAGTTCCATTTCTCTTACACATTCGTCAATTACGTCCATTAGATAGCATGTATCCTCTATAGCTGGTGATTGTAAGAATTGTGTTAAAAAAAATTCAACTTTCTCTTCACCTACTTCAAAGGTTAGCTTTCCTTTTTTTACGTCTATTATAGCTCCGGCGGTAGCTAAGAATGGTCTTCCTAGTATGATAGGTGTAGTGGAGTCGTCAGAGATGTCCATGATTATAAAATCAGTAGGAATGTAGAATTGTCCTATACGTACTGGGACGTTTTCTAGTATGCCTACAGGATATTTAACAGAGCGATCGGCTAGTACAACAGACATTTTAGTTGGTCTTAGGTCTCCCATGTCTAGCCTTTTGCAAATCGTTAAGGGCATAACACTGATATTGGCTCCTAAATCGCATAGAGCTTTGTCAATGACGAATTTTCCTATTACACAGGGTATAGAGAAACTTCCTGGATTTTTTAGCTTAGGAGGCATATTATTCTGAATTATGGCGCTAAACTCGGCAGTAAGTGTAACTGTTCCGTTATCCTCTATCTTTTTCTTGTTGGATAAGATCTCTTTTAAAAACTTAGCATACGAGGGTATTTGAGTAATTGCTTCTGTAAACGGAATAGTAATATTCAACTGTTTCAGAAGTTCGACAAATTTCTTAAATTGACCCGTCGTCTTGGAACTTATTAATCTTTGAGGGTACGGAATTGGTGGTTTATAGGGTGGTGGAGGCACATAAGGTTGTTCTTTCTCCACTACCTCTTGACTCTCATCTTCCTTTTCTTCTGGATCATTCACCACTTCAGTCGGTTTATCCGGTTTTTGGTACATGGCTGGATTGTCAAGTCTTGGATCGGTAGGTCCGTCAAGTTCCTTGCCACTTCTTAATATTACAGCGTTAGCATGTCCTTTCGGGTTAGGTTGAGGTTGTCCAGGGAATACTCCAGCTGGTGCAGCAGTAGGTGCTTGTTGTTGAGCTACTTGTGAAATCTGAGTTTCAAGCATTTTGTTATGTGTAGCTAATGCATCTACTTTGCTCACTAATTGTTTAATCTGCTCACTAGTGTGAATGTTTTGGTTTAAGAAGTCCTTGTTTGTCTGAGATTGGCTAGCTATAAAGCTCTCCATCATCAATTCAAGGTTCGATTTTCTAGGGATGTTAGGAGCAGTCTTTTGATATCCTGGTGATGTAGCTGGTGCTTGACCTGGTGCGTAATAAGCATTGTTATTCTTATAGGAGAAATTCGGATGATTCTTCCAACCTGGGTTGTATGTGTTTGAGTAAGGGTTTCCTTGAGCATAATTCACTTGATCAATGGGAGTTCCTGTCAATAGTTGACAATCAGAAACTTCGTGTCCTGGGACTCCACATAACTCACAGTTAGGTGTTACTGCAGCCACGGTGGCTGCAGGTGTTATGGCCAAGTTATCGATCTTTTGGCTTAGTTGGTCAAACTTCGCATTGACTTGGTCCATACTACTTACTTCGTACATACCTCCCTTTGTTGGTTTCTCAGTTGCGACCCTCTCGCTTCCCCAAAGGTAATGATTCTGAGCCATACTTTCGATAAGTGCATAGGCCTCATTATATTCTTTGTCCATCAATGCACCACCCGTGGCAGCGTCAATTGTCATTCTTGTATTGTACAAGAGTCCATTATAGAAGGTATGGATGACCATCCATTCTACTAATCCATGATGTGGACAAAGCCTAAGTAGATCCTTATAGCGTTCCCAAGCTTCGAATAATGATTCACTTTCTCTTTGCTTAAATCCGTTGATCTGAGCTCTCAGCATAGCTGTCTTGCTAGGTGGAAAATACCTATTCAAGAAAACTCTCTTAAGTTGTTCCCACGTAGTTACTGAGTTCGAAGGCAGAGATTGAAGCCATGCTCTTGCTCTGTCTCGAAGCGAAAAAGGAAATAAACGTAGTCTAATAGCTTCTTGGGTAACTCCATTGGCTTTTACGGTATCCGCATATTGCACAAAGATCGAAAGATGAAGATTCGGATCCTCGGTAGGATTTCCGGCGAATTGATTTTGTTGCACGGCTGATATCAACGAAGGTTTTAGTTCGAAATCATTTCGGTTGATAGCCGGCGCTGCAATGCTTGAATGCGGTTCTCCTTGCGAAGGATTAGCGTAATACTTGAGTGGATGAGTTTGTTCTTCAGCCATTCCTGCGTTTTCTGATTTTACGACTGGTTCAGGCGGATCTAATTGAAGATCTGGAATGTTGGAATTATTTTCGAAATCGAGTATACGTCTTCTTACGTGTAAGAAGCGTTCCGATTCAGGGATTAGAGGTTGCAAGTCTTCGCTTTTGGAGCGAGTACGTGGCATACACTCGGAGATTAGATTAAATTAAATAGTTGATACCTTAGTCTAGACAATGCTACCTAAGTGCACTAGTAACTAAATTAAGGAATCCCCGGCAACGGCGCCAAAAACTTGATGGGCTAAAGACGTGTCTACTTATGCGTCTAGCGGTATCTTACTGCAAGTGCACAGCCTATCGAAGTAATATTTAAGATTATCGATCCACGGGGATTCTATCGTTACTTAGTGCTAGATGAACTTCTAGTTTAGCTAAGGCGAATAGTTGTCACGATTGTTGTTGGTTTTCTAAGACTATTGAAGGCGGAATTAAATTTAAGTTTTTAATAAAATAATACTAAGACGGTCGGTATGTAATTATACTAACTTAGGTGGGTCAATCTAACCTAGGCTTATAAAGATGTTCACTTAATCTATTCGGTAGAGATTACTAGTTTAAATACCCTCAGCTCACACTCTCGTGGTCTTGAATCAGATCTTATCCCTAAAGCCCTATGCCTGCTCTCGCTAGCCCATAAGTGTTTAGAGGTAATTTTTGGAAACTAAATAATTCTAATTTATCTTAAAGCGCTCTCGCTGTATTTAATTTAAATGCCTAACTTTAGCTATCTGGTTAAGATCTCACACTCTCGTGGTCTTGACCCAACCTAATACCTTTTTCTTACTCTCGTAACGAAAAGGTCGAATTCAATTAAAAA
>CAWUDS030002545.1:0-35000 GCA_963859935.3 Lathyrus sativus | reverse complement strand
CAACAACAACAACAACAACAACAACAACAACAACAACAACAACAACAACAACAACAACAACAACAACAACAACAACAACAACAACAACAACAACAACAACAACAACAACAACAACAACAACAACAACAACAACAACAACAACAACAACAACAACAACAACAACAACAACAACAACAACAACAACAACAACAACAACAACAACAACAACAACAACAACAACAACAACAACAACAACAACAACAACAACAACAACAACAACAACAACAACAACAACAACAACAACAACAACAACAACAACAACAACAACAACAACAACAACAACAACAACAACAACAACAACAACAACAACAACAACAACAACAACAACAACAACAACAACAACAACAACAACAACAACAACAACAACAACAACAACAACAACAACAACAACAACAACAACAACAACAACAACAACAACAACAACAACAACAACAACAACAACAACAACAACAACAACAACAACAACAACAACAACAACAACAACAACAACAACAACAACAACAACAACAACAACAACAACAACAACAACAACAACAACAACAACAACAACAACAACAACAACAACAACAACAACAACAACAACAACAACAACAACAACAACAACAACAACAACAACAACAACAACAACAACAACAACAACAACAACAACAACAACAACAACAACAACAACAACAACAACAACAACAACAACAACAACAACAACAACAACAACAACAACAACAACAACAACAACAACAACAACAACAACAACAACAACAACAACAACAACAACAACAACAACAACAACAACAACAACAACAACAACAACAACAACAACAACAACAACAACAACAACAACAACAACAACAACAACAACAACAACAACAACAACAACAACAACAACAACAACAACAACAACAACAACAACAACAACAACAACAACAACAACAACAACAACAACAACAACAACAACAACAACAACAACAACAACAACAACAACAACAACAACAACAACAACAACAACAACAACAACAACAACAACAACAACAACAACAACAACAACAACAACAACAACAACAACAACAACAACAACAACAACAACAACAACAACAACAACAACAACAACAACAACAACAACAACAACAACAACAACAACAACAACAACAACAACAACAACAACAACAACAACAACAACAACAACAACAACAACAACAACAACAACAACAACAACAACAACTAAAATACAAACATATATGAACACAAACTTGTTTGAGTTAATAATACTAATTTGGAGCACATTACTTTAAAGAATCAATGTGAATTTTTCTCTTAGTTTAGAGATAAGTATGAACTCTAAGGTACAAAATAAAGGGTTAAAAGATGGTTGTATTTATTTTTATAAACGAATCACTACAACTATTAAAAGATATTATTCATGTACATAATATTAATCTATTAATTTTATAGATTTAATATTTTTTGTTTTTTTTTTAACTTTAAAAAAGTCATATTGATCTTTTAATATTTCAAAACATATCAGGTTAGGGTTAACACCCCGTATAATATACATCTAAAAAAATACATTATACACAATATTAATTGGTACTGATATAATACAAGTGTGTGTGTGTGTGTGCGCGCGCGCGTGTGTGTGTGTGTGTCCAAAAAGAAAATATACAACAATGGTACATGATATACAAGAATGCTAATCAAAACTAAGATCCATGTACAATATCAACAGATGCACATGTTGGAGTTCACACCTAAACTCCTTTAATAATGCACAAGAATGGAGAAGATGAAGAACAATTGCGCGCGCGCACACACACAAAGAAAGAATTGTGTAACTAACTTTCAAACTCAAATTGCAAATGCTCAATTTTGTTACAAATGCAACTTCATTTGAGTTTTATACAATGACTCAAATGAAACCCAAACTCAAATTAAACACATATGCAAATTCAAATGAAATGCAAATGAACTTGAAAATGAATTACATTTAACACAACCCTTTACTTCACATTCAAGTTTAAAAATCATTTCATCCCTTACATTGACAAAGTGTTCAGTTTTGACCGTCTTGGTCAATACATCTGTAAGTTGATTTTGAGTGCTAACATGAACAATCTCAAGTACTCTGTTTTGAACTTGATTGCGAAGAAAATTGTACTTAGTATCAATGTGCTTGCATCTTCCATGCAACACTTGTAACACCCCCAAACTTGCTTTCAGGATTACCGACTGACCCCACAAACCAACACGGGTTCTTTCAGCATCTTTTGTCCTCACTCACACACTTTCTGGGAAACTTCCCAGAAGGTTACTCATCCTAATATTACTCCAAGTCAAGCACGCTTAACTATGGAGATGTTATTGGTTAGGCTAAAGAAGATGCTCGTTGTTGGTATAGTACCAATTAATCCTTATAATCCTTCCTTCAACCATGCAGTCTCATACATGCACAACCTCAGGATCCCTCTCATTAAAATGTGATTCGATTTTTCCCTAGAAGATGCTAGGAGTGTCTCATTGTCATGCCTCGTGCACTGACAACCACTCCCTCACCCTCGAATGTTACGTGTAGTCACTCTCCACCCTCTTCGACCTTGAATGTTACATGCCCACCAATTTTCGCTTGGTTAATCCTCGAACCACAACGTACTGGGAGAGGTCTGACTCTGATACCATTTGTAACGCCCTAAACTACATGTCCTTTCATCATGTTTTTTTCCTCACTCACACACTTTTCAAGAAACTTCCCAAAAGGTCACCCATCCCAATATTACTCAAAGTCAAGCACGCTTAACTACATAGATGTTATTGGTTAGACTACCAAAAAGAAGATGCATCTTGTTGGTATAGATAGTACCAATAAATCCTTATAAGCCTTCCTTCAATTATACATAGCCTCAGAATCTATCACATTCGGATGTGATTCAATTTTCCCTAGAAGTTGCTAGAAATGTCTCATTGGCATGCCTTGTTCACCGAAAACCACTCCCTCGCCCTCGGATGTTACATATAACCATTTTCCACTCCCTCACCCCTTGAAGAGGACGGAGAGCGGTTACATGTAACATCCGAAGGAAAGGGAGTGGTTGTCGGTGCACGAGGCATGACAATGAGACACTCCTAGCAGCTTCTAGGGAAAAACCAAATTTATATCAGAATGAGAGAGATCCTAAGGTTGTGCAGGGATGACACTACATGGTCTAAGGGAGGCTTATAAGGATTAATTGGTACTACCTATGCAAATAAGATGCATCTTCTTTTCGGTAGCTCGTTCCATAAGAACTCCACTTGACTTAGAGAAATTTTGGGATGGGTGACATTCTGAGAAGTTTCTCGAAAAGTGTATGAGTGAGGACAAAGAATCCTGAAAAGACCTGTGTTGGTGTGTATGGTCAGTCGGTAATCCTGAAAGCAGTTTGGGGTGTTAAAGCACTGAATTCTTAGCAAGACTTATGACAGATTTGTTGTCAATTATCAATCTAACTAGTTTTCTCACCTTGAACTTCAGTTCTTACAACAAATTCATCAACCAAATAGCCTGACAAGCTAACAAAACACCAACTATGTATTTAACTTCAGAGGTTGACAATGTAACCACAAGTTGCTTCTCGAAGCACCAAGAATTAGGAGCTCCTTGATACATAAAAATGTATCATGTAGTGTTTCTTCTGTCCACTTTGTCACCGCACCAGACAGAGCTTGATTTACATACTAGCTCAGCATCATCTGACACTCCAGATGGAAATAAAATTCCATGCCTCAGAGTCCGTTTTACATACCTCAGAATCCTGACTACAACTTGGCAATGTGTCATACCCCAAATTTTGACCCCTAGATTCCATTTCTATGATAGGAGCATCAAGCATATTTTCCTAACCCTAACCTTGTTTCAAGTTTATTGTCGTTGAGGCCCATCTGAATTAAGGTTTTGCATTTTTGGAATCAAGAGGATTATTGCTTGATCAATCAATGTTTTTGATTGCTCATCATCAAATCAAGGTTCCATACATTCAAGGAGCTTATATTCAACAACAATCAAGTGATAATTGACCTCATTGCAAGATCATTGAATCCCAATTTCATTTGGCTCCATATTAGGGTTTTTATCAGGAAAAGTCAACTATGTCTTTGACTTTTGATCCAAGCATGACCCCAAGCCTTAGGACATGATTCAACATGTTCATATACACCCGAAAGTTTGCTCATAGGTGAACATGTTGAATCATGTACCAAGGCTTGGGATCATGCTTAGATCAAAAGTCAAAGGCACAATTGACTTTTCCTGATAAAACCCTAATTTGGGGCCAGATAAAATTGAGCTTCAATGATCTTGCAATGAGATCATTTAGCACTTGATTCTTGTTGAATATAAGCTTTTTGAATGTATAGAACTTTGATTTGATGATGACCAATCCAAAACATTGACTGACCAAGCAATAACCCTTTTGATTCCAAAGATGCAAAACCCTAATTCAGATGGGCCTCAACAACAATAAACTTGAAACAATGTTAAGGTTAGGAAATAAAGCTTGATGCTCCTATAATGAAAATGGAATCTAGGGGTCAAAATTTCGGGTATGACAGTCGCTCCTATTTAAATAGCTTTACTAGATGGCATGAGAGATGACAATCTCCATAGTATCATGGTGAAAGGTGTTTAAGTATAGCAAACTGAAAATGTTTCCCTTTGATGCAATGATATGCTAAGGAAGACAAAACTATGCAAGTGCTGGCATATTATGAACTCTACAATGATGCTCTACGATGCAAAGATGCAAAATGCATACGACCACAGCAAACGAGAATAACCCTAACACAACGAGTAACCACTCATTGGAAAAGACAGACACCAAGGAAATCTAGAGTGATCGGACACATGGTTCAAACGTGACCAGTATGATACTCTAGAGGCTAACGGTTGTGAAACCTTAAAAAAAAAGAGAAAAAATATTGTTGTTGCTATTTAATTGGTTAATTTTTAATTATTGACAAAATATGGATCATAGTTACTAACATGCTTATTTACCATGTGTGTGAATAGATAACGGGTTTAATGTGATTGCATTAGAATGAAAGAGAGTAAAAAGGAGGATGAGTAAGTTAGGCTTAAGCATAATAACATGATTTGAATTGGTTTGTATAGGAGAAAGGTTTATGACCGCACAATTGCGGATTTGTATTCTTACGATATCCTTAGTGTGCAAAATTAGTACCTATCGATATAATATTGACCGAAGAAGAGTTTGTAGCCTAGAATGAGTATCAGAATGCTATTGTTTTTCATGAATTTTGATACTATTTTGCTCGGAGAGCAAAAGTTCAAGTGTGGGGGAATTTGATCAGTACATTTTTATGCACATTCTCTAATGTTTGTACTTAGGAATTTCCTTAGTTTGTTTTGTTGATTTTACTGTTTTATTATATTTTTATAATTAAGTCTTTGTTTGCCGTTAATATATTTTCGCAACTTATTTTCAGCTTTAGCGGTTATTTGATACCAGTCTACTGTTCGGATCATAACTGGACCTAATAGAATTAGATTTACACATTCTACCAGTCGTTGGAAAGCTGAGACAAATTTTTAACACTTTCATGATTTATGAAGAAGCTAATTCAGAGTGTAGCAGGCTCAAATAATTCGTTGAAGTCAGGACCCAAAATCAGTCGTTAGAAATATTTAGTTTTGGGCCGGTTTTTTTTATGTTTTTTGACCCAGTTGGGTTAGAACTGGATTTTGTGATGCTTCCCTATACCTAATAGCAGCCATGCTACTGTTTCGAACCTTATTTTCACAAATTTTACTTTTTTCTTTTGTACGATTACGATGAAGAACTAATTATTCGGAGTCGATCTACTGTAATCGCGTTTCCAACGCTTTGAGGTTTTTATTCTATCAATTCAATTTTGTATCTCTTTCAATTCTATTCTATGAAAATTAATTTTCTTAATCTGTTATTTTATGGAATGATTTGATTTAATTCGTATGATAGTATTCCTAACTTTTAATCGTTTTTTACGTCGCTTAGTCGTTAAATCGCGTTTCTATATCGTGTTTGCTTAATTCGCGATTGTATTTATTTGTTTGCTTAATTCGGAATATAGGAATGTCAATTTGTATAATATTTTAGTGCGCTTGTCATTTGATATTAAATTCGAATAGAGATCGAAGTCGCTTAGGAAATTGGTAAGGAAAAAAAATCAGTGATTAGCCAGAAACCGAAACAATAGATCAGCTTATTTTTATAATAACTTATTTGCACTATTTTATAAATATAACTTAAAACTTCCATAAACATTTTCTTTAGTTGGTTAAAATAATACAAGAATCCTTGAGATATGACTCGAGTCATTGCTGCTTTACTATTTTTTTCAAAAATACTCATTTTTGATCTGTGTGCGACAGCGGATCAGTACAGGTTTAGCAGGTGGTAACAGAATATACAGGGAGTGTGTAGCTGCAACATTGTGGGGGTAGGCTGATTTGAAGGCTTTGTTGTGCATTAGATGGTGTAGGGAAAGGGCAGTGGTAGCATGGTTGTTTTTTTGGCGTGGTGCGAATTGGTAAAGCTTGTGCATGGGGTGATTTTATGAAACATGAGATGTTGTGGTTCTTTGTTGGCTTGTGCATAGTTGACTGGAGAATTTAAGTTGTTGTAATTGTACTTTTTGTAATTTCTTATTTAAGATCAAATTCTTCACATTGGTAAGAATGGGCTTAGGATGAAATGAAATTGTGGTTGGGCCTTTGAATGTAAATTGGATTTTTATAAAACTATTGGTAAGACAAAAAAAATGGACTTTTTTGAGATGAATTGGATTATGGATATAAAATCAAAATGGAAGCTTGAAATTGGAAATATGAAATAACAAGCATGGACTTGATTTGAATAGAAACTTGGATGAAACCTTTGACATATGAATTTGGAATGAGAAGATGAAACTTGAATTTAATAAAATTGAAAAGGTAATTGGGTTTGGGTTTGGAATTGAGAATTGAAGTGGACTTGAATTGGAATGTGATTGATGAAATGGTTTAAAGTGTGATTATAATCTTGAAACTTAATTGTAAATTTGGAATTGATTCTATAAGAAACTAACACCATATCTTAATTGTATCTTGAAATAGTCATGACGAGAAACTGAACCACCCAATCAGGACTTGCACGCAACTCAACTGCTTTGACCTTCAAAAGCTTAGCAACCTGACTTTAATGAAACCTACCCCACTTTACTGACAAAGACTGAGATCACATCCAATTTAAACTGCAAACTGCTACACACATACAAACTTAGCCTGCTTGCCTCAGACGAAACTCAACTGAACGTCATTTGCCTGACTTAAACCCAAAGGGTGAAAAACTCTAAACTTCACCTTGAATGTATACTGACACAGTGACTTGATGAGAACCAAAATCCTTGATAAACCTCTGATGAGATCTGCTTATGATGATTGAGAAAACCAACACCTTTGCCTCAAACTTGAGTTCAAATAACCTTAGAGCTTCTGAAGTCCAAAACTCTGATTCATAAGTGGAATAAAACAAACAAAAGCTGGAAAAAACTGGTTAGTTATGCAATATGATTGACCTAGAATGATTATGCAAAAGACCAAAAAATTTGAGGGTAAAATTTGGGGTATGACAGTTGCCCCTATTTAAATATCTTCACCGGATGACATGAGTGATGAAAATCCTCATGAAATCATGGTGAAAGGTATTTAAATACAAATAACCAAAATTTTTACCCTTTGATGCAATGACATGCTATGGACAAAGGAAAACCATGCAATACTTGACATGCCATGAATTCTAATATGATTATAATGATGGGTTGAAAAATATAAAATTCAGACAAAAACGAAAGCAAACAAGGATAGAGACAACATAATGAGTAACCACCTACTAAGGAGAGGCATGAATACTGGAGAGGCAACAATCATCATCCATGAACAGAACTAGATGGAAAAAAGTCACAACATTCAGAAGATCATTGAATGAGGTAAGGAGAATCTAGGAAATACATCAGGGACAAAGAAACAAACATCAGAGACATTCGGAAAAACATTGAATGAACTCTTAAACACACCAGAGATATTTGGAAAAACATCGAATAAACTCCCGAACACATCCAAAAAAGCATTGGATGAAGAATGGAAACAGACCTAAAAACAATCAAAAGCTATTAACCAAAGTCAGAAACAAATTGAAGACATCTAGAATAACATTAGATGGAGACAATGATTCTAAAGGTACATCTGAAACATTTAGAAGAGCGTTAAATGTACGGGAAAAGGTTTGAAGACATATCTGGAAGAACATCAGATAAGCAACAAGGAGTTCTGGAAGAACATCAGAAAATAAATACATATCCGGAAAAGTATCAGATAAGTATAAAGGAGTTTCTGGAAAAAAATCAGAAACAAATGTCATATCCGGAAAAGAATCAAATAGACACAAAGGAGTTCTAGAAGAACATCAGAACAAAAGTCATATCCAGAAAAGCATCAGATAGACACAAAAGGTGTTCTAGAAAAACATTTGAAAAAAATACATATCGGGAAAAACATCAGATAAGTACTAAGGAGTTTCTGGAAAAACATCAAAAACAAAATTCATATCCGGAAAAGCATCAGATAGACACAAAAGGAGTTATGGAAGAATATCAGAAGCAAAAGTCATATCCGAAAAAGCATCAGATAAACACAAAAGGAGTTCTGGAAGAACATCAAAACAAAAGTCATATCCAAAAAAGCATCAGATAGACACAAAATGAGTTCTGGAATAACATCAGAACAAAAGTCATATCCAAAAAAGCATCAGATAGACACAAAAGAGGTTCTAGAAAAACATCAGAAACAAAAGTCATATCCAGAAAAGCATTAGATATACACAAAAGGAGTTCTGGAAGAACATCAAAACAAAATACATATCCGGAAAAGCATCAGATAAGTACTAAGGAGTTTCTGGAAAAACATCAGAAATAAAAGACTATTTGGAAAAACATCAGATAGGTTTTAGAATAACATCATAACAAAGACTCAATCTGGAAAAAACATCAGAGAGAGAACATCAGATAGACACGACATTGTGTTATGATATGTATCTTTTTATGCAATATTATTCTCAGATATTGTGTTTATACCTTTCATTCAAAGCCATTATTTGATGTCTGGTATCTTTTTATCCAATGTCACTCCTGGAAGAACATTAGATAGACACGACAAAAACGGTTTGGTAGGTGCCAAGTGTGTTGGACTTTGACCACAAGGTAAGACGTGGATAACAACACGACCTCTAGAGAAATGAAAATGAGGATGAAAAACTCATGCTATGCATATGATATATGATCAAATGCAAATGCAGATGTCGACGACATGGCTCGACTCTTTTGGTAATATGATAAGACTGGAGAACTGATTCCTCATCACGGAGATTACTGTCATTCTGCTTGGGGACCAAAGATGTTACTGTTGAACACATCTCTGCCAAACTGCTAAATTGTATCAAGTTGATGATCCTTGTAGGAAGGATGAAGAGCTGCTTGGGGATTCTTCAAGTAAACTATCCCAGATTAGCTGTCTATTGCAGATGAACTGATAATTGCTTCAACTTGTCTGATTCTGAAAATGATTGCTTTACCTGCCCCAACCTGAGTCTTTAAAAGGTATTCTAGATAAACCAATCCTGAGAAGTACTTTCCCCTGATAGGATCACCGATCATGTTTCTCAATTATTTGAAAATTCCTTGAGAGGGAAGCCAGTTTGCAAACAAAAATGTTCATACAAACATGGTAATGCAAAGTTCATGCAACTTTTTAAATCAAAATCACTGTTGAAATATGCAAAGTATAAGATTTTCATGTTAGAACGCGGCGGTTCAAAACACTTAAAGTGTAAAGGAAAGGTGTAATGCCAAAATAATTGATTTGCAAAATTCTTTTGGAGTCAGTTTACGCAACCTTGTTGTAGTATGCTTTCAAAATAACCTTGCTTTAGTTAGGACTTTTGAGGGTTGTAACGTGGCCTGGTTCACGGTTTAAGAAACAAGGGATAAAGGCTCAAAGTTTATTCGTGCCCACCCAATCTACATGGGGATCTTCAGTCTCATGCTCAGTTAACTCATACTATTCGCTTAGGTTCTCATAGGTTGGAAATTGCACTGATGATGGTTTAGAAGTCAAGGGGCCTATGAAAAGGCAGTCACTACTTCCCTATAACATTTGCTTGTTTTGATATTGAGGATTTTCAAGGTGAAGGTGTTGCGGTGGAAATAGGATCACAAACTATTAATGAGTTTGAATCGCAATTCAACTCACAACCGCTCTTTGATTTATCCGAAGGAAAAGGTCAAAAGAGGGAAAACCTATTTTTGCATCGTAAACACAATGCGGGGAAAGATCTAGGGTTCGGGGGTTGGTTAAATTTAGGGAAGGTATTAGCACCCTAAACTTCTGTAGTACTCTACAGGAACCTTTTGTTCAAATGTTTACTATTTTGCTTTATTTATTTGCTTAAGATATATGTACAAAGGGATTAAAAGTGAGAAAAGAGACCTAAGGGGTTAATTCTAAGTTTACTCGGCAAGACATCGCATCTTGTGCCTACGTATCCTTACGGGAGTGGAATCAGAGTAATCGTAGTTCCCCTCAAAAGGGAGGTTAGAGACTTCTTGACTGTGGTCAAGGTCTCAAGGGGAATAAACGTATCTTAGGGACACGCTTACGCGGAGTGTAGAAACTCCAATATCTACGTTGTAAATTGTTAAGTGAATTAGGGTTAGGTTAGGGATTCCGCGGCGGGAAACCCTAAAATGAGCGCGGCGGCTCTTTGACCTAATGCTAGGGGTAAAATTGTAATCTTGCCTGCGGCGAGGCATTTGTGAAAATTAGGGTTTGTGAGGTCGCAAGGGTTTGAAGTTGAGGACTACTGACACGGCGGTCAAACGGCTAGACCTAATTCCTTCGGAGGAGTGAAATTAATTATAAAGATGCGATGAAATTGAATATACATACAACGGCAGAAAATAAAGTGCGGAAAGATAAATGCGACAATTGTCTCGCACAATTACATCCCATAAGCAGTTACAATTATAATAGCTAAATATAAAACCGAAAATAAGTTTCAAATTGAACATAATAGCTGCAAGAAACAAAACAAACAAAAATGTCAGTATGTGGGGTTAGACGAAAACGAAATCAAAATTGAACGAGAAACAAACCGTATGAATTTTGGAGGACTTTTATGGTCTTTTTAACCAAGGATTTAAATTTGTGAAAAGAGAGATTAATTTTAATTAAAAGAGTTTTGAGTTTTAAAAAAAATTTATTAATAAAAAAGTGAAAGTTTGGTTAATTATTCTAAAAAAGGAGTTTTAGTGATAATTAGGGCTGGCAATGAACCAAACCAACTCGAAGATAGTTCGGAATTCGACTCGACAATTAAATCGTTGAACTAGGTTCATGAACCAAATGAGTTGAGTATGAGCGAAAAATTAAGTTCGTTAACTAAATGAGCTGAACTTGAACTATACATAGTTCGACTCGTTAGGTTCATGAGTCAACTCGATTACATATGAAAAGAATTATACTGTCTTTAAGATTAGGTTTAAATATTTACTTCAAATCTTAGACAAATTTAATCTTCAATCTAGTAGTTTTTGAATTAGACTCTCAAATGTATCTCTTGAAAGTTGTGTAGGTTTTGAATTAGTAGATTTCGAAGATAAAGTTAAATTTCAATATGATAACTTTTATTTTATTTTAATATTTTATTTAAAAAATATATATTTATTTAAAATGTCAAATATAATAAAAAATATATATTTATTTAAAATGTCAAATATAATAAAAAATATATATATTTAAAAAATAGTTTTTAAGTTCGTGAACCATGTGAGTTGAACCTAGTGAGATGAACCTAACGAGTCGAACCGAACTGTTGGTGAACTTATAACGAGTCGAGTTTGAGCTTAAAAAAAAGTTCGTGTCGAACTCGAACTCGAACTCGAATTCGAACAATTCTTAACGAGTCGAGCCGAGCTGAGGTGAGTTCGACTCGACTCGACTCATTTCCAGTCCTAGTGATAATATTTTGAAAAAAAAGATTTAATCATTAAAAAAAAACAATTGGTTTAATTTAAAAAATCTTAATGTTAGTTAAAAACACGTTTTACTTTAAAGTTATAAAAAAGTTTTATTATTTGAAAAAACATTTGATTATTTTATTTAAAAAGAGTTTTAATTAATTTGAAAAAGGTTTTTGGTTATAAAAAAGAAAAGGGTCTTCTTGATTTTTTTAAAAAAAGATAAACAAAATAAAATAACAAATGGAAAAACAATAAATAATAAAAAAGAGGGTTGGGCCGGTCATCACTCTTCTTCTCTCTGCTCTCTGAGTTTGCATGTGTTCCTCTCCTTCTTGTTTGCCTCTCACGGATGTTATCTTCTTCTTCTTTTGCATGACCGCCGATTTGTCTTCTTCATCTCTTTTTCCTGAAAAACATGAAAAGCAACACAAAAATTGTAATTATATTTTTTGATCCTTACGGAATGATGATGGCCGATGATGCTTTGTCCTGAGGCTAGAGGATTTTTGACGGAGTTTGCTTGGATTTTACGAAAAAAGTTCTCCCTTTCTTGTTATGATTTTCGTCCCTTTTATACTTGATTTTTAAATCTTTTTTTTTAATCTCAGATTTAATTTGAATATCTCAATCTTTTTCAATCTCTGATTTGATTTGAATGAATTTTTATGATGATTTCAGATTTGATTCAATGATGGTGATGTTGATATTTAGATCTGATTTTCTTATGATGATGATTGATCTGATTGATTTGATTTAACTCTATCTGGAATTCATTAAGATTGGATTAGATTAAAAAAGTGTTGAGATTTAAATTTAAAAAGTTAGCAAAGAAGATTAGAGTTTCAAGTTAAATAAAAATTAGAGTTTTTAAAAAAAAATGAGTTAGAATAAAAAAAAATATTTGAATGTTGGTTTTAAAAAATGTTAGAATTATTTTAAAAACGGTTAGAATTTAATTTTAAAAGGAATTTAAAATTTAAAAAAAAAAAAAGAAAAAGAAAAGGGCGTTAGAATTTAATTTTAAAAAGAATTTAGAATTTTAATTTGAAAAATAAAGGTGTCAAAAAAAGATTTAGATTTAATTTTAAAAAAAAGGATAGATTTAATTTATAAAAAAAAGGTTAGATTTAATTTTTAAAATAGTTAGAAAAAAAAGATTTAATTTTAAAAAGAAATTAGAGAAAAAAAAGATTTAATTTTATAAAAGTTAGAAAAAAGATTTAATTTTTTAAAAAAAGTTAGAAAAAAAGATTTAACTTTATAAAAGTTAGAAAAAAGATTTAATTTTTTTAAAAAAGTTAGAAAAAAAGATTTAACTTTATAAAAGTTAGAAAAAAGATTTAATTTTTTTAAAAAAGTTAGAAAAAAAGATTTAATTTTAAAAAAAGTATTAGATTTTTATTTTAAAAAAAATATTAGAATTTGATTAAAAAAAAAGTGTTAGAAATTAATTTAAAAAAGGTTATAAAAAATTTACTCTTTAAAGAAAAGAAAAAAAAGTTAAATTTTAATCTAAATCCTAAAAGTTAGTAAGAAGAGCTTAAAATGACTTAAATAAATAAACTAAATAGAAAAAAAAAGTTAATAAAAAACATTAGTAAAGTTATAAAAAAGGTTAATTAAATTATTATTAGTTAAAAAAACAAGATTTAAAAAAAAGGTTAATTTATTAAGTTAATAAGAATTTAAAATAAAAATAAAAAAGAAAGGGTAAAATTTGGGGTATTACAGTTGCCCCTATTTAAATGGCTACACCGGACGATTTGAGTGACAGAGACTCGTGGAATCGTGGTGGAGAGATTTAAATATAGATAACCGAAAATTTTGCCCTTATATGCGACGATATGCAATGCTATGGACAAAACTGGAACGACTTAATGCAGATGATGCCATGACTATGATATGATGCGTATGCTGGAATAATGAATGCGAAAATGCTGACGAAACATGACGACACCGAGACAGACGCCACGAGAAGAAACACACTGGGGAAAATGACGCGCTGAGACACAGTACATCACTGGGGAATTCTAAAAATGATAGTCAACTGGTGCGAATGACCAATTGTCACTTTTAGAAAAGGAACGAGATCCTCGAATGGAGATGGTACCTATGAGACGGCCTCCACTGGGGAATCTAAAAATAAAACTGGATCACGTACGATTGTAAGATCGATTACAGAATGCTGGAGCATTGAGCAAGGAATAACATCCAAGCTTCTGTAAACTACCCCTCGTGACAGGATCAAACGGACTTTTCGGAACTCCGTAGCAAATATACAGGGTAAAGACCGACTGTATGCCAAAATAAATGGACTTTGATGGGAATTGCCCTGATAAGCTTCTCGAGGGAGAACTGTCACTTATCGTTGGAAGGGACTTATGTGCAAAAAATGGATAAGCACTCAAATAAAGAGGCTGCTGCTTATCTGATAAATAAATCTTCTCGCATTTAAGGTCGGCGCCTGGAATACGATTCTGATTCTTCTCTTACTGAAGGATAAATAAACTTCTTCATGCTTCAAGATTATGTTCTCCTGAACATGAAAAGGGTAAACTGAACTTCCTCATACTTCAGGATCGTGCTCTCCTGAATATGAAACTGGATGACTGAATATACTCATATTTCAGAATCGTGCTCTCCTGAATATGAAACTGGATGACTGAATTTCTTCATATTTCAGAATCGTGCTCTCCTGAATATGATTTGGTTGTAAATGAATTTGTCCATACTTCAGAATCGTGCTTTCCTGAATATGAAACTGGGTAATCGAACTTCCTCATAACTCAGAATCGTGCTCTCCTGAATATGATTCCGCTCCTTCTTTTACTAAAGGATAAACGAACTTCTTCATAACTTCAGAATCGTGCTCTCCTGAATATGAAACTGCTCAAACCTCCCCGTAACTCAAGATCGTGCTCTCCTGAATACGATTTGGTTCAAACCTCAAGACGGCAGGTAAATGGAAGCCCAACTGCTCCATGGAGATGGCCATTTGCTGCGAGTCATAACGAGGATATGATCGACTTCTTAGGTGAGAAATGTCGTATGTTGATGCTGTAAAATGTAAAGTGTAAAAGGTTGTAACATGTAGGATTGTAAAGTGTTGTACTGATATATTTTCCAGGCGCGAACTGGCGTGTATCTGTAAAGGATTGTAGTTGATTTTCTTGAAAGATAGTGCAAAATAAATGCACGTCCGGGTACGGTGATAAACTTCTCAAGCGAGATAGTCGCGTATCTGTCATGGTATGGTGAAAATCTTTAGATGGTGCAAAATAAATGCACGTCCGGTTGGGCTTGACGACCGACAAGACTGAGATTCAATCTAGGATCGAGCTAGAAAGAAGACTGGTAATCAAGACTCCATCGAGGGAATGAACTCGAAGGGTAAATATCTTATCCTGGCGAGGAAAGATAGCTGAAGTAACCGTCATCCACGAGGATCGATCTCTGTGGGGAAACTGGAAACACCTATGTATTTTATGCTTAGGGCTGACAATCTATTTGGAGAGAATGGACAAACCCAGTTACTCGGCGGTAACAACCAATGATGGAGAGACACAATGAACCTGTGAATGCTAACGCATATGTTGATGCATATGTTAATGTGAATGTATGTTACTATGCAAGATGTTATGAAATGAGTATGTAATGAGTATGTAATGAATATGTAATGAATATGTAATGAATATGTAATGAATATGTAATGAAATAGGCATGTGATGCTTATGCCCTTGCGTATGCTGACGAAACAGACTAGAGACAGGACGAGAGACGAAATAAACATCTCGACGGAGATACCCTGCGTTCTCTGCAACCAATACGTCAATCATGGGTAAGAAGGATTAATGGTGGAACCAACTCTGGTTTTAAAGTTCTGAATTTTCTGGGGAGAAGGTAATTTGCTTGGGTGCACAGTATCACGTCTTCACATGGGGAGAAGAAAACCTGAGGGACACTTTCGAGTTACCCAAGAAAAAGTTGTCAGCTTATAGTCTCTCTGGGGACTATCACTGGGCAATGGTTTGAAAGTGTTTCTGCAATAATGATATTTCCGGGGAATGAAGAGATCCTGTCGGAATTTCCACTAGTCAAAGTAATTTATTACATTTCAAATTTGTTTTGTTTTTTGAAAAATAGTTTTGAAAAATCTACAATGCACCTTTCATTTTCAAATTTTAAGAATAAACGCATTTTGCATAACAATAGAAAGCAAAGAGCAATGCACCAAAGAATGTAAGTAACGAGATGGTATCTTTTATTAAAGGGTGGCTGCTTGCTGAAGGCATAGCTCCACAGATGATTACATTTTGAAATTGGCAACATGGGAAAAAAGGTTACATCGAATCCAACGACACCTACTGACACTACTAACTAAGACTAATCCAGAATCCTGCTTTGGGCAAGGGTGAAAGAGCTGAAACATGGCTCTCATGCGGAAAGTGTGTCTTCTGATGCAATGAAATGCCTCTGTCCCTAACTTTTGCCTGGACCGCCCTTTCGGGTTTTCAATCCACCGGGACGCTCTTTTTTGCCTAAGCCGCCCTTTCGGGTTTTCAACTTAGCGAGCTTTTGTTATTATTTCTTTTTTCTTTTTCACCCTTACTTTTGCCTAAGTCGCCTTCTGCAGGTTTTCGACTTAGCGGGTTTTTAGGCATAATATTTTCGGACTGCATCAGAATTCACGGGATGTGCTAGTTCTTCACCGTCCATTGTCGTAAGTATTAGAGACCCTCCGGAGAAGACAGTCTTTACAACGAATGGGCCCTCATAATTGGGCCTCCACTTTCCACGCATATCTTTATGTACTGGTAAGATCTTTTTGAGTACGAGCTCTCCTTGACGGAACTCACGGATACGAATCTTCTTATCAAACGCTCTTTTCATCCGTTTCTGATATAATTGCCCATGGCACATGGCTGTCAAACGCTTCTCGTCAATGAGATTCAACTGATCCAATCTGTCTTGAACCCACTCAGCTTCCTCAAGTTCAGCCTCCATTAACACTCTTAGCGAAGGTATCTCTACTTCGATGGGGAGCACGGCGTCCATTCCATACACCAATGAGAAAGGTGTTGCCCCTGTCGAAGTTCTCACTGAGGTTCTGTATCCATGCAAAGCAAACGGTAACATCTCATGCCAATCTTTGTAAGTCACAACCATCTTTTGCAGGATCTTCTTGATATTCTTATTCGCAGCTTCAACGGCCCCATTCATCTTAGGACGGTACGGAGAAGAATTGTGGTGAGTGATCTTGAAACTATCACACAGCTCTTTCATAGTCTTGTTATTCAGATTGGTGCCATTGTCTGTTATTATCCGGCTTGGGATTCCATAACGGCAGATGATTTCTTTCCTGATGAAGCGGGCAACCACTTGCTTGGTCACGTTGGCGTAGGAGACAGCCTCTACCCATTTGGTGAAATAATCAATGGCAACAAGGATAAAACGATGACCGTTAGAAGCCTTCGGCTCGATTGCCCCAATCATGTCAATGCCCCACATAGAGAATGGCCAGGGTGAAGACAAAACATTCAACGGTGATGGAGGTACATGCATTTTATCAGCGTAGATTTGGCACTTATGGCATTTCCTAGCGTATTGGATGCAGTCGGCTTCCATGGTTAACCAGTAATACCCAGCCCTTAACATCTTCTTGGACATAGCATAACCATTGGCATGGGTTCCGAAGGTTCCCTCATGAATTTCCTGTAGTAACATGTCCGCTTCCCGTTTATCAACACATCTGAGCAGGACCATGTCGTGATTTCTCTTGTATAACACACCATTACTGATAAAGAATTTGGACGCCAATCTTCTCAATGTCTTTTTGTCCAGACCAGTAGCACTATCGGGATATTCCTGTTTGACGAGGTAGTTCTTGATATCATGAAACCAAGGCTTTTCATCCACCTCAACTTCTTCGACCATCTGACAATAAGCGGGCTCAACCTTGCGCTCAATATGGATAAGAGGTGCTTCATTAACGAATTTAACTTTCCACATGGATGCTAACATGGCTAAAGCATCAGCTACGTGATTCTCGGATCTAGGAACATGCTCGAACTCTATCTCGTCGAAATGCTTGATCAGCTCAATAATGTAGTCTTTATAAGGGATTAACTTCTCATTCTTCGTTTCCCATTTGCCTTGTACCTGGTAGATAACCAAGGCTGAGTCACCACTTACTTTAAGAAGTTTGATTCGGAGGTGAATCGCTGCTTCGAGGCCGAGGATACACGCTTCATACTCTGCGACGTTGTTAGTACACTCAAAATCCAACCTTGCTGTAAATGGAGTAAATCCACCCTTTGGATTCATCAAAACGGCGCCTATACCATGCCCATTGAAATTCGAGGAACCATCAAACATCATCTTCCACCAAAGACCTGGTTCTGGACCTTCACTCGGATCGGGCTCTTCACAATCTCTTTTAATCAATAATATATCCTCATCAGGAAAATCGAGCTTAAGAGGTTCATAATCTTCAACTGGCTGGTCTGCAAGGTAATCAGATAAGATACTACCCTTAATCGCTTTCTGGGGTACATACTGGATGTCATATTCGGATAACAACATGTGCCAACGGGCTAGCCTCCCGGTTTGAGCAGGTTTTTCAAAAATATACTTGATCGGATCCATTTTAGAAATCAATAACGTGGTATGACAGACCATATACTGCCGAAGGCGCTTAGCGGCCCATGCCAATGCACAACAAGTTTTCTCTAATGGTGAGTATCTGTTTTCGCAATCGGTAAACTTCTTGCTCAGGTAATAAATTGCATGTTCCTTTTTCCCAGTCTCATCATGTTGTCCAAGCACACAACCCATAGACTTCTCGAGAACAGTAAGGTACATAAACAACGGTCTTCCAGGTACGGGCGGGATCAGAATAGGGGGATCTTGCAAATAACCCTTAATCTTCTCAAACGCTTTCTGACAATCAGGGTTCCACTCAACTGTCTGCCCCTTGCAAAGCAACTTGAATATCGGCTCACAAGTAGCGGTCATATTAAAGATAAACCTGGAAATGTAATTCAGACGTCCCAGAAAACCCCTAACTTGCGTCTCGGTTCGCGGAGCCGGCATATCTTGAATGGCTCGGACTTTGTCAGGATCCACCTCAATCCCTCGCTGGCTAACAATGAACCCAAGCAATTTTCCGGATCTGACACCGAAGGTACATTTTGCAGGATTCAATTTCAACTGGTATTTCCTGAGTCGTTCAAACAGCTTCGCCAAATGGTCTAAATGCTCCTCTTCACTCTGGGATTTGGCTATCATATCGTCCACATACACCTCAATCTCTTTGTGCATCATATCATGAAAGAGAGTGGTCATAGCACGTTGGTAGGTTGCCCCTGCATTCTTTAAACCGAAGGGCATGACTTTGTAGCAGAAGGTTCCCCAAGGAGTAATGAAAGTAGTCTTCTCTCGATCATCGGGATCCATCTTGATCTGATTATAGCCAGAGAAACCATCCATAAATGAAAACAACGCAAAACTGGCCGTATTGTCTACCAGTGTGTCAATATGTGGCAGTGGGAAGTCGTCTTTTGGACTTGCTTTGTTCAGGTCCCTGTAGTCTACACACATCCTAACTTTACCGTCCTTCTTAGGTACTGGCACAATGTTGGCAACCCAATCTGGATATTTTGCGACTGCCAAGAAACCTGCATCCAACTGCTTTTTAACCTCATCTCGAATCTTCAAAGCCATGTCGGGTCTCGTTCTTCGAAGCTTTTGTTTGATGGGTGGACAACCTGGCTTAAGCGGCAACTTGTGAACAACAATATCCGTGTCTAGGCCCGGCATATCTTGATACGACCACGCAAACACATCAACATACTCTTTTAACAACTCAATCAACCTCGGCCTAATCTCTGTCCCAAGCATTGCACCAATCTTGACCTCTTTCTTGTTCTCATCTGTACCGAGATTAATTAGGTCCACCTGCTCTTTATGCGGTTGAAGCTCTGTGTACTCGTACTCAATCAATCTTGTTAGTTCAGCGGGTACTTCAAAATCTTCTTCACCCTCGTCCTCAGCTTGATTGATGGGTGCATCCCAGTCAGGAGTGTCAGTAAAGTCATTGGATCCAACAAGGTTTACGATATCTCTGCAGGATGGAAGGCTTACTTAATTAAAATGCTCGAAGACATGTAAGAATGAAATGCTGTTTTTTTATTATTATTTTTTGGAAGAAAGGTTGCCAATTTTATTTTTAAAAGTGAAAACGAAAAACGCAAATGAAACAAAGTGGAATTGAACAAAACTGCTTTTATTAATATCTTTTTAGAAATGAAAGGTGGCCCGACAAAACGACCCTATAGCCTTGGGCAGAGCTACAGATTTTTATTTGAAAATGTAAATGAAACTTAAAAAATACAATTACTTTGACAAGGGAAAAATAACAGGGATCTCTACGGCCTCCCAGTTGTTCAAAACTGCATCACCCTTAAACACCAGGTTGCTCAGCTCTTCATTTTCTTCACAGTCGCTGATGGCATTGACTTGGAAGCCTCCGCTGACAAATACTTCTTGGATAACCTTCGGACGCCCTTCGACAGTCGTGGCAGCTCCATTCTGAGTTGGTTTGTAACCCAACCCAGAGCGATCAGTCTTGGTCTTGACATCAATTACCTCTCCCCAGCCTTCAGGAATGCCCCTGTCAATTGTTGCTTTGGTACTCTTCAGAGATGCAAAAGATGGATTACCCTGACCCACTGTCTCTTCGACCTCCAGCAGAACAGCATTGGCGATCTCAAGTGCTTGAAAGGAAATGTCTACAGCATTCTCATCGGCCTCGATGTAACGGAAAGAGGACAGGTTGCTGACCATCAGATCCTCCTCACCGTGTATAATAACCAACTTTCCATCGATCACGAACTTCATCTTTTGATGTAACGTTGAGGTCACTGCCCCAGCGGCATGAATCCACGGCCTTCCGAGTAAACAACTGTAGTTGGGATTAATGTCCATGACTTGAAACGTGATATTAAAAACTTGCGGACCAATCAGGATGGGAAGCTCAACCTCCCCCATTACCGATCGGCGAGAGCCGTCGAAAGCCTTGACAACCAAAGGAGTAGGCTTCAACACAGTCTCTTTACAGGCCAACTTGTCGAGAACCCTCTTGGGTAGCACATTCAGAGAGGACCCGGTGTCTACTAGCACTCTTGCTAAATTGTCCTCCTGACATTTTACCGATATATGTAAAGCACGATTATGGTTCGGACCCTCCTTCGGTAACTCTTCATTGCTGAAACTGAGAGTGTTACAGGCGGTCAAATTGGCAATCACACTATCAAACCGACTGGTGCTAATATCCTGATCCACATGTGCTTGAGTCAAAACCTTCTGCAAGGCCATCCTATGAGCGGGTGAATTCATCAACAGAGATAAAATCGAAATCTTGGAAGGAGTCTGATGAAGTTGGTCGATAACTTTATAGTCACTTTTCTTGATGATCCTCAAAAATTCGACATCTTCATTATTCGTAACGGCTCCCTTACCTTTGTCTTTGGCAGGCACTGGGATATTAGTGGTCTCCTTAGGTGGATCCTCATTGGAATGGGGAGTATACACACGGCCACTGCGGGTCATCCTGCTTACCTCTGCGATATTGGTCACAGTATCCTTACCCTCTTCATTTGGAATAACCTTCCCAGACTCCTTGTCAATCATCGTCACGTCATATTTCCAAGGCACAGCTTTAGGATCACTGAAGGGAAACGGACTCGGTCTCCGAATAACTATAGGCTTAGGCTGATTCACTTCGGGGATATACGACCTTGGTATATCGAACACGAGGTTGGCGGAGCTTACCCCTGATAAATTAAACACTGGTACCTTACCCTTTGATTCAGGCTGATGGAAGACAGGCTCAACCACAGCGACTACATCCTTCTTGGCTTGGCTTGTCACTTGTAAAACACCCTCATTAATTAACCTCTGCACATCATTCTGAACCAACATGCAACCCTTAATACTGGCTTCACAACTTACGCATGCAACGTGGGAAGTATCTACCAAACCAACTTCAAACAGTTTCGAATGGAACATTTTGAGAGGAGTCTTAATCTGTTCAATATCAAGGGCATAGCCTTCCTCTGAATCAGCACTAATGGCATTGACACTCTCATGGTTAGGAAAAGGGTTCTTCTTAACATTTGGTTGAGGATCTTCGAATGACAAAATCTTCTTTTCCAATAGGTCCCTGACAATATTTTTGAGAGCATAACAATTCTCCAGATCATGACCAGGCGCACCCTCATGAAATAAACAATGAGCGGCGGCGTTGTAATTGGCGGGTAGAGGATTAGGAGGCGGACCCAAAGCCCGAGTAGTGATCAGACCTTGCTTGACCAAAGAGGGATACAACTCAGTGAAAGTCATCGGAATTGGCGGACAAGGCTTATACGTTCTTCTATTCGGAACATTTTGGCGAGGAGCCGGACTCTTTGGATGTTGAGGAGCAGGAGCGTTGGGCGCCTGTAGGTAGTTGATAGGAGGCGGATAAACAGGAGGTTGTTGCATAGGTTGATACATGGGAACCTGTTGATTGAAAGAAGGTGTAATAGCCGCCACATAGGGTTGTTGAGCATATTGGACTGGGTACCCTTGAGGTTGAGCATAACCTTGCGGATGTCGATAAAAGCGTTCTCTGGGTCTACCAGAGGATATAGCATTAGTCTCACCCTCTTTCTTTTTCTGGGAGCTATACGGAGGTTTCTTCGGCTGATCCTTAGAAGCACCATGATTATTTGCCATTTTACCACTTTTCATACCCAATTCAATCTTGACACCCACAGCAACGATGTCGGAGAAATTTGAAGTCACACTACCCACCATTCTCTCGTAAAATTCTGGACGGACTGTGTTGACAAACCAATCAGCTAACTCTTTCTCGGTCAAAGGAGGTTCTACCTGCGAAGCAGTCTCTCTCCACCTTTGAGCATACTCTTTGAATGACTCAGAATTCTTTTGTGACATACTCAGCAACTGTCTTCTGTCAGGAGCCAGATCCATATTGTACTTGTAGTGTTTGATGAAAGCGTCAGATAAATCCTGGAAACTCTTAACGCGAGACTGGTCCAGAGTTAAATACCACTTGGAGGAAGCACCCTTCAAACTGTCTTGGAAGCAATGAATCATCAGTTTATCATTCTCAACATGGGCAGCCATTTTGCGATAATACATGATCAAATGGCTCTTAGGACAGGTGGCACCTTCATAGCGATCGAAGCCCGGAGTTTTGAACTTCGGGGGAATAACCAAACCCGAAACCAAACAAACATCCCTTGCAGCAGTCCCAAAAATTTGATCACCCTCTACCTTTTTCAATCTCTGGACGATAGTGTTTACTTCCTCACGAAGCTTATCATGTTTCTCATAACCCTCAACATTCTCATCAAGATTATCAAAAACTGTCTCATTGGAGTACGGTTGCGCACGAGTGTGTACAACAGGTGGTGCAAAGATAGGAGCCCCCCTAGAAACTTCAGAAAACAAAGGCACGACTTGCTGAACAGGTTGATTAATCGGAACAGTGGCTTGAGGAGGCACAAAACCGGGAGCAAGACCATAAGGTGGGTCCCTTGCTACGGTCACACTTGGTGAAGGGTCCACAGTAACGCCGGTAATCTCAGAAACAACAGTGGGCTGGGTATCCATCTTAGCATTCATGACATGTAACAATTCCATCATTCGCCCCATACCCCCTCGAAGGTCTTCAAGTTCATTGCTAAGGCGATCAATCTCTTTTGCCTGATCCTCCATTCTTTTCCGAGTTTGAGCTCTGGTGTTGTATTGGTGCCGAGAACTCAGGGTGACGAAACTGGAAGGTGAGAGAACCGAGTGTGAGAAATCGGGAGACACATGTAATGCAAAAGTATGATGCTAAAATGTGAATGTAAATGAAGATTTCATGGAATTCAAAACATTTACTAATGCCGTGGGGTACCAAGGAAATCTTTTCCTTGTTTTTTCATTTTATATTTTTTTTTTTATTTATGGTATCCCGCGATATCCATAAATGATGTTTGAGCTCCATGAAATACAATGCAATGAGATGCTTTATGGATGCAATGCATGAAAACACACAAAGTCCTAGGTTAAAAGCTTGCATGAGGTTCAAAGGCAAATACCCTCCCCTGAAGTTAGATGGTTCATCCTGTCCTACAAAAGTAACCAGGTTCTAAGGGATCTCAATATCATTGATCTTTCACAAGGATGGTTGTTCAGAAGGCAACTTACTTGCCAACCAAAACCCTCCAAGTTTAAGATCTCAATGAGCGTAGTATCGAGTGTCAACCAACTTTAGTCTGCACCAAAGCCGGTTACCTCACTACTTTCTAAAGGCCAAGATGAGTTAACTAGGGTTCTAAAAGTCAGTTAGTGCGTTGACAACATATGGCAGCCTCAATATTATCCTCAACTTGACTTAAGGAATATAAGCACCAACCAAGAAGTCGCACTAACCATGGTCACCAGATCAACCGTATCGATATACGTCGTACAGTTTCCTTGGTCTATTGCCATTTACCTAAGGTACACTAGATCCGGGTGTAGGACCTATCTCACAGCACAAGGAACAGTCCCACAATCAAAGCACAAATATATACATGCAAATGAATAATGTCACAGATAGTAATAAATATGAACAAGTTAGGGATAACCCTCAAAAGTTAGTAGTCCCCAGTGAAGTCGCCATTTTCTGTTGCGGTGGAAATAGGATCACAAACTATTAATGAGTTTGAATCGCAATTCAATTCACAACCGCTCTTTGATTTATCCGAAGGAAAAGGTCAAAAGAGGGAAAACCTATTTTTGCATCGTAAACACAATGCGGGGAAAGATCTAGGGTTCGGGGGTTGGTTAAATTTAGGGAAGGTATTAGCACCCTAAACTTCTGTAGTACTCTACAGGAACCTTTTGTTCAAATGTTTACTATTTTGCTTTATTTATTTGCTTAAGATATATGTACAAAGGGATTAAAAGTGAGAAAAGAGACCTAAGGGGTTAATTCTAAGTTTACTCGGCAAGACATCGCATCTTGTGCCTACGTATCCTTACGGGAGTGGAATCAGAGTAATCGTAGTTCCCCTCAAAAGGGAGGTTAGAGACTTCTTGACTGTGGTCAAGGTCTCAAGGGGAATAAACGTATCTTAGGGACACGCTTACGCGGAGTGTAGAAACTCCAATATCTACGTTGTAAATTGTTAAGTGAATTAGGGTTAGGTTAGGGATTCCGCGGCGGGAAACCCTAAAATGAGCGCGGCGGCTCTTTGACCTAATGCTAGGGGTAAAATTGTAATCTTGCCTGCGGCGAGGCATTTGTGAAAATTAGGGTTTGTGAGGTCGCAAGGGTTTGAAGTTGAGGACTACTGACACGGCGGTCAAACGGCTAGACCTAATTCCTTCGGAGGAGTGAAATTAATTATAAAGATGCGATGAAATTGAATATACATACAACGGCAGAAAATAAAGTGCGGAAAGATAAATGCGACAATTGTCTCGCACAATTACATCCCATAAGCAGTTACAATTATAATAGCTAAATATAAAACCGAAAATAAGTTTCAAATTGAACATAATAGCTGCAAGAAACAAAACAAACAAAAATGTCAGTATGTGGGGTTAGACGAAAACGAAATCAAAATTGAACGAGAAACAAACCGTATGAATTTTGGAGGACTTTTATGGTCTTTTTAACCAAGGATTTAAATTTGTGAAAAGAGAGATTAATTTTAATTAAAAGAGTTTTGAGTTTTAAAAAAAATTTATTAATAAAAAAGTGAAAGTTTGGTTAATTATTTTAAAAAAGGAGTTTTAGTGATAATATTTTGAAAAAAAAGATTTAATCATTAAAAAAAAACAATTGGTTTAATTTAAAAAATCTTAATGTTAGTTAAAAACACGTTTTACTTTAAAGTTATAAAAAAGTTTTATTATTTGAAAAAACATTTGATTATTTTATTTAAAAAGAGTTTTAATTAATTTGAAAAAGGTTTTTGGTTATAAAAAAGAAAGGGTCTTCTTGATTTTTTTTAAAAAAGATAAACAAAATAAAATAACAAATGGAAAAACAATAAATAATAAAAAAGAGGGTTGGGCCGGTCATCACTCTTCTTCTCTCTGCTCTCTGAGTTTGCGTGTGTTCCTCTCCTTCTTGTTTGCCTCTCACGGATGTTATCTTCTTCTTCTTTTGCATGACCGCCGATTTGTCTTCTTCATCTCTTTTTCCTGAAAAACATGAAAAGCAACACAAAAATTGTAATTATATTTTTTGATCCTTACGGAATGATGATGGCCGATGATGCTTTGTCCTGAGGCTAGAGGATTTTTGACGGAGTTTGCTTGGATTTTACGAAAAAAGTTCTCCCTTTCTTGTTATGATTTTCGTCCCTTTTATACTTGATTTTTAAATCTTTTTTTTTAATCTCAGATTTAATTTGAATATCTCAATCTTTTTCAATCTCTGATTTGATTTGAATGAATTTTTATGATGATTTCAGATTTGATTCAATGATGGTGATGTTGATATTTAGATCTGATTTTCTTATGATGATGATTGATCTGATTGATTTGATTTAACTCTATCTGGAATTCATTAAGATTGGATTAGATTAAAAAAGTGTTGAGATTTAAATTTAAAAAGTTAGCAAAGAAGATTAGAGTTTCAAGTTAAATAAAAATTAGAGTTTTTAAAAAAAAATGAGTTAGAATAAAAAAAAATATTTGAATGTTGGTTTTAAAAAATGTTAGAATTATTTTAAAAACTGTTAGAATTTAATTTTAAAAGGAATTTAAAATTTAAAAAAAAAAAGAAAAAGAAAAGGGCGTTAGAATTTAATTTTAAAAAGAATTTAGAATTTTAATTTGAAAAATAAAGGTGTCAAAAAAAGATTTAGATTTAATTTTAAAAAAAAGGATAGATTTAATTTATAAAAAAAGGTTAGATTTAATTTTTAAAATAGTTAGAAAAAAAAGATTTAATTTTAAAAAGAAATTAGAGAAAAAAAAGATTTAATTTTATAAAAGTTAGAAAAAAGATTTAATTTTTTTAAAAAAGTTAGAAAAAAAGATTTAACTTTATAAAAGTTAGAAAAAAGATTTAATTTTTTTAAAAAAGTTAGAAAAAAAGATTTAACTTTATAAAAGTTAGAAAAAAGATTTAATTTTTTTAAAAAAGTTAGAAAAAAAGATTTAATTTTAAAAAAAGTATTAGATTTTTATTTAAAAAAAAATATTAGAATTTGATTAAAAAAAAAGTGTTAGAAATTAATTTAAAAAAGGTTATAAAAAATTTACTCTTTAAAGAAAAGAAAAAAAAAAGTTAAATTTTAATCTAAATCCTAAAAGTTAGTAAGAAGAGCTTAAAATGACTTAAATAAATAAACTAAATAGAAAAAAAAAAAGTTAATAAAAAACATTAGTAAAGTTATAAAAAAGGTTAATTAAATTATTATTAGTTAAAAAAACAAGATTTAAAAAAAAGGTTAATTTATTAAGTTAATAAGAATTTAAAATAAAAATAAAAAAGAAAGGGTAAAATTTGGGGTATTACAGAAGGGTTTAAAGATCTCCTCTTTTTATTATCCCGAACTTTTTCCTGAACTGTTTCTTGCGAAGATTACAGTCAGCGGGATGCCCCAGTTTTGCCTAAGTCTCCTTCATAGGTTTTGACTTAGCGAGCTTTTTTATTTATTTTTTTGAAAGAGAGTGACTACTTGGCTTTAATGATTATGGTGAACCATCATCAACTTTTGACTTGAAAAACATCTTCGACACTTACTTGTTGTGTGCGAAGGAAAACTTGTGAATGCAACCTTTATATGAAATGTGTCTTGTATGAACATACAACCAAGTTAACTGAGAACTACCCTGCCCCCTGGTTCATATTTTGGGTTTTTGCAAAGAAAGAAACTCCTACTTCTAGGCTCAAAGGGGTTGATAAGGGAATAACTTCCTTATTTCTCCTGTGTTTGGGGGATTGAAACAATGCCTTGAATCATCAGCAAAGTTTGATTGAAAGCGCGCCAACAACAGTTATGGGTACAATGTTTTTGTCATCCTCCCTCAAATATTTGCATGATGAAAAGTTTGGACAAAAAGTAAATATTTGAAAGATAAAGCATAAAAGTGAAAATAATAGACAAAATTAATTGAAATCAAAAGTCGCAATGCTCATTTCATTAATACAAAAGTACAAACACTAATTAAAAACAAACATCTTACACAAAATGAAGGGAAATACAAACATCAAGAAACAAAAGACCTAGTGACTAATCAGTAACAAGGATGAGCCGTCCTGTCTGAAACACTGGCTTTTAGGAAGATAGTCTGCAGAAATCGACTGAAGCTTCATTTTTGATGCGCTGGCAAAGGATTGTTCTGGACATTCGGATGGCTATCCTTAAAATCAAGAATTCCAGTTCTAACCAACTCATGCACTCTAGATGTCAATGCATATAAGTTCTCCAAGTCATGGCCTGGGGCACCCTCATGAAATGCACAATGGAGGTCAACTCTAAATCCAGTTGAAAGAGGATTAGTGCAGAGTCCTTGTAGTGATCAACCTTTATTGAACTAGGTCAGGATAAAGTTTTGTATATATCATGGGAATATGATCAAATTGATTCCTATTCTGATATTGGTTCTATCTAACAGTTGGACGTTGAAGAATCTGAGCTGGTCGTGCAGCAGTAGCAACAATAACAACATGATGATTAACATACTGAGGTCTAGGACGAGGCCTTCTCATATCATTCATAACAGTATTGGTCTGATCTTCTCTCTTTTTATGGAAGGTCCCAAAGGATTTCTTTGCACCATTAGAATATTCAGCAGCCTTAGATACTTTACCATTCTTCATACCTTCTTCCAATCGCTGGCCAATAGTCATCAGATCTGTAAAGCTTGAAGAGACACTCCCAATCATCTTCTCCTAATAAAAAAGGGACAGAGTGTCCATGAACATTCCAGTTAGCTCCTTCTCCATTAGAGGGGGTTCAACTTTGGAAGCTAACTCTCTCTAATGCTGAGCATATTCCTTGAACGACTCTCTCTCATTCTGAGACATATTTTGAAGTTGACAGCGATCAAAAGCCATGTCAAGATTGTATTTTTACTGCTTTATAAAAGCATTAGCGAGATATTGGAAGCAATGGACACTGTTTTGTTCTAAGTTCATATACCACTTGAGAGAGGCGCCACTCAAACTATCCTGAAAGTAGTGGATGAGCAGCTTCTGATTGTTGGTATAAGCAGCCATCCTTCGGAAATACATGACTAGATGAGCTCTTGGGCAAGAGTTACCCTTGTACTTCACAAACTCGGGAGTTTTGAACTTAGCAGGTATAACAAGGCCAAAAACTAAGCACATGTTGTCTGGGTCCATATTGAAGAAGTCAATACCCTCAACGACTTTGAGTCTCTTATCTATGATTTGAAACTGTTCACGAACAACCTCAAGCTCAACAAAATCTTCATGTTCTTCACTTTGAGAACTAGCAGCATTATACTCATAGAGAGGATTCTCAAAGGGAGCTCGGAAAGTCTGGGTAACAGTGTGGACCACAGGCCTAGGCTCAGCAAAAAACGGAGCTTGAAAATCTGACCAATCATAGCAGTATACACAAGAGGTGGAAAGTATTTATGAGGTAAACCAAACACTAACCAAGTTAAAGGTGGCATTTGAACACGTGGAGGATCAGCGCTTGAAATTTCCTGAATGATAGTCCTTTGAGGTGGCTCTCCTCTAGAAATCAAGACTTGAAGCAGCTCGGTGAGCTTAGTCATGCTTTATTTCAAATCATCAATCTCTATTTAGATCTCTGCATTATACACTTCTTGCTCTGACATTCTACGTCTGTAGTTAGCTCTATTCTGGTATCGGTGTCGAGGAATCAGCTTGACGACTCACAAGTACGCTGGAAGATAGAGACAGTTGGACATGAGTTACTAGACAGACAAATGATATGCAATGGATCATGCAAATATGAAAATGCAATGCGATGCAAGACAGGATGCAAAACACACATAACAAGATCAAAGGTTTAAGATTACAACATGAGGTCTGGGTAAAGAACCAACCATAGGGTCTGTACTAGGGGTAAATCACATGTACAACAGAAAAAACTAGGCACAAACAAATATATGTAAAAATATATACAAATATACAAGCAAGCAAACATATGACACTAACACAAATACAAACAAGGTGGTATTAACCCTCTTAGGGAAATCTCCCCAGTGAAGTCGCCATTTATGTTACGGTGAGAATCAGATATCAAGCTATTGAATTAACATGAATCATAAATCATGAAGTTCACCCCCGAGATTTAATTTATCCAAAGGAAAGGGTAAAGATCGAAGAAAACCCTAAGTGCGCTATGTAACGACACAACTAAGAGATCTAAGGTTCGGGGGTTAGTTATACCTAAGGAAGGTGTTTGCATCCTAAGTATCTGTAGTACTCTATAGGAACCTCTTGTTAGTATTTGTGTTATGCTAAAGTGTGCTTGCTAAAGGGACATGTGCTAAGGTAAATATCTAAAGGAATATACAAAGTATGTACAAAGTATGATCACCAACACATCGCATCTTGTGCCTACGTATCCTGATGGGAATGGAATCAGAGCATCCGTAGTTCCCCTCAACAGGAGTGAGAAACTCTTGACTGTGGTCAAGATTCCAAAAAGAAAAGTAAATGTCTGCGGTGAGACACCTACATAGAGTGCGGCGACTCTAAACTAAGGCTATGGTAAAAGGGAAAGACTTAAGGTTAGGCTAAGTATGACATGTCAGTCAATAAGAGGAGATCCTTTCCTCTGGAATGGGAACATAGGTAAACAACATCAGTGGAAAACAGAGAAAGGTCTCAAGAGAATATCAAACAAAATAGGCGCAGAGAAAATAATATGATAGCAAAAGTGAGCACGAATCAAAATTAAGCTCGCGAAGTTAGCAATCAAATCACCAGTTAAAGTTAGTAGTTAAATTGATAAATAAAAATAAAAATTATCAAAAAGGAATCCTAAATATTTACATTCTAAACATGATTAAAATGAAAAGATTAATTTAATAAGAAATTTTTTTTTTGAACTTTAATTTTTAAATTAAAAAAACAAAACGAAGAAACAAACTCTAAAACAACATTAAAAGAAATTTAAATAATAATAAACAATAATTTTAATGAAATAGAAGAAAGTTTTCTTTAAAAAAAACAAATAACAAAGATTTTAACAAACAAAAACAACAATATTATTAAAAACAAATAATGAAAAGAAAAAAAGAGTATGAATGAAAGGGAAGGTGGTAATAAGAGGCATCAAGGGTGTATGACCCAGGATGCATACGGGCTTTTTGAAATCCCACCACATCAGACTCTTCTCTTTGAAACAAAAAAAAAAAAAAAACCAAGTCATAATCAAATAACTTCATGCTTTGCACCGAGAGAAACAAAGAACGACTAGTGAACCTACCAGAAATAGACGACTTTCCTCTCCAACTTTCCAAACACGATCAAAATCACTCAGGTTCAAAACGCGATCTTCTCTTGCTCGCCTCGTAATGTCTCTCTCAATCTCGCCCTTCTTTCTTTCCTCGCGGTGGCATAGATTTGGACGATGATGGTGAGTCGCTGAGGTGGGTTGTTGATGGAATCAGAGAAAGCTTTTATCGAAGATGGTTCTTTTTTATGCGATTTGGGTTTTAAAGGTTATCCCTCTAAGGTGGTTGTTGTTGGGTTTATATTGAAAAAAAGGAAGGGAGTGCTGTTTAAGGGTTGTATTGGCGATGGTTGAAGTGGCGGAGGGATTTGGTGGTGGTTTGGAAGGGGTTTCGATGATTAGGAGGGTGGCCAATAGAGTTTGGATGGTTTTCAGTTACTTTTTTTTCTTCCGATAACAGGTATTTCCCCTTTTCCCTTGTTGTTCTCCCCTGGATATCAACGTTTTTCCTTTCGTTTTATTAATTCTCCTCCTTTTGCTTTTCTTTCAAAATCCTTCACATTGCTTTTCCCTTGGTGGTCCTTTGTTGGCTTGTGCATACTTGACTGAAGAATTTTATTTGTTGTAATTGTAATTTTTGTAATTTCTTATTTAAGATCAAATTCTTCACATTGGTAAGAATGGGCTTAGGATGAAATGAAATTGTGGTTGGGCCTTTGAATGTAAATTGGATTTTTGTAAAACTATTGGTAAGACAAAAAAAATGGACTTTCTTGAGATGAATTGGATTATGGATATAAAATCAAAATGGAAGCTTGAAATTGGAAATATGAAATAATAAACATGGACTTGATTTGAATAGAAACTTGGATGAAACCTTTGACATGTGAATTTGGAATGGAAAGATGAAACTTGAATTTAATAAAATTGAATAGGTAATTGGCCATGGGTTTGGAATTGAGAATTAAAGTGGACTTAAATTGGAATTGGATTGATGAAATGGTTTAAAATGTGATTATGATCTTGAAACTTGATTGGAAATTTGGAATTGATTCCATAAGAAACTAACACCACATATTAATTCTATCTTGAAATAGTCATGACGAGAAACTGACCCACCCAATCAGGGCTTGCACGCAACTCAACTGCTTTGACCTTCAAAAGCTCAACAATCTGACTTTAATGAAACTGATCCCACTTCCCTGACAAAGACTAGGATCACATTCAATTTAAACTACAAACTACTGCATACATACACACTTAGCCTGCTTGCCTCAGACGAAACTCAACTTAACGTCATTTGCCCTACTTAAACCCAAAGGGTGAAAAACCCTAAACTTTGCCTTGAATGTATACTGACACAATGACTTGATGAGAACCAAAATCCTTGATAAACCTTTGATGAGATCTGCTCATGATGATTGAGAAAACCAACACCTCTGCCTCAAACTTGAGTTCAAATAACCTTGGAGCTTCTGAAGTCCAAAACCCTGATTCATAAGTTGAATAAAACAAACAAAAGGTGGAAAAAATGGTTAGTTATGCAATATGATTGACCTAGAATGATTATGCAAAAGACCAAAGAATCTAAGGGTAAAATTTGGGGTATGACAAAACTCTTATTAGTTTCATCAGCAAAAGCAATAGTGGGTATTACAATAACATCAATGTCATTATCACAAGTAAAAATATCATTCTTTTGATTACTTAAAATGCCAAAAATCAAAGAAGGAAAACTAAAAGGCAACTTGTCAATATAAGACTTATCATCCATAACAAATTGATCAAAAACAAATTCTCAAAAATCAAAGGCACCATGAGTTCCTACTTGGTATAGAAAACCAATGAGACTAGGGGTGATACTTGATCCATGTAAGGAGGAATCCTATTTATCCACTTCAATCTTGTACAAGATGACATACTTCACACTTAGGTTGGCAGCTACAAAAAATACCCTTTGAAGGCCAATCCTCGTGAACATTGCTAGTATTTTATCGAGCTATGGTTTTCAAAGAGGGAAGATGTTCAACTATTATTAGTGTTTCACGACCAATATATTTTTTTATTGTTGCAAGCAAGAAAGCAAAATAATTTCCTTTAACTTGAAACTTCTTAAGTTCTCTACTCTCCGCATTATTAAACTCAGTTGGAAGATTAACTATAAATTCTTTTACCAACTTAGTATATTAAGGTCCAACATTAATCACGCTCTTCAACAATTATGAATCACAAAATATATTCCATAATCTCGTTACACTTATGTGCATCAGCAGAGATCTCTCTTTTGGATGTAAATCTCCTATGATAGAATAACTTTCACTTGGCTACACTTTCCTCTTAATAAAAAGATACATTATCAAAAGGAGGTGATGGAATTTTCCTGAGAAGCTTCTTCCCTCCAGTGTATATTTTTTATAGTTTTAATACACTTTGTAGCATTCTCATTAATTCCCTGGTCGTCTTCTTAGGTATCCATGATGTTAGTGACATGTTCCTCAATATTATTCTTTGTGATGCTATAAGCGGTCTTCTTTCTTTTAACAAACTTGTTTTTATCATGCTTTTTCTTCTCCTTCTTAACTGTTTTTTTATTTTAAGCATTATTCTTGTTGTTTTCAACACCCTTCTTATTCTTCCATACATTCATCATCATCATCATCATCATCTTATTCTTCTTCTTCTTCTAATCCACACCCTTTTTTTATCAGCATTAGTTTTATTTGTTTTCTTCTTAGGACATACTAAAGAAGACAATAAGACTTCCAATTCATACACCTTCTTTTCTTTACTGGGGGATTTTCTAATAGTAGGAATTTCATGAGTAACATTATCATTAACATCATTATTAACACTTTCACTTACATCATCGTTAACTTCTTCATTGATATCCTTATTGACATCTTGAGTTACTTCCTCATTGACATTACAATTGACATCTTAATTTAATTCTTCATTGACATAATCATTGACTACTTACTGACATATTTTATTTATTTATGTTTCCTCTACTAACATCTGTTATCTTTAGTGATATCTATACAAATGTATTCATTAACATTTTCACTAACCTCTTCAAGATCAAAGTGAGTATAGGCATCATGCAAAGGGTTATTAGGTTCAGTTTCAATTGTGGGAGCCTTAACATTCAAAATAGCATCAATCACATTCTCAGTAAAAGGATTATCACACTCATTGAATGCCTTTATTGTCTGAACCAAGCTATCAAAATCATCTATAACATCATTGTTTTCTCCTACTTTATCATATACATCATTGTTCTTATTAATAGAAATAGTAGTCTCATTAGTGATAATAGTTTCAGAATGTTTACATTAAACAACCTTATGAGAACCTTCAATCAGAGAGGTCTTAATTTTGACAACAATTGTTGGAAGACTCTAAGTTGCTTCAGAATCCTTGTTTGCT
>CAWUDS030002544.1:0-42011 GCA_963859935.3 Lathyrus sativus | reverse complement strand
TCGAAAGGGAGGTTAGAAACTTCTTGACTGTGGTCAAGGTTTCAATGGGGAATAAGCATTTCTTAAGGAAACGCTTACGTGGAGTTTTGAAACTCCTATTTCTATGTTGAATTTGTTATTGAATTTTAGGGTTAAATTAGGGATTCCACGGCGGGAAACCCTAAACAGAGTACGATGACTCTTTGACCTACTGCTAGGGTAAAGGGCGTTTTCGTCCACGGCGGGACGCCTAGGCTAAATAGGGTTTGAAAGGGTCCAAAGGGTTAAGACTATTGACTCGGCGGTCAAACGGCTAGACCTAATTCCTTCGGAGGGTGATAACGGTAAATCATGCAAAATATGAAAAATTATTGTACGGCAGAATTAAAAGTACGGAAAATAAAGAAAGCTGTAAACGAAAACATCGCGACGATCACTCGCGTAAATTACAAGTCCCAAAAAAATGCGAAAAACTAAATAATTGCGACAATAGCCTCGCAACATTACAATTGAAAATTGACAGGACGAACAAATGACATATTAATAAGCTGAAACGAACAAACAATTGAAACGACTAAATCAAAAGTATTATTTTTGTTTTTTTAGAATAGATAACCTTAAATTTTAAATTAACTTTAGTATTTACAAAAAGGAACTATTTTTAATTGTAATATTTTACTGTTAAAACTTATTTTAATTTTAATGTTTTGTTAAGGAAAAACGTATGAATCTAACCATTAGGGAATGTATTAATTTTACTTTACAAAAATATTTTAGACTTTAATTACGGAAAAAGGTTTCAAATTTTTTCAAAAAATGCTTTAACTTTAATAACCAACTAATCTAAATTCATAATATTGGATTTAATCTTTTATTACAATGATGAAGTATTATTTTTTTGTTTTAAATATTTCCGGAAGTTTTTTTTTTGTTTGTGTTAGATTTATTAAGGAACCTTATTAATTTAATTTTCAAAAAAAGGACACTCAAACGCTAAATTATTAACGTTATTTTTACTAAAAAGTCATGAGAGAAAAAACAACTTTTATTGGCATGGTTTTGAAGTTAAACCTTTCTCTATTCTTAATATTTGTATTTAATAGGGACTCAAATTGACACAACATAAAAAAAAAAAAAAAGAAACGGAAAAGACAAAAACCAGAAATAAACAAACAGCATGGCCATCGTCTTCTTTATTTACACTTTAGGGTTCCTTCAATTGACCCTTCCCTCTCCTTACGGCGCCGCAACCGTGTTTTCCCCACCTTCGAGCTTTTCACTTCCGCTTGGGCTTGCATGTTATCTTCCTTTTTCTCCTCAATTCTTGTTCCTACAACACTTAAAATGGAAAGAAAAAATTAGTAGCGGAAATGCTCACCTTCCGTGAGGAGGGTTCGTAGTGATTCCGGTAGGATTCGAAGGTGATGCGACGATGATGAAGACGAGGAAGCCAATCCTCCTTCTGAGTCTAGCCGCGGCGATGCTGATAACGCTTTACGCTTGTTCTTTACCGACGAGAATGGTTCGTTGTGAACTTTTTTAAATCTCTCTTTCGTCCCTCTCGACGGTGATGATGATGAAGTCTTCGTGCTTCTCTGAACCGCCTCTCAATTTCGTCGCTTAGTGATGATGATCCTTTACGATCTTACGATTGGAACCCCGGATCGTGGCAAGGAATCCTTGTCGTTCTTCGAACTCCGTCCCCCTCTTCCTCTTTTCTTTGATGGTGATGATGAACCCTTAAATGGTTCTGAACCTCTTTCGGTTATCGCTGCTCTCTTGATTGTGAAATTCCTTAGGGTTTGCGGATCTCATCTGATGATTTTATATGAGTTTTTCTGTGACTTGTGGGATTTTCGTTTTGCAGATTTTTCGGAAGGGATTCTGATGATTTTTGACCGAACGGTTTCGTCATGTTATTGTTGGGTTTTCGGTGACTCGGATTTTACATTTATTGATTTGTTGGATATGCTTTGATTTTGGATTCTGTTAGCTGATATTGTTTTGCTTGCTGATATTTATTTGGATTTTCTTCACAGATTGGATACGGATTTGTGATGTGGTTTGGATTTTCAGATATTGGTTTGCTGAACTGGTTTTTTGGATTCCGTTTGAACTGGTTTTGATTTTCTGAACTGTTTCTCTGTTGGATTCTCTGAACTGGTTTTTGCACTTGATTCTGAACTTGGTTTGGGATTGACTTTCTGAACTGGCTTTGGAACTGTTTCGGAAAGGTTGGCGTTACGGTCCGACTCTTCGGGCAAACCGCCTTTTCGAATAAGCGCTTTTGGCCAAACAACTTATTTCGACATAATTTTCCTCTTCATCTTTCTCGGTCGCTTGTGATAAGAACAGTAAACTGTCGGATAGGCCATTGGCCGAGAACGGACACCGATGATGACATTGTTCAGAGGGTTGTCAAACTAACCAATTAAGTTTGCTTGCTTTGCTCGTTTTGTATATTTGGAAAAGTCTGAAGAACGGAGGATCAGAAGATGTCGGAGAAAGTCAGAAGCTTTAGGATTTTAGGAAATTATTATTTTATTTTTTTAACTTTGTACTTTATTATTTTGTTATTATCATTATTTTTGTAAAGGTTATTAGTTCTAATAAAACTCTTTAATTTTAGGTATTGTGAAATGCAACTTTTGTGTAAATAAATAAAAATGTAATTATTTAAAATGAAATTAAATTAAACATTTGAAATAAAATTACTTTAAATGAAATGAGATAAAAATTTTAAACTAAAATTGAGATAGAATCTTAAATGAAAACATTTGAAATGACATGAGATAAAACTAAAATGAAATATTTGAATGGAAATGAAATAACAACTTAAATGAGATTAATTAGAATGCAATGAGATGAAATTTAAAATGAACATATTGATTGAAATAAGATGAAACTAAAATGCAAATATTTGAATGCGAATGAAATGAAAGTTTAATTCTTTAAAACAAATGAGATGAGGATAAGTTAAATCCAATTTTAAAAAAAAGTTAATTTAAACTAGAAAATAAAAATTGAAATGAAACTATTTTTGTTCTTTTGATTTTTAAAATGAAATACAATGCAATGCAAATGATTCAAATGAAATGAAAACGAAATAACAGTATATATTTTTATTAATTTCTGATACCTCCAACTTATCCGACTACTCCCATTTTCGACATAAATTCCGATTGAACTTCAACAACCAGATCAAATGGTCTAAATTTCCTGCCCAAATTAAGTGGTGACTGGTGATAGAAGCGGTACCGACCTTGAATGAAGTAAAACAGCAAAAAGCAGAGAAATCCAATTAACAGTGAACAGAACTAAACTCCGCACTAAAAAATTAATTTATGTTTCCGACTAATAAATCCAGTGCCATGAACCAGCTCGGCCAAAAATTTCAATTAAATAAATGTACAAATCCTGACTTGAGCCAATTTTGTACCGCTTTCCTAAATGGCAGGTAGCGGAAGAAGCATAAAATAATTGTCTGTTGAAACCAAATTCCACAGAACGGACTCTTGCACCGACTTGAACCAAACTAAATGGATATCTCAACTTAATCAACCCATATGACAAAATAAATGCCTCAGAAATCCATGGGCGACAGAGACTCGGCCCATTGACATAATTACTGTATCTCAAACATCCTGATGCGAAAATACCGTGAATTTCTGTTTATCTTCAAAGAAAATAAAGAACTCGGAGACAGAGGTTCTGATTACTCAAAAAACTCAGGCGACGGCTCATCATTAAAAATAGTCAGCAAATACACGTGAAAATGACCATTTTGACCTTTAACAACTAAAGTGTATCAGACGCGGTTCCTGCAAAACGAAACAAACTACGTAACTTGTTAATAGTTAGCTGATGCGAAAATGAGATAACATGCGACATGAACCGACTAATATGAGGGTAAAATTTTGGGTATTACACTCACGATGGACCCAGAAAAAATGTTCGAACAGAGTCGCCACCGAACTTTATTCATTCTAAGGAAGGAATAGGAAAATATCGATAAAACCTTTAAAGAGATAAGAACATGGTCATCGCAACCAAATTTTAGTTTCGGGAGTCGATTACGCAAGAGGGAAGGTATTATAACCCTCTACGTCTGTTGTACTCAATGGGAACCTCTTGATTCAATTCGTAAGAGAATTTAGCTAAGTTGTTTATCTTTGGAAGGATTCGCTTCAAAGGGGGAAATGGGTGGTTATTTTATTAACGCGCTTGCCAAGAATTAAGGCCCTTGTGCCTACGTACTCCCTCGTGTAATGGGAAAGTTAGAGCATCGTAGTTCGCGGGACTACGGTTGGTTGGTTTGTGTATTTTATGAACGAGTGTTTAGGTCGCATTCTAACTACTAAACATTGGCTTGACTACTCGCTAGGGGAGGATGAAGCACTAGTTCACATGCGCGGAAGAAGGGACTAAACAATGTTCTTTTAGAGAAAAAATTTAATCGCACGGTGGCAGAAGTTGAATTAATGTGTTCATATTTTGATTGGATGACGATCACTCGAAGCTTAAGAAAGGCTCCTTGGGCCCAAGTGATCAGGAAAATGAGTCGAAGATCTGAATCTCTTTCTTTTTCAACCTTAATTGCGAAAAGGATTTCGATATAGTTAGAGTAGGTTATGAATGACGATTATTCAAAGCTTAAGAAAGGCTCATCGGGCCCAAGTAATCGGGAGAGTGAGTCAAAGACTTGACTCTCTCTCTTTTTCATCTAAGTATTAGGAAACTAGGTTTTGATTTTGTTTACTATAAAAATAGTTTGATGTAGAGTCGTGTTATAAAGTTTTTAGAGAAGACGATTGTTTGAACTTAAGAAAGGCTCCTTGGGCCCAAACAATCGAGAAGAGGAATCGAAGACTCCATTCCAACTCCCTTTTCATCTTTTATTGAAATGTGTTTAAGTATGGTTAAGTATATTAAGTTTACTTTGACAAAATGCTTGATGTTGATCGAGGTTTGAATTTGCGTACGAAATGATTAAGGTTTGAACTAATGGAAAAGAGGTCCTATTGGTATAAGGTAAGGTCGATGGCGAGGCAAAAAGCGCTCGAACTACAAGGATGATGGAACTTGATATGTGGATCAAGTATGATTCAAAATATAGTTGGTGATTAATTGAATTTGTTTTGAAAAACACTTGATGTTGGATCAAGTTTATTTGTTCTTTTGGAAAGATTGATTTTATTCTTATTTTAAACTATATAAGTAAAGCATTACATCTCATGGGAGAGGGGCACATTTGCTCAAATGGGTAAAATATCAAGCTATAATTAAAATAAACCATTCATACATGCGCAAGCAAACATAAATGTGAAGTGTGTAACAAGCGTCGTTGTACAAAGCCCAAGAGGAGGCTATAAGGTTGATGGCGATCGTGAAAACAATCGACTTACAAGGTGTTTGAAAATGGCTTGATTTTAAATCGAGGTATTATTTTGAAAAGGAGTTTGAACAAGTATATGATGGATGACATAAATACAATTGAGGCATGATAAAGCACATAAGAACAAAGTGTGTAAGCACAAATAAAATCAAACATCACACAAACAACCATAAATTAAGCAAAGGGCAAAGGATGTTAGTCAAGACAACTCAACTAATTAGTAAATAAATTATCTAAAACTTATTAGTAACTTAATTACCCAATATTAAAAGAAAAAATAAACTAATGTTTTTGGATTTTTTAAATGAAATAAGTGAAATAAAAGCCTAAATAATCAACTAAATTAAACCAAAATATTTAATAAAATTAACTATTTAAATTAATTAATATTAAATAAAATGGTTTAAATTAATCAAGAATTGTCTAACAAAAGAGTTTTTTTATTAATTAATTAAAATGAGTTTTTTAAAGATTCTCAATAAATAGAAGAAAAAAAGAAAGTGATTAAACTTGATTAAATTGATTAATAAGTAAAATAGTAATAAAAAAATTAAGAAACTACTCAAAAATTACATAAAACCAGTTAAAAATAAAAATGAAATATATTTTTGGTTTTTTTTATAGAATTTGAGCTAAATTAAAATCAAATATTTAACAAAATTAGTTATTAAATTAATTATTGTTAAATAAAGAAATTTAATAAAATTAATTAATAATTATATTTAGATTTTCTAAAAAAACTAAATAAGATTTTTAATACACAAAAAACTTTGAATAGATAACTAAAAAACAAATAATAAATAAAATAAAATAGATAAGTAAATAATAAAAGGAAATGGGTTAGGCTAGTCAAAAAAGGGGGTGTGACTAGAAGAAAAAACCAAGGCCTAAGAAGTCAGAGGCCCACGCTGGAAGGAGGGTCTACCATGGACCCTCCAGGTCAACCTTGACCACTCTATGTTATCTGGACCGTTGATTGCTGACTGGTGAATTAGCAAGTGTACTAATTGTACCGATGTAGTAATAAGGGGAAATTCCCCGAATATCGATCTCGCGGACTGCGTATGAATACAAGTTCTAAAATAATACAATTGAACAAAAAGTCATAGGGGTTTTGGTTTGTTTCTTACAATTTTAAAGGGCAAAAGGCAAAAGCAGTAAAATAAAGGTTTTAGACAGTTATGAGAAGCATGCTAGAGTATGGTGTATGAAAAAACCTTGTAATAACCTTAATCCTTATTTTTCAGAAATCACTGCTCAATTCAATCGTTACCGGTTTTAAAGATTAGTTGACTCTAATTCCTTAGTAGAAAACCCTTTGGTATTCTTCATATGCCCCAATTCCTTGGCGGTATAGGAACAATCCCAAGCAACATATTTTATCTAAAACATTACGGTTACTATAGGGTATCCCCATTCCTAGGCAATATCTACTATAGTATTATCGTATAAACGCGTTAACGGTCGTTTTTCCAAACCTAAGGTTAACCGTAAAACAAATCCTTATTTGTCAAATAAGAAAAGTCATAAGAAAATTATACAATAACAACGATGATTAGAAAGTAGTTAAATCCATTATTCAAAGGAAACAAGGTTATTACAGAGTCAATTCAGGGACACCCCCTAGCATTGGGGGGTTTAGCTACTCATAATAATAAAGATAAAATCAACAATAAGACTAAACATTACAAGATAATTGGTTGCCTTGATCTTCAATGGCTTCCGCTCATGAGGACCTTCAGTTTCCCAAATCCTTGATCGCTCCAATCTTTCTCGTCCAATTTATTTTCCGTTTAAAAGTTCAATCCTTATTCTTTCTCCAAACACGTATCAAATAGTCTCAATTCAAACTAATCACTAGGGAAATACCCACAATGCCCTCAGGGATCACAAGAGTCAAAAATACAAGAAAAATAGGGAAAAAAGCACTTCCTGCAACACGGGCCGTGTCAGGCAACACGGGCGCCCGTGTTGGCTTCCTAGAAGATTTTTCGCGTGAAATTTGCAAGTCCCAGGTGTCACAACACAGGCCGTGTCACACAACACGGGAACCCGTGTTGTGCCACTGTTTTTTCTCCAAAAATCGTCTTTTCTGAGCAAATCCTGCAACACGGGCCGTGTCACACAACACGGTCACCCGTGTTGCACCCCTGTTTCGAATTTGACTTCGACTCCAACACGAAAGTCGTAGCTCTCTCTCTTAGCTTTCTGGAGGTTTTTAGAACGCCTCAAACGGATTCCCGGAACTCCAGTTATGATCATTTTCGTGCAGACTGCTAAAGATTTCACAACAAAACTCTTCCGAAATCTTGCCATTTTTTCCCAGTTTTCGCTCTGCTTCTCCTTTATTGTATACCTAAAACTAGAAACAGTAAAAATACCAAATCGACGCGTAAAATTTAATAAAAACAACTAAAATGCGACAAGACAAAACAAATGATTAACTGAAATAAACTGTAAAATAACGTGTAAAAACTACCGATCAATTGCTCATATAGTCAACTTGACTTATATCAGATGGCCAAGAGACGCAATACGCATGCTAAATATCACACAACACAACACAAGATCATGATGACACCACAATGACCGGTGACTCATGTCACCGGTAGGGAGAGCCACCTCCATCAAAATTCAAACGCGTGGCAAGGAGGAACAAAACGAATGGTGCGTCTCCATTTCACTCTCTTTCCAAAAATTCAACTTTCTCCCTCTCTGAATTTCTCTCTTCTATCTCACCCCTCTTGCCAGAGAAGGAGGTGGTTAGCGACGGTGCCACCCCTCTTCTCCGGTTACACACCAAATATGGACTCAGTTTCCACTAAAAACTCCTCAAAAACCCTAAATCAAAAACTATCTGAAACCCTAGATCTATCAAACCAAAGAGAAAAAAAGAAATCAACAGAGGGTTTGTTATTAGTGAGTCAAGGCGAGCAATAATCGAGGCTTAGAAAGTGTTAAAGGGGAGAGTATGTACCTAATCGGAGCAGTTTCAATTTCAAGAGTCTGGCGAGGGTAAAAATCTCGATCCCTCCTCTTTTCTTCTGCTTTCTGCTCTTCTACTCTTTCTATTTTCTACTCCAAAAATTGTTTGCCAGCTGGTATGTGAAGGAATAATGAATGTGAAGTTTAAGATCTGACCTAAGTTAGAGTTTCAATTCGAAGATCTAATGGTCCTTGATGAAGAGCTATGAGTGATTAGGTTAGGGATAAACTTTGGTTTCAGCTGAGTAGTAGCTAGGGCTTTTTTTCTTCATGTCCTATCTGAAATGAATAGTATGGACATATATAGGGCATATGAGGTACGTGTGAGGGTTGTGAATTTGGTACGTAGGAAGAATCATTCTGTTAGGATCAGAGGGAATGTTGTTGATTTCGTGGGATTTGGGATTGTACTATTTTGCAACTTTGCCTTTTTTGCATATTCTTAAAGGATCAAAAATTATGGTCCCACTGTGATTGAAATATCTTGTGAATCCATCACGTGTTTTTTCTTCTGCAAATGCCTATGTACTAACTTCAGCCTATTTTCTTATTGTTGTTATAAATTTGCAATATTTGCTGCTTGAATTTTCTTTTGTACTTTTCCCTTCCAATTTCATGTGTGTTAAAATTCCATTTTTGCTACTACCATGTTCTTGCACCTGTTACTTTTGAATTGTGTCTATCTCCAACATCCGTGTGTATTTGAATTTTCTAATTGTTGCTAATATGTATTTGGAATGGCTTTGGTCTTGCAACTTGGTTTGGGAATTGAACTTGTTCTGACCCTTTTATTGTATATTGACTATTGCCTTGCCTTGGTGTTCATGATGACATGTTTGGCACAAGTTTGGATGAAACATGAAACTTGGCGTGGAAGCAACCTTGGCATGAAGGCTTGGATTGGATCAAAATTGACCATAATGGAAAATGCTTGCGCAACCTCAAAATAGAGAGAAAGTGGCAAGCTATGTGGAAAGGAGATTGGCATTGGCTTGATGAGGGGCTTGTCATAGACTTGAATATGAAGTCTTAGGCATAGAAGGTATGAAATTAAGCACTTTGGACACATTATCACATGATTTTGTCACTTTAGGTCTTGTAATATTTCCTTCAAATTAGTGTAATGCCTTGGTTTAAATCTTAGTAAGAACCTTAGGATTTATTGTCATGGGAATGCAACCTTTTGGAACCAAATTGAAACTTTATAGAACATATAACTTCAAAAGTAATTTTGTGGCTTATATCACGAAGCTTGTATATCTTTTAGAGTTTGAATTCATACTATTGTTGTGCCTTCTTATAACTAATTCACTTGTTTCAATTTCTTTTCATGTGCATTGGGTTTGGCATGATGAATGATGATGCACTAGGAGAAGGGCAACAACTTGGGCATGCTTTTGGCTCGAGATCAAAGGTTGGAAGAAACCACTTGATGGACTTAACATGAATATTTAGTGGAGGTATAGACTCAAAGCTTGATGAAGAGCTTGAGTGAAGAATAAATATCATGGCTACACGAAGAGAATTGGCGTTATGGAGTTATTTGGTGAGGCAAATTGGCATAGAGGGATTAACATAAATGAAAAAATCAATGGCTACTCTTTAATCTTGAATGATGTGGCATAGAGATTTAAGTAATTTAGGCCTTGTATAGCTTGTAGATTTAAGCCTTGTGATATACTTGTAACTTTGCATTCAATGCCTTGTTTTTTCAATTCCAACCTTTTGTAAAACTTCTTTTGACCTTTGCTTCTTTTGGAGTGTTTTAAGCTTGCTTTGTAATCTTGAACTCACATAATGGTATATTGATTTGTATACCTTAAAGCTTGTTCTTGACTTCTTAATCTTAAACTATGTGATGGTCTTGAAACCGATTTGGAGTTTGTGACCCAAATGAAACTTTGAATCCTGTCACAGTGAACTCAAACATTTGAATATAATTCACTTGGTCACCAAACTTGAATTTCATTTTGAATTTCGCCATTTGTACTTGTTTTGTAGCTTTGAACTCAAGTGATTAAAATTCTTTGGCATCACCATTCCAATCCCTTGCATAATGTGAAACTCAATTTGAACTTGGAAATCTACCTTTGGAATTTGAATCTTGTACTCACATTGAAAACAAATTTGCAGCGATTAAGCAAAATGGAAATACTAGTTTCAACCCAATGATCCTATACACACAATTCGCGCTTGAATATTTTTTTATCAACCAATAAACCATGTGAAGATCTTGAGTGAAGCCACACACTTTTATATCCCTCTGTACTTAACAAAAGCTTTCAGGAGGCAGTTATTAAAAACAATAGAGTAAAAAAGAAAGACCTATAATCAGAACAAGCACAAACAATATTCATGGCCTAATTCTCTGAGGATCATGGCCTTGAAATGAACCAGCCATACAAATTGGGCATTTGATCTTGTCTTAACTGTTTGATCATGGGACTGAAGACACATTCCTTCTTGAAATCAAATTACCTCAACCAAAAGCTCCCAAACACCACAAGCATACATAAAACCTTCAAGACCTAAAACCTAGAGGATCATAGCCAGAGGCCAAATGATCATCTAAAGGTGTATCAAGAAGCCACATAAAACCAAGTATGAGAACACAAAACAAGGTAGGAAAAATTTGGGGTATGACACAGTGTTTCCTCCAACTTTACTAATTTGGTAACTATTGGCCAAAGATTTGAAGAAGGTCTCAAGAGTGGTAAAGCATCCAAGGCTGCTGAATCTTCTAACGGTTTGAAGAAATCCTATGGGAACTTCCAGAAGAAGAGAGAGGATCATACTAATGATGTCATAATTGAAACAAGAAGGCCTCGTCCCCAACCTCACTATGTTAATCACCCTGTTGTTGCTGCTGTTACTCGTGTGGTTGCTGCTCCACGACCTGTTCGAGCTCCTCAACGTCCTGCTATAGGACAAAACCAATACCGTAATAGGAATCAATTTGATCTTATTCCTATAACGTACATTGAACTTTATCCTAGTCTAGTTTAACAAGGTTTGATTACCACAAGGACTCTGCCTCTTCCTCCAAATCCTTTTCCAGCAGGATTCATATCTGATCTCCACTGTCCATTCCACGATGGCGCTGTAGGCCACAACTTGGAAAATTTCTATGCACTGAAAGCTAGAGTGCGTGATTTGATTAAAGTCGGAATCCTTAGCTTTCAAGACTCCAATCCTAACATCAACAACAATCCTCTGCCAGTGTATCATAAGTGAAGCTTCAGTCGACTTTAAGAGACTATCTTCCTAAAATCCATTGTTTCAGACAGGACAACTCATCCTTGTTACTGATTAGTCACTAGGCCATGTTTCTTGTTGTTTGCATTTTCCTTTATTTTGTACTAGATGTTTTCCTTCAAATTATGTTTGTACTTTCGTAATTAATGAAATGAGCATTACAACTTTTGATTCAATTCATGTTGTCCGTTATTTACATCTTTATGCTTTCTTTTCAAAAAAATATTTTATCTCTTTTCCACTTTCTTTTTTATTGTGCAAAGATTGGAGGGAGGATAACGAAAACATATTATTCATAACTGTTGTTGGTATGCTTTCAATCAAACTTTACTGACGATGTAAGGCATTGTTTCAATCCCCCAAACACTGAAGAAATAAGGAAAATATTCCCTCATCAACCCCATCGAGCCTAGAAGTTAGAGTTTCTTTCCTTACAAAAAACCTGCAATCTTAACCTTGGGATGGGTAATTCTCAATTAACTTGGTTGTGTCTTCATGTAAGACACCTTTCATATGAAGCTTGTATTCACAATCTTCCTTCGCACGCAGCAAGTAAGTGTCTAATATGTCTTTTAAGACGATGATGGTTCATCGTAATCATTAAGCCGGATAGTCATTCTCTTTCTTTCAAAAATATATTCAAAAGAAAAGCCCGCTAAGTCAAAACCTATGAAGGAGACTTAGGCAAAATTGGGGCATCCTGCTGACTGTAATCTTTGAAAAAAATAGTTCAGGCAAAAGTTAGGGATACCAAAAAGAGGAGATGTTAAAATATTTACCATGAAAGTCCTCAATGGAAAAAACAACCAAATGTTGTAAGGAAGCAGTGACTTTCATCTCAAGAGCTCCTTGACTTCTGAACTGTTGAAATACAAGAGACTAAGAGACATGAATAAACCGTGTGTTTTGAAAAGCACTACAGAGACATTATTATATATAAATAGATTACAACTAATTACATGATATAGTCGATGTGGGACTATTCTATATACCAATATTCTTAACACTATATATATATTTACAAATATCAACACTCCCCATCAAGCTTGAGCATATAAGTCAAATGCACCAAGCTTGTTACATATATAGTTAGTTCTGGGGCTTCGTAGGGATTTTCTAAACACATCTGCCAATTGATCATTAGAGTTGACAAAGCTTGTGACGATGTCGCCTGACTCGATCTTCTCTCTGACAAAGTGACAGTCTATCTCAATATGTTTGGTCCTCTCATGGAAGACTGGATTTGAAGCAATGTGCAATGCAACTTGATTATCACAAATAAGTGTCATTGGTCTTACTTCTTCAATTTGAAGTTCCTTGAGCAGCTGTTTTAACCAAATAAGTTCACATGTTGCCATTGCCATCGCCCTATACTCTGCCTCGGCGCTTGATCTTGCAACTACATTGTGTTTCTTACTTTTCCAGGATATAAGGTTTCCTCCAACAAGTACACAATACCCAGAGGTGGATCGTCCATCAATGGGTGACCCTGCCCAATCAGCATCAGAGTATCCAATTATCTGGGTATGTCTTTTATCCTCATACACAAGACCTTTTCCTGGAGCATATTTGATGTATCTCAAAATCCGGATAACATCATCCATGTGTTCCTAACAAGGGAAATTTAAGGACTGGCTTACCACACTGACTGCAAAAGAAATGTCCGAACGAGTGACTGTGAGATAATCCAACTTTCCAACCAATCTCCTATACCTTCCTGAGTCAGATAGAGGCTCCCCCTGATTGGGTAGTAGTTTAACACTTGGATCCATAGGAGTATCAGCTGGTTTAGCATTTAACAAACCTGTTTCTTCTAAAATATCCATAGCATATTTCCGCTGAGAAATCACCAAACCATCTTTAGATTGGGCTACTTCAATACCCAAGAAATAACGGAGTTTACCAAGATCTTTTGTCTGAAATTATTTTGAGAGATGTTGTTTTAACTGGAGTATTCCCTGCTGATCACTACCAGTTATGACAATGTCATCTACATAGACAATAAGATAAATACACCCTTGGGGTGAGTGACGATAAAAAACAGAATGGTCAGCTTCACTACAGATCATACCAAACTGTTGTACTACAGTGCTGAATCTGCCAAACCAAGTTCTCGGAGATTGCTTAAAATCATAAAGAGACCTGTGTAGCCTACAAACCATATTCGATGACTCCCCCTGAGCAACAAACCCAGGTGGTTGCTCCATGTATACTTCCTCTTCAAGATCGCCATGTAAGAATGCATTTTTGATGTCAAGTTGATGAAGAGACCAATGTCGAATGGCTGCAATGGCTAGAAGAAGTCTAACAGATGCCATCTTGGCTATAGGCGAAAAGGTATCACCATAATCCAACCCAAAAATTTGAGTGTATCCTTTGGCTACCAAGCGAGCTTTAAATCGATCAACCTTGCCATCTGGACCAACCTTCACTGTATAAAGCCAACGACAACCTACTAAATATTTTCCATGTGGTAGAGGAACCAGTTCCCAGGTGCCACTGCTTTGAAGAGCACACATTTCATCAATCATTGCTTGCCTCCACTCAGGGTGAGATAATGCTTCACCTGGAGTTTTAGGAATAGAAACAGAAGACAAAGAAGACAAACAAGTGTACTGCAAAGGTGAAAGACGATGATAACATAAATCAATATAATATGGAGAAGGATTTCGTGTTTGACGTATACCTTTTCGAAGGGCAATCGGAAGATCAGACTCAAGTTGCAGGATTGAATCCGGTGATGGCGAGAGCGTCGGAGGAGAGTCTGCAGTGACCCTAGGGACAAGTACAACTTCAGGGACAGGTACGACTTCAGGGACAGATACGACTTCAGGGACAGGTACGACAGACTTTGGGTGACGACGCTGATATGTTTGAAGTGGGCGAGGAGATGGAGGGTCAATCGTAGGGGTAACTAGTGGGTCATGTTCCCTAGAATGATGGGGGATAATGACAGATGGGACTTCCGGAAGAGGTGTGGGAATACTTTCCCGTAGAGGTTCCGTAGTTACTTAGCTGGATTCGAAATATGGAACAGACTCGAAGAAGGTAACATCGGCGGATACGAGGTATCGTTGTAGAGTATGTGAGTAGCAACAATAACCTTTTTGGGATCGATGATAGCCAAGAAAGACACACTTTAGTGATCGAGCTGATAGTTTATCAAGACCAGGGGAGAGATTATGTACAAAACACGTTGACTCGAAGACTCGAGGAGGAATTGGGTGGAGTGGAGAGTTTGGAAACAGGATTGAATGAGGGATTTTATTATTTAGGACAGATGAGGGCATGCGATTTATGAGGTAACATGTTGTGAGCACCGCATCTCCCCAAAACCGGAGAGGAACATTACCATGGAGAAGTAGTGTCCGAGTGGTTTCTACGAGGTGCCGATTTTTGCGTTCGGCTACCCCGTTTTATTGGGGTGTATGAGGGCAAGATGTTTGGTGCAAAATAACATTGGATGACATAAATGTTTGAAATTGTTGGGATAAATATTCACGTGCATTGTCACTTCTTAGGGTACGAATAGATAAACCAAATTGGGTTCTTATTTCTCGATAAAATTGTTCAAAAATAGAAAATAATTCAGACCTGTTCTTCATTAAAAATAGCCATGTGCAACGTGAAAAATCATCAATAAAGGTTACAAAATACCTAGACTCAAAAGTAGACACGGTACGTGAGGGACCCCAAACATCGGAGTGAACTAAAGCAAAAGGGGACGCAACCCGTTTATTGACTCGATCAGAAAAGTGACTACGAGTGTGTTTCCCTAATTGACAAGACTCACAATGTAAAGTGGATAATTTAGATAAACTGGGCACCAACTTTTATAGCTTGGGAAGACCTAGATGACCTAACTGCGCATGTATAATGAGTGGAGAATCTGTGGTGGAGCATGTGGTAGATGACAAAGAGAAGTAGTAGAGGCCTTGAGACTCACATCCGACGCCAATCGTCTGTCCCGAACTCCGATCCTGCAAAGTAACATTACTGTTAGTAAAGGTGATAGAACAATTAAGGGAACGAGTTAAACGACTGACTGACAGTAAACTAAATGGGCAATTAGGTACATAAAGGACAGAAGTAACAGAGAGAGATGGTAAAATTTGAACAGTAACAATCCCTTGAGATTGGGTTTGAGAACCATTTGCGGCAGTTATAATAGGCAAGAAACCAGAGGTAGAGAGGGAAGAGAAAAGACCTTTATTACCAGTAACATGATCATACGCACCAGAATCAAGGACCCAAGGACCAAGAGGAGATGATTGAGAGAATAAAACAGATGAATTACCAGTGTGTGCAACCGAAGCAGTGGAACCAGAGATCTGATTAGTCTGACACCATCTGAGAAAATCTGCGTAGCTTGGCGTAGGATTCTGAATAGAAGGTGAAGTCTGCATAGTTTCTGAGTTATCACTTTGAGCTGCATTTACCTGGAGTGGGGGTTTGCCATGTAGCTTCCAACAACGGTCGATAGTATGTCCAAGCCGGTTACAATGGTTACACTTGGGACGAGGTTTGGAGTTGGATGACCCTCCCCGAGGGCGACTCTGATTGTTGCCAAGAGATGCAAGGGCAGCAGTGTCACATGGTGTAGCAACAGTAGATGGAGGGGAAACCAGACCAAACGCATGAGGTGTAGCCAAGCGCAATAGTTGTTCACTAACGGCATCATAGTTAGGAACAGTAGTACCTGATAAAATCTGGTTACGAACGGAGTCGAGTTCGGATGGTAGTCCTTTAAGTGCCATGACCATGAAAAATTTACTCTGTTGTTCGGCATGAGTTGTTGTGTCTTTTGCGTATGGCATGAGGGTTGCATAACTTGCTTTCAAGGCATCAAGCTTACTCAGATAGGTTTGCATATCCATATTTTCCATCTTTAGTGTGTCGAGTTTGAGGATGACACTGTATAGACAATGAACGTCGTTGGAGAAGACTTTCTTGGCCTTTTCCCAAACTTCATAGCAAGTGGAGAAGGCTTGATACTGTGCTTGGAGGTTAGGTGCTATGGAGCACCATAACACGGTAAGGAGAGAGGCATCTGTTTTCTTCCATTTAGCAAGTTTGTCGGAGGCAACATTAGTCAATTGTTTGGTTAGGTGATCTTCATATCCCTGACCATGAAACCACATATCGACATCACGAGCCCATATGTTATAATTTGCTGATCCGGTTAGTTTTTCACATGGGATAAGAGGAACTTTAGTAAACGAGACAGAATCAGCGTCTCCCATAACTTAATGACACAAAAAATAGAGTGATATCAGGGCTGTTTGCACTGGAACACCGTTTTCCGTGAGTCGGAAAGTAAAACCGAGGCTGGATCTAGAATGGGTGAGGAGAGGTGAGTAGATCGGTAGAAAAACGGTTGGAATCAGCCGCCGGTTGCACTGGGGCAGCAGCGGGAAAAAGGGCGACGACCGGATCTGAAGACAGCGACAAAATCGATTTTTCAAAACGTCGTCGGAAGTTTTGCCGGAACTGTAACAGCGACAAGGCGGTTACGAGAGAATTTTGTAAAGTGAGAGGCAAACCGGAGTGACAACACGGTTTGCCAAAAAACATTTTCTCACCGGAAGACAGTAGGTCAACCGGGTAAAATACGGCGAAGAAAGAATTGCCTCTTAGTAGGCTCTAGATACCATGTTGAAATACAAGAGACTAAGAGACATGAATAAACTGTGTGTTTTGAAAAGCACTATGGAGACATTATTATATGTAAATAGATTACAACTAATTACATGATATAGTCGATGTGGGACTATTCTATATGCAAATATTCTTAACACTAAATATATATTTACAAATATCAACATGAACCATCATTTCCACCACTAGTGTAATTCCTAACATATAGGAACCTGAATGCATTAGTATAAGTTAACTGAGCGTAGGATTGACGATCATCACGAAGATTGGGTGGGCATAAATAAACTTTGAGCCTTTATCCTTTATTTCATAAATTGTGAACCAGACCATGTTTCAACCCTCAAAAGACCTAACTGAAGCAAGGTTATTTTGAAAGCATACTACAACAAGGTTGTGTATACTAACTCCAAAAGATCTTTGCTAGATAATTTGTTTTGACATTACCACTTTTGCTTTACTTTCCACTTTCCATGTTTTGAACCGCCGCGTTCTGACATGTGACTCATATGTTTTGCATCTTTCAAAAAAATGTTTCAAAAGTTGCATGAATTTTGCATTTACCATGTTTGTATGAATACTTTATTTGTAAACTGGTTTTCCTCTCAAGGAATTTTCCAACATTTGAGAAACTTGGTCGGTGATCCTATCAGGGGCAAGTTCCTTCCAAATCATATGGAGAATTAGTTCAAGGTTTGTGGTTCAGTACAAGTCCTTCTCAGAATTGGTTTATACAGAATATTTTTCAAGACTCGTGATGGGGCAGACTTCCTAAGCGCTCAGCAAAGCAGTCATTTACAGAATCAGAGAAGCTGAAGTAATGATTAACCCATCTACACCAATCAGCTAATCTGGGGCAATTTACTTGAAGAATCCCCAAGCAACTCTTCATCCTTCCTACAAGGATCATCAATTTGATACAGTCTACCAGTGTGGCAGAGATGTGCTCAGCAGTAGCATCTTTTGTCCCCAAGCAGAATGGCAGTGATCTTTGTGTTAAGGAATCAATATTTCAGTCTTGTCTTCTCACCAAAAGAGTCGAGTCGTGTTGTCGGCATCTGCATTTGCATTTGATCATATATCATAGCATAATTCATATACCATTGCATAGCATGAGTGTTTCATCCTCATTTGCATTTCTCCAGAGGTCGTGTTGTTATCCATGTTTTACCTTGTGGTCAAAGTCCACCTTACTTGGCACATACCAAACGGATATTGTCGTGTCTATTTGACATTCTTCCAGATATGATCTTTCTTATCTGATTATTTTTCCGGATATGTCTATTTTCCTTCGTGTCCAGTGCTCTCTTAGATACCTACTTTGTTCACTTTCATCTAAAGCCATTATTAGATATTGTGATTTTATCTTTCATTTAAAGCCATTATTGGATGGTGGTTTCTTTACATCTTATGTCATTCTCAGATTTTGTTTACCTCTCATTCAAAGCCATTATTAGATGACTGGTTTCTTTACATCTGATGCCATTCTCAGATTTTGTTTACCTTTCATTCAGAGCCATTATTGGATGTCTGATGCCTTTTCATCCAATGTCATTCTTGGGTGTGACATGTGTTTCTCTCTATGATATCCTCCCAGATTGAGTCTTTTGTTCTTATGTTCTTCCAGAACCTATCTGATGTTTTTCTAGATATTTTTGTTGTGATTCTGATGCTTTTCCAGAATCTATTCGAGGTTTTACCAGATGTGTCTTTTGTTCTGATGTTCTCCCAGAACCTATCTGATGTTTTTCCAGATATTCCCATTGTGATTTTGACACCCTTCCAGAATTTGTTTTACTCCCAAGTGAGTTTCCAGATATATATACCTTTGTAATTCTGATGCTTTTCTAGAATTTCATTTCTTTTGTCGTCTGATGTTTTTCCAGATGTGTCTGTAATTCCGATGCTTTTCTAGAATTTCATGTCTTTTGTCGTCTGATGTTTTTCCAAATGTGTCTGTAATTCTGATGTTTTTTTCCAGAATTTCATTTCTTTTATTGTCTGATGTTTTTCTAGATGTGTCTTTAATTCTGATGCTTTTCTAGAATTTCATTTCTTTTGTTGTCTAATGTTTTTCTAGATGTGTCTGTAATTCTGACGCTTTTCCAGAATTTCATTTCTTTTGCCGTCAAATGTTTTTCCAGATGTGTCTGTAATTCTGATGCTTTTCCATAATTTCATTTCTTTTGTCATCTGATGTTTTTCCAGATGTGTCTGTAATTATGATGTTTTTCCAAAATTTCATTTCTTTTACCGTCTAATGTTTTTCCAGATGTGTCCTTTGTTTCTGATGTTTTTCCAGAAACTTCTTTCTACCTATTTGATGCTTTTCTAGATATGTATTTTTATTCTAATGTTCTTCCAGAACTCCTTTGTCTCTATCTGATGTTCTTTCAGATACGACCTTATTTATCTGATGTTCTTCTAGATATGTCTTCAAAATATTTTCACATACATTTAATGCTTTTATAAGTGTTTCAGATGTATTTTTAGAATCTTTGTCTTCATCTAATGCTCTTCTAGATGTTTTCAATTTATTTCTAATTTTTGGTTAACGGCTGCTGAATATTTTCAAGTATGTTTTCATTCTCCATCCAATGCTTTTCTGGGTGTGCTTTGGAGTTTATTCGATGTTTTTCCGAATATCTATGAGGTGTTATGGAGCGTATTCGATGCTTTTCTGAATATCTTTGATGTTTTCCAGAGTTCATTCAATGCTCTTCTGGATGTCTTTGATGCCTTTTTTTCCAGAGTTTATTCAATGCTTTTTTGAATGCCTCTGATGTCTGCTCGAATGTATCTAATGTATTTCCCAGAGTTTTCCTCATCTCATTCAATGATTTTCTGAATGTTGTGACTTTTTTTCCATCTAGTCTCATTCATGGATGACGAATGTTGATTCCCCAGTGGAGCTTATTCAACACTATTCTAAATATCTCTGTCGGTTGTTTGTATATCTCTGTTGTCCGTTATGTTCCAAAGTTCATTTGATGTTCTTCTGAGTGACTTTGATGGTTGTTATTGTTCTTTTCCAGAGTTTTGCTCAACGCATTTCTGACAAAATTTCTGATGAGTATGACCCCTTCCCAGTAAAGTTGTTGTTGCTTTCTGGATGTTTCCGTTATTCCACAGTAAATTTCAATGCTTTCTTGGAAGTCTCTGTTATATTCTTGAATTTCTGGTATCATTCCACATCTAATGTTTTTCTAGATGTTGCTTATTTGTTTTCTAGATTGTGTTGCTTTCAGAATCTGATGCTTTTGTGAATGTTTGTATTTTTGTTCAAGGCTTGTCCCTCTTTTTCTAAGTATTATCGGATACTCTTTGTCACCTTGGCAGATGTCCATAATATCTTGTATTCCTCAGTTGTTTCTCTCTGAGACTTTTCCCCGTAAAGTTGTCAGTCTTTCCCCAATAGAGTTGCATTGTCTTCCTAGTATATTCATCCTCTGTGACATCTTTTCTCACAAAACCTTTGTCTTGCATCTCATATCATATCATAAGTATTTTTGTGGTATCTTAGGACCAAAAATTGCACATGTTTGTATTTAAGTCTCTCTGATCTTGTCGAGACAAAGATTTCAATCTTCACATCTCTGCATCAATGAAACTTAAATAGGGGCATCTGTCATACCCTAATTTTTTAATCTAAGATCCCACGACTCCTTTTGCATCGTCTACATAGCATATCATGTCTTTCATCTTGCATAATACCCAATTTATCAACTGGAACAAACTTGTTGGAATTACAGCTGAATTGGTCAAACTAAAGGTCAATTGTGCGTAAAATCAGTGGATGGAAAACATTAAAATTGAGCTTGCAAACGTCAGTTATATTAATCTACGTTTCGCGTAGTTTAATCTGGCGTGTTCATTAAAATTTTTCGACCACTTTTCAGTCGCATTTCTAGACAGTTTAGGCCATCTTAGTGGGTAAAATTTATTCCAAATTTGACCAAATGCTGTATTTTTCTGAATCGTATATTTTTTGCTGGTCACTTTGGTGTATTCATTTTATTTTTCTGAGCACTTCGATACCGGACCAATTTCTCATTTTTTACCGTTTATTTATTTATTTTATTTTCATTTTTAATTCATATTTTATTTTATTAATCAGTTTTTTATAGAGTTTATTTAATTAGTTATTTCTCATTTTTATTTTATTCATTTTTTATTTAATATTTGAATATCTTTGACTTTTATTCATTTTAGAAAGACTTATTAATTAAGTTTTAGAAACTAGTGTTGTTTGTATTCTATTTGTGTCAAAATTAAAACACTGCACGGGACCACTTCAACCTTTCCCCTTCATATAGTTATCCTGCACATCACCACCATAAAAGGCCTTTCATCTTTTACTTCGAAAAGGAGAGAAAAGAAATATACTACTATTTTTATCTACTCCCTCTCTCACGATGAATGGTGGAGGGGTCCACACTTTGGTTTAAGAGAGAACTTGCTCACAACACAAGAGAAAAAAAAAAGAGAGAAATTCCCTTCATAAACTGGAGATGCACAACAACTTTTTTTTCACTTTTGGAATGCATACACCCTAGTTTCAAAACAAAAAGAAATGATACTCACCCTTTCCAAATGGACTCATCGCCATCTTCATAATAAAACAAAATCCCACATGGCTCAGGCAAAAGAGTCGTTGCACACACACGTTTCATAAGAGGAATTCCTCACGCGGGCCCTACTTGAAGAACAAAACCTTCCCTACCTCTCTCTTTCTTTCTCTCTCTCTCTCTCTCTCTCTCTCTCTCTCTCTCTCTCTCTCTCTCTCTCTCTCTCTCTCTCTCTCTCTCTCTCTCTCTCACGAAAGACTGTACGAAAAAGGAGAGAAGTTAAAAAAAGCATTATTAATTTTCCTTCTTTACACAAAAAGGACCTCTCTTTTTTTTAATTCATACTATAACATAATCACTTAAAACTCATCACATATACAAGGCTCTTTCATTTTTTTCTTAATACAGTTTCCCACCCATATCACTATATATTCTTACTTCTTCTCCATCCATCTCTATCATCAACAAAAACACTTAACAACAATGACCTCCATATCTCACCATTAAACTCACTTTTTTATCACTAAAACAAAATAAAACTTTTCACAGAAAATAAAAGGATATATCTCTCATTCTTTTGAATAGCAACAACAAATCTTTTCTTCTACGCCATTAACCACCATACAAACAACATGTGAATTGTAACACCCTTCTAAGCCTTGTGGAATATATATAAATAATCAGAGTAAATTATCATGCATCTCAAATAAGGGTGTCACATATAATTCAAAACATCACACATATGTTGGTCATGCTCAATAACACATTAAATAAATTCGTGCTTTTCATATACTTTCACCTAGCATGTAGCAGCGAAATTACTTCAATCATAAATTAACATAATGAAAGCCCCATGATCAACTCATTCATAATTATCACTTAGGCATAAAAGTCGATACTCTACATAATTCAAATAACAATAACAAAATAAAGTAGAGCACACAATCAGAGCATGATTCAAACCAAAATAAATAGAGAAACTAAAACAAGCTACTCCAACGACTACCTCACGCTAGAAGCAACTATACTCCTTGGTACCTGAGCGATGTTGTACAACACATCATTCCAACAGAAGGGTGAGAATTCACAAAATTATTGAAATTATAAGATAATATATAATTTAAGGCACACACACATAATCACAATTATTCTCACACTTCAAAAGTTTCATCAATATATTATCACTCAAGTTACCATACTATTCATAAGTACATACTCACAAATCCATAATTTCACCAATTCATCAATTTCACATAATCTCATATTTCAACCACAATGCAATAACAATGCAACACAATGCAACTGGCCATTTGGTTCATATAGAACCCATCAATTCCCATTCGGAATTATAGATACATCACTTATACCCCACTAGAAACGACATCTCAGTCATTCTACCCCAGTGAGTACCCCACTAGGAACGACATCTTAGTCATTCTACCCTAGTGGGTACGACTAAATCACTTATACCCCACTGGGAATAACATCTCAGTCATTCTACCATAGTAAGTACCTACTAGGAATGACATCTTAGTCATTCTACCCCAGTGCTACGACTATATCACTTATACCCCACTAGGAACGACATCTCAGTCATTTTACCCCAGTGAGTACGAGTCTTGTCCAAGTCTTATGCAATGCAAACCATGATAACTGACTCATGACAAACATATGCACACACACGTAATTCAACATAATGGATTACTTACCACATACATTGATATTCATTTATACAATGTTTTCATGCTACAAAGGTCATCATCAATAATCACATTTTCATAATCATAACATTATTACATCAAACATTACCACCACACTTAGTAAATAATACCCAAAGTATCAACACAATCCAATCTAAATACACACAACACACATTACCGATTAATCATAAAATAATTAATTCATCACCAATAATTAAGTTCACTATTTAAATGGTATACAATGCATTTGACAATATAATCACAATTGTATTATTATTACAACCAACAATAATTATCATGCATTTCACGTTGTCACACACCAAAATATACTAATACAAGCACACACACAAGTATTCGATAAATTATCCGCAAATAATTTCACAACCGGCAGCAAACAGTGCAACAATCATTAATAGAACATATACACAATTAACTTTCCAAACATATTAGATATAAAAATATTGGGCTACCAATTATCTTATCTATACTATGTTATAGCCCTGTTCATTAGCTTTCCAACACTTCAAACGGGGACCAAAACGAACTTATGAATCAAAAGTTACTTCCAAAATGATTTCGACCGAAAACATGAACAGTCGTGACGGACAACATGCATAATTTTATGCGTTTTTCACTGTTGGAGACCTTCCAGACCTCTGGTTTCGATTCCGTAAAAACCCAAACTCTCAGAAAGTTATAAATTATCCAATACTATAATTATCTCAAGTTAATTTACAATTTTAACACAATTAAACCATATAATTATTGTTTTAAAATAATGTCTGAAACCTTTGAAATTGATGGATATAGGTTCAATGCTCAAAAAAAGAAAAAGAATACACATACATAATGCACAAAAATTCATCATATAATCATCATATAACAATCACCATGAAAATTAGGGATTTTTATTCTAAATACGCTACTACCCATCATACACTATCATACAATCTCATAACCATGTAAAGACCTACCCTTACCTTGGTTTCTTGATGAACTCTTGAGTTTTCTCCTTAGGTTTTCTTCTCCTCTTTTTCCCTTTTACTTTTCTCTATGATAACTTTTTTTTCCTCTTTTTCCTCATTAACCCTAATTTTCTCCTTATATATAACCCTTATAACAACTAATTCTAGTAACTAATGGGTTTAGTAATCATTCCCCCACCTTTACTCTTCTCATTCTCATCCAATAGGCCCAATTACTTATTTCTACCATTTCCACATATTATTTCACCAAACAAAATAAATCAATTAAATCAAACAATTCAATTAATTCAAATAAATCCAATAAATCAAATCATTCAAATAAATCAAATATGCATAAAATCACTCAATTGATTAAAATAAATAAATTATTACTAAAAATTGGGGTGTTACAATCCTCCCCCACTTAAAGATTTTCGCCCTCAAAAATTACCTCAAACGAACAACTCTGGATAAGACTCTCACATCTGACTCTCAAGTTCCCAAGTCACATTCCCACCAGCTGGTCCTCCCCAAACTACCTTCACCAAGGCAATCTCTTTACCGCGGAGTTGCTTCAACTCTCTATCTTCTATCTGCATATGTGATGTTTCCACAGTCAGGTTATCTCTCACCTGCACATCATCTACTTAGACTACATGAGATGGATCTGCAATGTATTTCCTCAACTGAGATACAAGGAACATATTGATTCGCTGTCGTGCACAGATCAAAAACGAGTGTTTTTAAAAAAACGTAGTAAATCGACAATGACTCGGATTTCGATTCACAAGGATTCTTGATGATGAAATAACCAATTGAAAACGATTATGGGGGGTTTTAAGTTTTGATTTATAAAATAAGAGACAAAAGTGATTAAAAAAGTGATTATCAGATAATCTAAAACGGTTAATCTACCGGTTTGGGTTCCGACTTATCATCGGTCATTACAATTCCAATTCCCCAAGCGGTTCCAATCCCTACTCGATTGCAATATTGACGAACAAGCATCGACAATACCACACGACTTATATTCCTAATTACCGAACTAAGCAAACGGTTAAAGATGTCACAAATTAACGAAAAAGCTAAGTTAATCCGCGATTAAGGTAAGGAACATCGATAAATCGAATTAAACCCAATTTATTTTATAAGAAAGAATTAAGCAAACTAAAATTATAAAACAAATTGGAACGGAATTGAATTAAATCAGAATTATAATAAACCTCAAAGGATTACGGAATTCGAAACCGACAGATTTTCCCTCGGGATTAGTTCGCCATGGAATACATGAAAGCAAAAGAAAAATTCGTGAAAAAAACTAGGGTGAAAACTACTGTAGCACGGCAACAACCTTATAAATAGAATAAGGTTTGTATTACACACTCAACTGGGTCGGAGACATAAACCAGGCCCAATAGGAATGACCTAAAACAACTAAATTATTATAGTCATAACTTCAACGAATTATTCAAGACTCAATAAATCCGAATCAGCTTCTTCATGCAACGTGAAAGTAGTAGATCTTTTTCTTATATTTCTGACAAATGGTAGAATGCCTCGATCCGATTCCTGTAGCTCCAGTTATGGATTTTTTATTAAAAGCTGCTAATGCTGAAAATAACAAACGAAAATCAAATAAGGCTGAAAATAAATTAAATTATAAAAACATCATAAAATAGCAAAATAAACAAACCAAACTATAGAAATGCTTAAGTCTAAACATAGAGGAAGGTGCATCAAAATGAACTGATCAAATTCCCCCACACTTGAACCTTTGCACTCCGAGCAAAGTATTATCAAAACTCATGAAACACAAAAACATTTAGATACTCATTTTAGGCTGTAAACTCTTCTTCAATCAAGATTGTATCGATAGGTACTAATTTTGCACACTAAGGATATCGTAAGAACACAGATCTGCAATTGTGCGATCATAAAGCTCCCTCCTATACAAACCAATCCAAATCATGTCATTATGCTTAAGTCTAACTTACTCATCCTCCTTTTTGCTCCCTTTCATTCTAGTGCAATCACATTAAGCCCTTTATCTATTCACACACATGGTAAATAAGCTTGTTAGTGACTATGATTCATATATTTTCAACAATTCACAATTAGACACTTTTTTTTTATTTTTTTGAAGGTTTCACAACCGTTAGCCTAAGTGACCGGGTGAGAGTCACCTAACTAAAAAGGCGGATTCCTATTTTGACTTCTTATTAAGCACGGGATCATTCACTTATTTGCATCACCTTAATTACTTAGTGTGTGACTTCTAGATGGTGTTGACTGCCAGATAAACTACTTAAGAGTTATTAAAGGACGAGAACTCAAGACTATGTCATAACAAGTATTTAAATCGATTTCCATATTCGGGAGACTTAAGGTGTTAAAATGATACCGATCTTATGAGTTTTTCCCAAGTCTCCACAATCTAACCTCAAATTGATCTATAGCCTAAAAATTTCAAAAAAAATGCATTGTGTTTCTAAGTAAAACATTTTTTTAATTTAAGAACAAAACTAAAAGAAAAGAAAATTTAAAACAAAACAAAGAAAACAAAATAAAACAATGATCCCTCCCCCACACATAAACATGCATTGTCCTCAATGAAAGGACATAACTATTAAATAAGAGTGAGAGAAAGGAAAGAACACACCCAGGTAGTCAAGGTGGATAGGTGATCATATACGCAGCCTTTCCCAAAGAGAAATCTTCTACATGCTCCTCTCCCAAAGTGGAGATGTCATAAAGTAACTTTGGGTAGCATCCATTTACCTTGAAATATTTATTAGTACCTTCGACTTTTATTCCAGGATCAAAGAAGAATCTTCGATAAGTAAAAGTGTTGAATGAGCACGTGAAAGTGGTCTCCTTTTCCACAACATCAAGAATCAAAGGATTAAGGGGATGCCTCACCGCTTTTCTTCCATCTTCAATTGAGACCCTACGCATACTCATGGATGGGATAAAATTATGAGTGTCAACAAAGGTCCATCCAATTCCCTTCTTATGTTCTTGCAATAACTTTTCTTCCTGCTCAAATTGAAGCTTTGATGAATAATATAAATCCTCAGGAAGTGGTTCAAAAGGTGGTTGTTTAGTAGAATGTTTGGTTGGGGAAGCTGGGATGTCGAGAGCTTCAACTGTATAAACAACTTCAACAACTCCATCTGTAGGAAAAGTATTAACCTGCAAGGCAACCTCAATCTCAGAACAAAGGTTAGTTTTAATGCAGTCATCATATGAGTAACTATCATCAAAATAAGACAATGATGGAAAATCAGCTGCAAACAAATCAGTACAAGTATCATCAACCAACTCAGAAATCAATTCAATATGAAAAACATAATGCTCTTCTTCCTCATCAATCTTCTTACTTTTTAGTACTCTATATGGAAAAGGAATTGGTGGTACATACTCTTTTTCAGGCTCAACAACAATGGAAGGTTCAGGTTCAGATCCAGGTGTAGGTTCAGGTGTGACCTCAACAACTTCTTTATTTTTTTCTATGGCTGGTTCTGCAACTTTTTCGGATCATAAGGACATTGCACTCATATTAGGGTTAGTGACATTAGGATTTACTACTATTTGGGAAGGTAGTTGGTTTGATCCTTGAGCTTGTTGTATGGCATTCATTGAAGTGGCAAGCTGTCCAATTTGTGCCTGTAAGGTCTGAATACTAGAATTTGTCTGTTGCTGAAATTGGAGATCATTTACAGCCATTTGCTTGACAAGGTCCTCTAGTGAAGGTCCAGAAGGTGCAGAGGTGATTACTTGTGGAGGGTTATGTGGTGGTGGTAATGTTAACATTAACTGTTGTTTCACTAAATAAGTAAGCTCATCAAGTCTGGTTTCTAGAGCTTTGCTGTAAGAAGAAACCTGAATCTCATTCACACCTTTTGTTTGGACATAATTGTTTCTAGTTGTAAATTGTTGAGAGTTGAGTGAAATATTCTCAATCAAGGCTTTGGCAGCAGCTGGGGTCTTATCAACAAGTGCTCCACCACTAGCAGCATCTAAAATGTTTCTATCCATTGGTAGCAATCCCTCATAGAAATACTGGATAAGTAACTGTTCGGTAATTTGGTGTTGCGGACATCTGGACACTAATTGTTTGAATCTCTCCCAGTATTTGGACAATGATTCCATGTCAATCTGTCTAATACCACATATATCTTTTCTGATTGAGGCAGCTCTTGAGGAAGGAAAACATCTCTGTAGGAAGACTTTCTTCAAATCATTCCAGGTTGTGTCAGAATTAGGCTCAAGATAGTAAAACCAATCTTTGGCAGCTCCCTGTAGTGAAAGCGGGAAGGCTCTCAGCTTGATGTGATCTTCTATGATTCCTTCAGGTTTCAAAGTTGTAGAGCACACAACATGTAATTCTTTCAGATGCCTATACGGGTCCTCACCTGTAACACCATTAAACCTTGGCAACAAGTGTATTAAACTAGGTTTCAAATCAAAAGGTACAGTAACATCATGATATTTAATACATAAATCATTGTAATTCACATCAGGAGCAGCAAGTTCTCTGAGAGTTCTTTGGTTAGCCATATTAAATTTAATAGGAAAATCAACAAAGAACTAATTCAGCAATGCAGCAACAATTAGGAAAATACCAACAATCTCCCTATTTAGAAAAAGAATGGAAAAATAGAAAAGTGAATAAAATAAAATCTAAAAATTATGAAAATATAACTAAAAATCAAATCAAATTAGAATGAATCAATACAAAAAAATTTGGATTTTTTTGAAAATATGAAAATAGAAAATAAATCAAATAAAATAGAAAAATAACGAATTTGTGATTTTCAGGGTCAAAATATTTTAGAATCATATTCTAAATGAGTATTGTTCATCGATTTTTTTTCTGATTTTCTAGAAAAAATTCGGAGCAAATCGAAAAAATAGCTTTCAAACTCACCTGATAGGCTGAAACATTTACCACTACACTGCAACCCTAAAAATTAACACACAAAAACAAAAAACAAAAAAAAACTCTAACAAAATTCTAAATTAAAATTCTACAATTGGCTAAAATCAACAAGAATCCCCGGCAACGGCGCCAATTTGATCTGCAGTCGCGCATAGATCAAAAACGAGTGTTTTTAAAAAAAACATAGTAAAGCGACAATGACTCGGATGTCGATTCACAAGGATTCTTGATGACGAAATAACAAATTGAAAATGATTATGGGGGGGGGGGGGGGGGGTTAAGTTTTGATTTATAAAATAAGAGAAAAAAGTGATTAAAAAAGTGTTATCAGATAATCTAAAACGGTTAATCTACCAGTTCGGGTTCCGACTTATCATCGGCCGTTACAATTCCAATTCCCCAAGCGGTTCCAATCCCTATTCGATTGCAATATTAACGAACAAGCGTCGACAATACCACACGACCTATATTCCTAATTACCGAATTAAGCAAACGGTTAAAGATGGCGCAAATTAACGAAAAAGCTAAGTTAATCAGCGATTAAGGTAAGGAACATCGATCAATCGAATTAAACCCAATTTATTTTATAAGAAAGAATTAAGAAAACGAAAATTATAAAACAAATTGGAACGGAATTGAATTAAATCAAAATTATAATAAACCTCAAAGGATTACGGAATTCGAAACCGGTAGATTTTCCCTCGGGATTAGTTCGCCATGGAATACATGAAAGCAAAAGAAAAAATCGTGAAAAAAACTAGGGTGAAAACTACTGTAGCACGACAACAACCTTATAAATAGAATAAGGTTTGTATTACACACTCAACTGGGTCAGAGACATAAACCAGGCCCAATAGGAATGACCTAAAACAACTAAATTAGTATAGTCATAACTTCAACGAATTATTCAAGACTCAAGAAATCCGAATCAGCTTCTTCGTGCAGCGTGAAAGTTGTAGATCCTTTTCTTATCTTTCCAACAACTGATAGAATGCCTCGATCTGATTCCTGTAACTCCAGTTATGAATTTTTTATTAAAAGCTGCTAATGCTGAAAATAACAAACGAAAATCAAATAAGGCTGAAAATAAATTAAATTGTAAAAACATCATAAAATAGCAAAATAAACAAACCAAACTATAGAAATGCTTAATCCTAAACATAGAGGAAGGTGCATCAAAATGCACTATTCACATATCATGAAGATTAGCAAGCGACGATGGCAAAGCAACCCGATAGGCTACCTCTCCAATTCTCTGCAAAATCTAATAAGGACCAATAAAACGTGGTGTCAACTTACGAGACTTCAACGCTCTACCAACACCAGTTACAAGAGTAACTCAAAGAAACACATGATCTCCCTCTTGAAACTTAAATTCTTTCCTCCTCTTGTCATGATAACTCTTCTGACGACTCTGAGAAATCTTCATCTTCTCCTGAATCATCCTAATCTTATCAGTAGTTTGTTGGACTATCTAAGGTCTAATCACAACACTCTCTCCCGAATCATACCAACAAAATGGCGTCCTACACCTCTTATCATACAATGCCTCAAACGGTGTCATTCTAATACTCAAATGAAAACTATTGTTGTAAGCAAACTCAATTAAAGGCAAGTAGTTATCCCAAACACCTCCTTTTTCCAACACACAAGCTCTCAAAAGATCCTCAAATGACTGAATCGTCCTCCCAGTTTGACCATCTATCTGCAGATGATAAGCAGAACTCAAACATAACTTCATATCCAAAGCACTTTGCAAACATTCCCAAAATCTTGAAGTAAACCTCAGATCTCTATTTGACACAATGCTAGACAGGATACCATGTAAACTCATAATCCTCTCAATGTACAGCTTTGCTAACTTCTCCAATGGGTAATCCATTCCCATGGGAATAAAGTGAGCAGATTTCACCAATCTATCCATAATAACCCAAATAGCTTAACAATTACTCGACATTCTAGGTAAACCAGACACAAAATCCATTGAAATGATATCCCATTTCCACTTAGGAATAGATAACAGTTGCATCAAACTCGACAGTTTCTGATGTTCGGTTTTCAACTTCTGACAAGTCAAACAAGAATACACAAACTCTGCAATTTCTTTCTTCATACTAGGCCACCAAAGTATTTTCTTCAAATCTTGATACATCTTAGTAGCACCCGGATGAATACTCAATCCGCTACGATGCCCTTCCTCAAGAATACTCTTTTTTAGCTCAACAATATCCAGAACACAAACTCTATCACGACATCTCATGATACCATTTTCTTTAATATGAATATCAGCTCTTCGACCTTGATTGATCAAAGCCAACCGATCTACCAAACCCAAATCAGATTTCTGACCTTCTCAAATCTCATCAAGAATACCACTAGTAAGCTTCAACATACCAAGCTTAACTCCATGAGAAGTCTCTTCATAAACCAAACTCATATCTTAAAATTGCTCAATCATTTTCAACTCTCTTACCATCATTGTCGACATATGTAAAGATTTCCTACTCAATGCATCAGCTACCACGTTTGCTTTACCCGGATGGAAATTCAAACCAAAATCATAGTCCTTCAGAAGTTCCAACCATCTCATCTGCCTCACATTCAAATCTTTCTGATCAAAGAGATATTTCAAGCTCATATGATCAGTAAACACTTCAAATCTCGATCCAAACAAATAATGCCTCCAAAGCTTCAACACAAACACAACAACAACCAACTCTAAATCATGTGTCGGATAACTCCTCTCATGTACTTTAAGTTGCCTTGAAGCATTAGCTACAACTTTCTGATGTTACATCAACACACCTCTCAATCCCATCAACGAAGTATCATAATATACAACAAACGATTCTGCCGGATTCGGCAAAATCAAAACAGGAGCTGTTGTCAACCTTCTCAAAACTCTTGAAAACTTTCTTCACACTTTGCATCCAAAACAAAAGCTTGAACCTTCCTAGTCCACTGCATCAAAGGCAAAGATAACTTGGCAAATCCTTCAATAAATTTCCGATAATAACATGCCAAAACAAGAAAACTTCTAATTTCAAAAACTGATTTTGGAGCTTCCCACTATGATACAACTTCAACCTTCGACGGATCAACTGCAATACCTCTACTCGAAATCACATGGCCAAGGAAATTCACTTCCTTCAACCAAAACCCGCACTTAGAAAGTTTATCGTACAACTGCTTGCCTTTCAACATTGATAACACAATTTTCAAATGCTTAGCATGATCCTCTTACCTCTTTGAATAGATCAAAATATCATCAATGAACACAATCACAAACTTGTCTAAATAAGGATGGAAAATCATGTTCGTGTACTCAATAAATACACCTAGCGCATTAGTCATACCAAATGGCATTACAAAATACTCATAATGTCTATACCTTATTCTAAAAGCAGACTTCATATACTTTCATATAGCATGTAGCAATGAAATTACTTCAATCACAAATTAACATAATGAAAGCCCCATGATCAACTCATTCATAATCATCACTTAGGCATAAAAGTCGGTACTCTACATAATTCAGATAACAATAACAAAATAAAGTAGAGCACATAAAATATCTCTCAAAACATGAATTGAAAGTTCCTAGTGTTATATGATCATAGCACGACTCGACCCAAAATAAATAGAGAAACTAAAACAAGCTACTCCAACGGCTACCTCACGCTAGAAGCAACTATACTCCTCAGTACCTGAGCGATGTCGTATAAAACATCATTCCAACAGAAGGGTGATAATTCACATAATTATTGAAATTATAAGATAATATATAATTTAAGGCATACAAGCATAATCACAATTATTCTCACACTTTAAAAGTTTCATCAATATATTATCACTTAAGTTACCATACTATTCATAAGTACATACTCACAAATCCACAATTTCACCAATTCATCAATTTCACATATTTCACATAATCTCATATTTCAACCACAATGCAACTGGACATTTGGTTCACATAGAACCCATCAATTATCATCAATTCCCATTCGGAATTATGTATACACCGCTTATACCCCACTAGGAATGACATCTCAGTCATTCTACCCCAGTGAGTACCCCACTAGGAACGACATCTCAGTCATTCTACCCTAGTGAGTACCCCAATAGGAACGACATCTTAGTCATTCTACCCCAGTGTGTACGACTATATCACTTATACCCCACTAGGAACGACATCTCAGTCATTCTACCCTAGTGAGTACCCCACTAGGAACGACATCTTAGTCATTCTACCCTAGTGCGTATGACTATATCACTTATACCCCACTAGGAACGACATCTCAGTCATTCTACCCCAGTGAGTACGAGTCTTGTCCAAGCCTTATGCAATGCAAACCATGATAACTGACTCATGACAAACATATGTAGACAAACGTAATTCAACACAATGGATTACTTACCACATACATTGATATTCATTTATACAATGTTTTCACGCTACAAAGGTCATCATCAATAATCATATTTTCATAATCATAACATTCTTACTTCAAACATTACCACCACACTTAGTAAATAATACCCAAAGTATCAACATAATTCAATATCAACACATACAACACACATTACTGATTAATCATAGAATAATTAATTCATCATCAACAATTAAATTCACTTTTCAAATGGTATACAACACATTTTACAATACAATCACAATTGTATTATTATTACAACCAGCAATAACTATCATGCATTTCATGTTTTCACACACCAAAATGTACTTATACAAGCATACACACAAGTATTCGATAAATTATCCACAAATAATTTCACAATCGGCAGCAAACAGTGCAACAATTCATTAATAGAACATATACACAATTAAATTCTCAAACATATTAGATATAAAAATATTGGGCAACCATTTCTCTTATCTATACTATGTTATAGCCCTGTTCATTAGATTTCCAACACTTCAAACGGGGACCAGAACAAACTTATGGATCAAAAGTTACGTCCAAAACGATTTCGACCGAAAACATGACCAGTCGTGACGGAAATCATGCATAATTTTCTGCATTTTCACTGTTGGAGACCTTCCAGACCTTCGATTTCGATTCTGTAAAAACACAAACTCTTAGAAAATTATAACTTATCCAATACTATAATTATCTCAAGTTAATTTACAATTTTAATACAATTAAACCATCTAATTATTGTTTTAAGATAATGTTTAAAACCTTTAAAATTGATAGATATAGGTTCAATGCTCAAAAAAGAAAAAGAATACACATATAATGCACACAAATTCATCATATAATCATCATATAACAACCACCATGAAAATTAGGGATTTTTATCCTAAATACGCTACTACCCATCATACATTATCATACAATCTCATAACCATGTAAAGACTCACCCTTACCTTGGTTTCTTGATGAACTCTTAAGTTTTCTCCTTAGATTTTCTTCTCCTCTTTTCCCCTTTTCCTTTTCTCTATGATAACTTTTTTTCTTCTTTTTCCTCATTAACCCTATTTTTCTCCTTATATATAACCCTTATAACAACTAATTCTCTAATGGGCTTACTAATCATACCCCCACCTTTACTCTTCACATTCTCATCCAATAGGCCCAATTTCTTATTTCTACCATTTCCACATATTATTTCACCAAATAAAATAAATCAAATAATTTAATTAATTCAAATAAATTCAATAAATCAAATAATTCAAATAAATCAAATATGTATAAAATCACTCAATGGTTAACATAAATAAATAATTACTAAAAATTAGGGTGTTACATGAACTCCTTCTTCAATAGGTCTTAAACCTCGTCTGAAACCGATCTAAACCATTTCGTCGACATCTGCATCTCAGTTCATAACTTGCCACCACGAGATCCGAGTGAGAGGAATAAGCTTCAAACGTGTTGGCAGCATACCACTTTTTGCAGACCGCCGTTCCTTTGTCGGTAACATTTCCGATTCAGTTTTATTTTGTAGCTTGTTGCTTGTGAAATGTCCATTATGTGGTGTGTTGCTTGTGTATGCTTGTGTAATAGCAGTACTATGTTAAGTGTGCATGATGATAGGATATATTTATTGTTTGTTTTAAATTGTATGTCAAGCAGAATTTAATGTTTATGTTTTCAATGTTGTTGTTAAATTCTAAAGTTCCTGTTAGTAATATGAGTTGTGGCTGTATAAGTAGAAATATATGCAAATGTGTGTGAATAAAAGAAAAGTGTCTACATGTATAATAATACCCTGTTATGATTTTTTCCATTCTTCACGTGGCATGCATGTATCATAATACGCACAAACTGTGGTTTAATTTGTCTTGTTAACCAATCTTTTTTTATCTATTAATTTTAATTTTAAAAAAAAATAACAAACTTCTATTTGTAATTACTTGTTTTAATTGGTTGAGTTTTTAATTTACGTAATATATTCCAAAAAGACCAAAAATATTTTTAATCATTTTAATTTTTTAGTATTTCCTATTTTTAGTTTTAATTAGTTATTTGTTAAATATTAAAAAAAAGTAAAAAATAGTATTTGTTATAATTATTAATTAATTTAAATATTTTTATTTAATATTGATTAATTAATTTTATTAAATATTTATATTTAAGTTAATTAATAATTCTTTGTCACCCATTCTATTTTCATGACTTGTTTGTTTCCATGTTTTGGGTCTGTCCTCTCTGAGCACGATGCTTTGCCGTGCATTTTCTGTTTATTTTACACGATGTTTTATCATGTGCTTTCTATCTATTTTTACTGTGATGTTTTTCCACGTATATCTGTTACTTTTATTCATGATGTTTTTCGTGTGTTTTTTGACTGTCTGTTGATTTTATGTGTTGACGATTCGTCACGATGTTTTATCGTGACTGTTTATCTTTTTCGCGATGCTCTGTCGTGTATTTCTGTTGACTTTTTACTGCCTGATTACCGTGATGTTTTTCCATGCGTGTTCTGTAGTATTGTGTTTGTGTATTCTTGCTTGCCATTTACATGATGTTCTTTCGTGTACTTGTTGCTTTAATTTTTATGCTTCTTGACCTAATCTAAGGGAAGGGGTTGTATGTTGACTTATTGTCATTGTGTGTGTCCCTTGTTTGTACACTTTATTTGTCTTTGTTGTTCTTGGTTCTTAGAACCTGGAAACTCGTAGTTCCACGAACTACAGACGCTCTGACTTCTCAAGTTCCCTTTGAGAATACGTAGGCATAGGATTGCGAGATCCTAGCGAGCACACTTTTCTTTTTTTTCACACGTAGTTTCTGAACTACGATTGCTCTGACTTCCTGTTAAGGATGTAGAGGCATAGGATTGCAAGATCCTAGCGAGGTACCTTTTTATTTTTTCTGCCTTTTTTCTTTTTCCACCTTTTCTTTTTACTTTGCCTATCTTTACCTTTAGTAAACAATTTTAGCCAAAACACAAATATTTCAAGAGGTTCCTGTAGAGTACTACAGATGCTTAAGGTGTTAGTATCTTTCCTTAGTATAACCAACCTCCGTACCTTTGATCTCTCTTTTCTTAGCTTTAGGCCTTGCTTTTTACTTTGCATTTTATTTATGGGTTATTCTATCTTTCCCCTTCCCTCAGATAAATTAAAGACCGGTGGTGACATTTTATGATTTGTGATTCAAGTTAATTCAATAGTTTGATATCCAATTCTCACCGTAACGGGCCACATCAAAGAAAAAATGAGAAAGTTTCCCTGTTGCAACCTGTTCTGAGCACGACTTTGCATCTGAACCTTAGCCATTGATAATGCCTGAAATATGCTGAAGAAATTATCTTGAACAATTCATATGAACTCACTGCCTTCAGTTTCCTATTCTGAAATGATCGAATCAGTTTTTGAGAAAAATAATTGCTTTAAGCTTCTGATGACTGTGAATTTAATTCTGAATGCTACTGAAGCGCTATCTAAAATAATGAAAACCCTGAACCATAATAAATAAGCTATGATCCCATGCCTTAAGAGCTCATGCACGTTAATGAGAAGCAAAATCCAAATATGGTTAGAAACAAGAGGACAAATTTTGGGGTACAACAACATGTTCTCTTCTGCTTGTGTGGTCATGTTGACTAAGCACACAACCCATTGATTCATCCAATACAATAAGATACATGATTAATGGCCTACCTGGAACTAGTAGTATGAGGATCGGTGGTTCTTGCAAGTATTTCTTTATTTTGTCAAATGCCCATTGGCAATCGTTGTTCTACACAGTTGTTTGATTCTTTCACAACAACGTGAATATTTGTTCGCAGGTAGTTGTCAAATGCGAGATGAACCTTGATATGTATTTTAGTCGACCTAGGAAGCCTCAAACTTCCTTTTGTGTTTTGGAAGGTGGCATGTATTGAATAGCTCTAACCTTGTCTGGATCAACTTCAATGCCCTTTTGACTAACAGTGAAACCCAAAAGTTTACCAGATATGACCCCAAAGGTGCACTTTGCTGGATTCAGCCGTAACTTGTACTTCCGGAGTTTGGAAAATAATTTCTTCAAATAGTCTATATACTCGTCTTAAGTTTTGGATTTGGAAATCATGTCGTTCATGTAAACCTCTATCTCTTTATGGATCATATCGTGAAAGAGGGTTACCATGACTCTTTGATATGTTGCCCATGTATTCTTCAAACCAAATGGCATGACCTTGTAGCAGAAAGTTCCCCAATGAGTAATAAAAGTATTCTTTTCCATATCCTCGGGAGATATTTTATCTGATTATACCCGGAGAACCCATCCATGAACGAGAAGACATTATTGTCGACCAAGACAGCAATATGAGGCAAAGGAAAGTCATCCTTTGTGCTAGCTTTATTGAGGTCTCTGTAATATATGCATATTCTAACTTTTCCATCCTTCTTCAGGACTGGTACGATATTTGCAACCCATTGAGGATATTCAGAAATGGCTAGGAAACCATCGTTAAATTATTTCTTAACCTCTTCCCTAATTTTCAGTGTCATGTCCGGTCTTGTCCTTCTAAGGTTCTGCTTGATAAGATAACACTCAGGCTTAAGTGGCAAGTGATGCTCGACGATGTTAGTGTCTAAATTGGGCATATCTTGATACAACCAGGTAAAGACATCTACATATTCTTGTAGAAACTTAACCAACTCTGTGTGCACATGCTTTTCTAGGGATGCCCCAACTTTCACCTCTTTTTTGGCTTCTTCGATACCCAAATTGATAACTTTTATCGGCTCTTGATATGGCTGAATCTCTTTTTGATCATGCTCAAAGAGCCTTGCTAGTTTAGCCAAAAATTCACAATCTTCCTCATCGTCGTCTTCGGCTTGGTTAATTGGAAGCCCAGAGTTACAAAGGAAATTAGCCATGTTGTTACCAAATGATTCTCTACATGTTTATGAAGATTTTTTTAGAATGAGCTTTATGAAGAAGTGAAAAGAAAGAAAATTTTGCCATTTATCTTTTGCAAAAAATAAAAGAAAGGAAAGGAACACGATTTTGAATGCAAAAATATTTTTTTATTGATTGACTATATAATGATTTAAAAACATGTGGAGACCCTTACAAGCTATCCTCTTGTCTCGGGTGAGGACAAGAGATTGAGAAAATACAAAATGCATTACTTTGTAACAGAAAAGACTATAGGGATTACGGAGGTCGTCCACTTGTTTAATGTGAAGCCAAGTGGGCACCGACGTACAAAACTTTGGGATCTCTCTACTGCTTGCATCTTAAATAATTGCCACAATGTCATCATGTTGAAAACCAAGACTTTTGAATACTTCTTTAATAGGGCAGAACTTATTTTAAATTTCTGGATTGGGCAGGTGTGATGACGGATCTAATACTTGCCCCCAACCAGGAGGGGTACCCTTTTCAAGAGTTTCTCTGGTGCTCTTCAAGGATGATAGGATCACTTCTAATGCCTTGTCTTTATTGGAAGTTATTAGATGATAGGCTTCAATCTAGAAGGGGGTGAATATATCACAAATTTAAAAACAGAATGTTTGACAAAAATTGTTTGCAAAAGTTTTATAGCACAGAGGAAACATCCCGAATCAAATCGTCTAACCGAACCTACTATCAAAAAGCTCAGATATGTGTAACGTAAACCATTTGGATGATAATGAACACAAATTGTTAAAAAAAACTATTAATTCACAAATCAATTAAATATTAAGCTATGCGTATAGCTTATTTCCAATGAACAAAAATCAATTAAAATAGTCAAAGGAAATTTATCGAACACTTTGTGTGCGATCAATAATGTTTGGAAATTCAATTTGTTTTATTGATGTTAAAAGCCAATCACAATAAAATTGATTATGATTATATCAACAAAAATACTTTAAAAGATAGTTGAAAAACAATTTCCAATTGAATTGATCAAAACAACAATGAACGCAATAATTTGTAACAACAATTAAAGTGATATTAAGAGGGAAAGAGAGAGAGAGAGAGATAAAGATTTGTTTAGGCAGTTCCCCAATCGATCTCGCTATGGGTACGTTTGCCCTTAATTCTAAATCGAATTGAGATACTTGTAATTCACCTTATCTTTGCAAAAAATAAATACAAGAGATGAAGAACTCTAACCCCACAAACCCTATGGTTTACTGTTGATTCTACCACCTCCAAACCCTTGATCAAACTTTGATCAAGTAACCAACAATTCTGCTATATTCCACCAGTTCTTGACTACTTCCTTGCAAGACCTCCTCGTCTTCAAGGTTTTTCCTCGGCCGAATTAATCCCTAGCACGCACTTGTTGAACCCAAGATTCACAAACACGATCCACCGTCTCGCGCTACTCCCTTGCAAGGAACCACCTTTTCCCAAAGCCTTCACTCGATCGAATCTGTATTTGTGTGATCTTGTCCAAAACCTTCAAATAACAATGATCTTGAAGGAAAACCCCAGTTTGTGTTTCTTATTTGAAACACATAAAGATCTCAACCCAATATTTTCGGTTACACTAACCTAATTGGACGTTATCAACCCTAATCTAGATGGTCACCCAATCAAAAAATGATTATGTGTAGTTTGATTGTGTGTATGCATAGAAGAGAAGTTGAAGATGATGGGAATGTTTTTTAATTATGGTTTCGTTTAGGTTTTACATTAGTACTTGTTGCACCCCAAAATTTGCCTAACCTTTTCTCACCTGGTTTATGTTTCATAGCATTAGCATATCATCATCATAGCATTTGCATATCATAACATTGTTCACTTGTGCAGGGGATCAAGTGGGGTTTATATCCAGAGAAGCTTATCTAGAGGGCTTATGCAAGTTTGAGAAGTCACCATAATCATCAGGAAGGGGGTTGGGTTCTTAAGAAGTTCATTTGCTTGTATGGGGTTAGTCTCCTACTTTGAGGATCAGTTGAAGATCAGCAGTGGATTGTAAGGCCTTGATCAAGGAGAGAGTGTGAGTAGAGCTTATTGAAGTGCCTTGAAGGTCATGTTGGAGCTCAATCAAGTCATTATGCCAGGTGTGGAAAGTTACAGTTGAGGGTGTTGCAAGTGGAGTTTTCATCTGAGTAATTCCATGCCAACTGGGGAATTGAAGAGGATAAAAGCTCAATTCTAGATCTCTTTAATCATGGATAGTTGTGTTGAGACACATGAGATAATATTTCAAGATCATTTCATCAAGAACTCAAGGTGTGAGGAGTTGCTAAATTAGGGTTCTCAGGGTAAAATCCCCTATTTAGTGCCTAACTTCAAGACTACCTATCTCAAGATACAAGTTTCATCTCCACTTTTGACCAACATGAAACTTGTAGAGCATGCTCTTAGATTTAATTTGAGTACTAGAAGTCCTCCATTGCATTTATAGAACTCAAGTTATGGTCCAGACAAGTTACAGGTCATCTGAGGAATGTGAAATTTGTCTGTGAAAGTTCATCAAATTCCAAGAAACGTTTGACCTAGAAGGGTGTTTCTTTTGAACTTTTGGCCAACATGAAAGTTGTAGGCCTTGATATTAGCTTTCCAAATTGTATTAGAATTCTTCCATCTGATTTGTAGAACTCAAGTTATAAGGTTTACAAGTTAGGGGTATTTTGGGAAAGTAAGATTATAGGTCATTTGGCATCATAGGTCAATTTCACTACCTTGCAAGCTTCAAATGGATTTTTGTTCAACATGAAAGTTGCTCAAAAAGATGTTTTTAGCTTAGCCAAGTATCAAGAGTCCATGGATATGGATTGTATCAAGCATTGGTTGAAGAAAATTCCCAAAAAGGCCATTTTAATGGATTAAAATGTGAAAATTCAAAACAATTGGAAATAATACGTTTTCAGGTCAAATTTGTGGTCATTTTGAATGGAATTGACATTTTAAAGGCTTTGGCATTATCACATTTTTGAATTAAAGCTCATAACATGGTCATATTGAGTCTTACTTCATTATGAAGCAACATACCAAATGCATCCCTTTGATTGGAATCAAGGAGGGAAAACTATTCCATTGCACTCTCTAAGTGTTAAGTAAATGAATTGGACTGGATTTGAGGGGAGAGCAAGGCAAAATCGTGCATTGCCATATTGAAATTTTTGGAGAAAAGTTGGAATTGGATCTTTGATTTTGGGCCTGG
>CAWUDS030002543.1:600000-800199 GCA_963859935.3 Lathyrus sativus | reverse complement strand
ACTTTAAACACCATTGCAAAAGTTTCAAGTGAAAAAACTCACTAATTTCACTATAAATACCATATCAAAACTTCAAAGTTTAAAAACTCACCAAATTCACTCTATACATCATAACACAAGTTACGAGTCAAAAAACATACCAATTTCACTATAAAAACCATTACAAAAGTTACCAAAAGTTCAAAGTTAAAAAATTACCCAATTTCACTTTAAAAACCACAACAAAAGTTCCAATTGAAAAAACTCACCAATTTCAGTATAAAGACCATAACAACAGTTCAAAGTCAGAAAGACTCACCAATTTCACTATTAACATCTTAACACAACTTGCAAGTCAAAAAAACTCACCAATTTCACTATAAATACCAATACAAAAGTTCCAAGTTAAAAAAAATCTCCAATTTCTCTCTAAAAACCATAACAAATGTTTCAATTGTAAAAAATAACCAATTTCACTATAAAAACCATTATAAAAATTAAAAGTTAAAAAACTCAACAATTTCTCTCTAAAACCATAACAAAAGTTCAATGTTGAAAAAATCCCCAATTTCACTTTAAACACCATTGCAAAAGTTTCAAGTGAAAAAACTCACTAATTTCACTATAAATACCATATCAAAAGTTCAAAGTTTAAAAACTCACCAAATTCACTCTATACATCATAACACAAGTTACGAGTCAAAAAACATACCAATTTCACTATAAAAACCATTACAAAAGTTACCAAAAGTTCAAAGTTAAAAAATTACCCAATTTCACTTTAAAAACCACAACAAAAGTTCCAATTGAAAAAACTCACCAATTTCAGTATAAAGACCATAACAACAGTTCAAAGTCAGAAAGACTCACCAATTTCACTATTAACATCTTAACACAACTTGCAAGTCAAAAAACTCACCAATTTCACTATAAATACCAATACAAAAGTTCCAAGTTAAAAAAAAATCTCCAATTTCTCTCTAAAAACCATAACAAAGGTTTCAATTGTAAAAAATAACCAATTTCACTATAAAAACCATTATAAAAATTAAAAGTTAAAAAACTCAACAATTTCTCTCTAAAACCATAACAAAAGTTCAATGTTGAAAAAATCCCCAATTTCACTTTAAACACCATTGCAAAAGTTTCAAGTGAAAAAACTCACTAATTTCACTATAAATACCATATCAAAAGTTCAAAGTTTAAAAACTCACCAAATTCACTCTATACATCATAACACAAGTTACGAGTCAAAAAACATACCAATTTCACTATAAAAACCATTACAAAAGTTACCAAAAGTTCAAAGTTAAAAAATTACCCAATTTCACTTTAAAAACCACAACAAAAGTTCCAATTGAAAAAACTCACCAATTTCAGTATAAAGACCATAACAACAATTCAAAGTTAGAAAGACTCACCAATTTCACTATTAACATCTTAACACAACTTACAAGTCAAAAAAACTCACCAATTTCCCTATAAAAACCATTAAAAAAGTTCCAAGTTAAAAAAAACTCTGGTTTCTCTCTGAAAACCATAACAAAAGTTCAAAGTTAAAAACTTCTGAATTTCACTAATCATAGCAAAAGTTCCAAGCGAAAAAACTCACCGATTTCACTATAAAAACCATTACAATAGTTTCAAGTCAAAAACTCAACAATTTCACTATAAACACCATAACAAAAGTTCCAAGTTAAAAAAAACTTAACAATTTCAATGTAAAACCCATTACAAAAGTTCAAATTTAAAAAACTCATCAATTTGACTATAAAAACCTTAACAAAATTTCCAATTGAAAAAACTCTTTAGTTTCACATAAAGACTATTACAAAAGTTCAATGTTAAAAAACTCACCAATTTCACAATAAAAGCATTACAAAAGTTCCAATTGAAAAAACTCACCAATTTCACTATAAAAACCACAACAAAGGTTTCAATTGTAAAAAATCACCAATTTCACTATAAAAACCATTATAAAAATTAAAAGTTAAAAAACTCAACAATTTCTCTCTAAAACCATAACAAAAGTTCAATGTTGAAAAAATCCCCAATTTCACTTTAAACACCATTGCAAAAGTTTCAAGTGAAAAAACTCACTAATTTCACTATAAATACCATATCAAAAGTTCAAAGTTTAAAAACTCACCAAATTCACTCTATACATCATAACACAAGTTACGAGTCAAAAAACACCATTACAAAAGTTCAAAGTTAAAAAATTACCCAATTTAACTTTAAAAACCACAACAAAAGTTCCAATTGAAAAAACTCACCAATTTCAGTATAAAGACCATAACAACAGTTCAAAGTTAGAAAGACTCACCAATTTCACTATTAACATCTTAACACAACTTACAAGTCAAAAAAACTCACCAATTTCACTATAAAAACCATTAAAAAAGTTCCAAGTTAAAAAAAAACTCCGGTTTCTCTCTGAAAACCATAACAAAAGTTCAAAGTTAAAAACTTCTGAATTTCACTAATCATAGCAAAAGTTCCAAGCGAAAAAACTCACCGATTTCACTATAAAAACCATTACAATAGTTTCAAGTCAAAAACTCAACAATTTCACTATAAACACCATAACAAAAGTTCCAAGTTAAAAAAACTCAACAATTTCAATGTAAAACCCATTACAAAAGTTCAAATTTAAAAAACTCATCAATTTGACTATAAAAACCTTAACAAAATTTCCAATTGAAAAAACTCTTCAGTTTCATATAAAGACTATTACAAAAGTTCAATGTTAAAAAACTCACCAATTTCACTATAAATACCAATACAAAAGTTCCAAGTTAAAAAAAAATCTCCAATTTCTCTTTAAAAACCATAACAAATGTTTCAATTGTAAAAAATAACCAATTTCACTATAAAAACCATTATAAAAATTAAAAGTTAAAAAACTCAACAATTTCTCTCTAAAACCATAACAAAAGTTCAATGTTGAAAAAATCCCCAATTTCACTTTAAACACCATTGCAAAAGTTTCAAGTGAAAAAACTCACTAATTTCACTATAAATACCATATCAAAAGTTCAAAGTTTAAAAACTCACCAAATTCACTCTATACATCATAACACAAGTTACGAGTCAAAAAACATACCAATTTCACTATAAAAACCATTACAAAAGTTACCAAAAGTTCAAAGTTAAAAAATTACCCAATTTCACTTTAAAAACCACAACAAAAGTTCCAATTGAAAAAACTCACCAATTTCAGTATAAAGACCATAACAACAGTTCAAAGTCAGAAAGACTCACCAATTTCACTATTAACATCTTAACACAACTTGCAAGTCAAAAAACTCACCAATTTCACTATAAATACCAATACAAAAGTTCCAAATTAAAAAAACAATCTCCAATTTCTCTCTAAAAACCATAACAAAGGTTTCAATTGTCAAAAATAACCAATTTCACTATAAAAACCATTATAAAAATTAAAAGTTAAAAAACTCAACAATTTCTCTCTAAAACCATAACAAAAGTTCAATGTTGAAAAAATCCCCAATTTCACTTTAAACACCATTGCAAAAGTTTCAAGTGAAAAAACTCACTAATTTCACTATAAATACCATATCAAAAGTTCAAAGTTTAAAAACTCACCAAATTCACTCTATACATCATAACACAAGTTACGAGTCAAAAAACATACCAATTTCACTATAAAAACCATTACAAAAGTTACCAAAAGTTCAAAGTTAAAAAATTACCCAATTTCACTTTAAAAACCACAACAAAAGTTCCAATTGAAAAAACTCACCAATTTCAGTATAAAGACCATAACAACAATTCAAAGTTAGAAAGACTCACCAATTTCACTATTAACATCTTAACACAACTTACAAGTCAAAAAAACTCACCAATTTCCCTATAAAAACCATTAAAAAAGTTCCAAGTTAAAAAAAAACTCTGGTTTCTCTCTGAAAACCATAACAAAAGTTCAAAGTTAAAAACTTCTGAATTTCACTAATCATAGCAAAGTTCCAAGCGAAAAAACTCACCGATTTCACTATAAAAACCATTACAATAGTTTCAAGTCAAAAACTCAACAATTTCACTATAAACACCATAACAAAAGTTCCAAGTTAAAAAAAACTTAACAATTTCAATGTAAAACCCATTACAAAAGTTCAAATTTAAAAAACTCATCAATTTAACTATAAAAACCTTAACAAAATTTCCAATTGAAAAAACTCTTCAGTTTCACATAAAGACTATTACAAAAGTTCAATGTTAAAAAACTCACCAATTTCACAATAAAAGCATTACAAAAGTTCCAATTGAAAAAACTCACCAATTTCACTATAAAAACCACAACAAAGGTTTCAATTGTAAAAAATCACCAATTTCACTATAAAAACCATTATAAAAATTAAAAGTTAAAAAACTCAACAATTTCTCTCTAAAACCATAACAAAAGTTCAATGTTGAAAAAATCCCCAATTTCACTTTAAACACCATTGCAAAAGTTTCAAGTGAAAAAACTCACTAATTTCACTATAAATACCATATCAAAAGTTCAAAGTTTAAAAACTCACCAAATTCACTCTATACATCATAACACAAGTTACGAGTCAAAAAACATACCAATTTCACTATAAAAACCATTACAAAAGTTACCAAAAGTTCAAAGTTAAAAAATTACCCAATTTCACTTTAAAAACCACAACAAAAGTTCCAATTGAAAAAACTCACCAATTTCAGTATAAAGACCATAACAACAGTTCAAAGTTAGAAAGACTCACCAATTTCACTATTAACATCTTAACACAACTTACAAGTCAAAAAAACTCACCAATTTCACTATAAAAACCATTAAAAAAGTTCCAAGTTAAAAAAAAAACTCTGGTTTCTCTCTGAAAACCATAACAAAAGTTCAAAGTTAAAAACTTCTGAATTTCACTAATCATAGCAAAAGTTCCAAGCGAAAAAACTCACCGATTTCACTATAAAAACCATTACAATAGTTTCAAGTCAAAAACTCAACAATTTCACTATAAACACCATAACAAAAGTTCCAAGTTAAAAAAACTCAACAATTTCAATGTAAAACCCATTACAAAAGTTCAAATTTAAAAAACTCATCAATTTGACTATAAAAACCTTAACAAAATTTCCAATTGAAAAAACTCTTCAGTTTCACATAAAGACTATTACAAAAGTTCAATGTTAAAAAACTCACCAATTTCACAATAAAAGCATTACAAAAGTTCCAATTGAAAAAACTCACCAATTTCACTATTAAAACCACAACAAAGGTTTCAATTGTAAAAAATCACCAATTTCACTATAAAAACCATTATAAAAATTAAAAGTTAAAAAACTCAACAATTTCTCTCTAAAACCATAACAAAAGTTCAATGTTGAAAAAATCCCCAATTTCACTTTAAACACCATTGCAAAAGTTTCAAGTGAAAAAACTCACTAATTTCACTATAAATACCATATCAAAAGTTCAAAGTTTAAAAACTCACCAAATTCACTCTATACATCATAACACAAGTTACGAGTCAAAAAACATACCAATTTCACTATAAAAACCATTACAAAAGTTACCAAAAGTTCAAAGTTAAAAAATTACCCAATTTCACTTTAAAAACCACAACAAAAGTTCCAATTGAAAAGACTCACCAATTTCAGTATAAAGACCATAACAACAGTTCAAAGTTAGAAAGACTCACCAATTTCACTATTAACATCTTAACACAACTTACAAGTCAAAAAAAACTCACCAATTTCACTATAAAAACCATTAAAAAAGTTCCAAGTTAAAAAAAAAACTTCGGTTTCTCTCTGAAAACCATAACAAAAGTTCAAAGTTAAAAACTTCTGAATTTCACTAATCATAGCAAAAGTTCCAAGCGAAAAAACTCACCGATTTCACTATAAAAAACCATTACAATAGTTTCAAGTCAAAAACTCAACAATTTCACTATAAACACCATAGCAAAAGTTCCAAGTTAAAAAAACTCAACAATTTCAATGTAAAACCCATTACAAAAGTTCAAATTTAAAAAACTCATCAATTTGACTATAAAAACCTTAACAAAATTTCCAATTGAAAAAACTCTTCAGTTTCACATAAAGACTATTACAAAAGTTCAATGTTAAAAAACTCACCAATTTCACAATAAAAGCATTACAAAAGTTCCAATTGAAAAAACTCACCAATTTCACTATAAAAACCACAACAAAGGTTTCAATTGTAAAAAATCACCAATTTCACTATAAAAACCATTATAAAAATTAAAAGTTAAAAAACTCAACAATTTCTCTCTAAAACCATAACAAAAGTTCAATGTTGAAAAAATCCCCAATTTCACTTTAAACACCATTGCAAAAGTTTCAAGTGAAAAAACTCACTAATTTCACTATAAATACCATATCAAAAGTTCAAAGTTTAAAAACTCACCAAATTCACTCTATACATCATAACACAAGTTACGAGTCAAAAAACATACCAATTTCACTATAAAAACCATTACAAAAGTTACCAAAAGTTCAAAGTTAAAAAATTACCCAATTTCACTTTAAAAACTACAACAAAAGTTCCAATTGAAAAAACTCACCAATTTCAGTATAAAGACCATAACAACAGTTCAAAGTTAGAAAGACTCACCAATTTCACTATTAACATCTTAACACAACTTACAAGTCAAAAAAAACTCACCAATTTCACTATAAAAACCATTAAAAAAGTTCCAAGTTAAAAAAAAAACTTCGGTTTCTCTCTGAAAACCATAACAAAAGTTCAAAGTTAAAAACTTCTGAATTTCACTAATCATAGCAAAAGTTCCAAGCGAAAAAACTCACCGATTTCACTATAAAAAACCATTACAATAGTTTCAAGTCAAAAACTCAACAATTTCACTATAAACACCATAGCAAAAGTTCCAAGTTAAAAAAACTCAACAATTTCAATGTAAAACCCATTACAAAAGTTCAAATTTAAAAAACTCATCAATTTGACTATAAAAACCTTAACAAAATTTCCAATTGAAAAAACTCTTCAGTTTCACATAAAGACTATTACAAAAGTTCAATGTTAAAAAACTCACCAATTTCACAATAAAAGCATTACAAAAGTTCCAATTGAAAAAACTCACCAATTTCACTATAAAAACCACAACAAAGGTTTCAATTGTAAAAAATCACCAATTTCACTATAAAAACCATTATAAAAATTAAAAGTTAAAAAACTCAACAATTTCTCTCTAAAACCATAACAAAAGTTCAATGTTGAAAAAATCCCCAATTTCACTTTAAACACCATTGCAAAAGTTTCAAGTGAAAAAACTCACTAATTTCACTATAAATACCATATCAAAAGTTCAAAGTTTAAAAACTCACCAAATTCACTCTATACATCATAACACAAGTTACGAGTCAAAAAACATACCAATTTCACTATAAAAACCATTACAAAAGTTACCAAAAGTTCAAAGTTAAAAAATTACCCAATTTCACTTTAAAAACTACAACAAAAGTTCCAATTGAAAAAACTCACCAATTTCAGTATAAAGACCATAACAACAGTTCAAAGTTAGAAAGACTCACCAATTTCACTATTAACATCTTAACACAACTTACAAGTCAAAAAAAACTCACCAATTTCACTATAAAAACCATTAAAAAAGTTCCAAGTTAAAAAAAAAACTTCGGTTTCTCTCTGAAAACCATAACAAAAGTTCAAAGTTAAAAACTTCTGAATTTCACTAATCATAGCAAAAGTTCCAAGCGAAAAAACTCACCGATTTCACTATAAAAAACCATTACAATAGTTTCAAGTCAAAAACTCAACAATTTCACTATAAACACCATAGCAAAAGTTCCAAGTTAAAAAAACTCAACAATTTCAATGTAAAACCCATTACAAAAGTTCAAATTTAAAAAACTCATCAATTTGACTATAAAAACCTTAACAAAATTTCCAATTGAAAAAACTCTTCAGTTTCACATAAAGACTATTACAAAAGTTCAATGTTAAAAAACTCACCAATTTCACAATAAAAGCATTACAAAAGTTCCAATTGAAAAAACTCACCAATTTCACTATAAAAACCACAACAAAGGTTTCAATTGTAAAAAATCACCAATTTCACTATAAAAACCATTATAAAAATTAAAAGTTAAAAAACTCAACAATTTCTCTCTAAAACCATAACAAAAGTTCAATGTTGAAAAAATCCCCAATTTCACTTTAAACACCATTGCAAAAGTTTCAAGTGAAAAAACTCACTAATTTCACTATAAATACCATATCAAAAGTTCAAAGTTTAAAAACTCACCAAATTCACTCTATACATCATAACACAAGTTACGAGTCAAAAAACATACCAATTTCACTATAAAAACCATTACAAAAGTTACCAAAAGTTCAAAGTTAAAAAATTACCCAATTTCACTTTAAAAACCACAACAAAAGTTCCAATTGAAAAAACTCACCAATTTCAGTATAAAGACCATAACAACAATTCAAAGTTAGAAAGACTCACCAATTTCACTATTAACATCTTAACACAACTTACAAGTCAAAAAAACTCACCAATTTCACTATAAAAACCATTAAAAAAGTTCCAAGTTAAAAAAAAACTCCAGTTTCTCTCTGAAAACCATAACAAAAGTTCAAAGTTAAAAACTTCTGAATTTCACTAATCATAGCAAAAGTTCCAAGCGAAAAAACTCACCGATTTCACTATAAAAACCATTACAATAGTTTCAAGTCAAAAACTCAACAATTTCACTATAAACACCATAACAAAAGTTCCAAGTTAAAAAAACTCAACAATTTCAATGTAAAACCCATTACAAAAGTTCAAATTTAAAAAACTCATCAATTTGACTATAAAAACCTTAACAAAATTTCCAATTGAAAAAACTCTTCAGTTTCACATAAAGACTATTACAAAAGTTCAATGTTAAAAAACTCACCAATTTCACAATAAAAGCATTACAAAAGTTCCAATTGAAAAAACTCACCAATTTCACTATAAAAACCACAACAAAGGTTTCAATTGTAAAAAATCACCAATTTCACTATAAAAACCATTATAAAAATTAAAAGTTAAAAAACTCAACAATTTCTCTCTAAAACCATAACAAAAGTTCAATGTTGAAAAAATCCCCAATTTCACTTTAAACACCATTGCAAAAGTTTCAAGTGAAAAAACTCACTAATTTCACTATAAATACCATATCAAAAGTTCAAAGTTTAAAAACTCACCAAATTCACTCTATACATCATAACACAAGTTACGAGTCAAAAAACATACCAATTTCACTATAAAAACCATTACAAAAGTTACCAAAAGTTCAAAGTTAAAAAATTACCCAATTTCACTTTAAAAACCACAACAAAAGTTCCAATTGAAAAAACTCACCAATTTCAGTATAAAGACCATAACAACAATTCAAAGTTAGAAAGACTCACCAATTTCACTATTAACATCTTAACACAACTTACAAGTCAAAAAAACTCACCAATTTCACTATAAAAACCATTACAAAAGTTCCAAGTTAAAAAAAAAACTTCGGTTTCTCTCTGAAAACCATAACAAAAGTTCAAAGTTAAAAACTTCTGAATTTCACTAATCATAGCAAAAGTTCCAAGCGAAAAAACTCACCGATTTCACTATAAAAAACCATTACAATAGTTTCAAGTCAAAAACTCAACAATTTCACTATAAACACCATAGCAAAAGTTCCAAGTTAAAAAAACTCAACAATTTCAATGTAAAACCCATTACAAAAGTTCAAATTTAAAAAACTCATCAATTTGACTATAAAAACCTTAACAAAATTTCCAATTGAAAAAACTCTTCAGTTTCACATAAAGACTATTACAAAAGTTCAATGTTAAAAAACTCACCAATTTCACAATAAAAGCATTACAAAAGTTCCAATTGAAAAAACTCACCAATTTCACTATAAAAACCACAACAAAGGTTTCAATTGTAAAAAATCACCAATTTCACTATAAAAACCATTATAAAAATTAAAAGTTAAAAAACTCAACAATTTCTCTCTAAAACCATAACAAAAGTTCAATGTTGAAAAAATCCCCAATTTCACTTTAAACACCATTGCAAAAGTTTCAAGTGAAAAAACTCACTAATTTCACTATAAATACCATATCAAAAGTTCAAAGTTTAAAAACTCACCAAATTCACTCTATACATCATAACACAAGTTACGAGTCAAAAAACATACCAATTTCACTATAAAAACCATTACAAAAGTTACCAAAAGTTCAAAGTTAAAAAATTACCCAATTTCACTTTAAAAACCACAACAAAAGTTCCAATTGAAAAAACTCACCAATTTCAGTATAAAGACCATAACAACAATTCAAAGTTAGAAAGACTCACCAATTTCACTATTAACATCTTAACACAACTTACAAGTCAAAAAAACTCACCAATTTCACTATAAAAACCATTAAAAAAGTTCCAAGTTAAAAAAAAACTCCAGTTTCTCTCTGAAAACCATAACAAAAGTTCAAAGTTAAAAACTTCTGAATTTCACTAATCATAGCAAAAGTTCCAAGCGAAAAAACTCACCGATTTCACTATAAAAACCATTACAATAGTTTCAAGTCAAAAACTCAACAATTTCACTATAAACACCATAACAAAAGTTCCAAGTTAAAAAAACTCAACAATTTCAATGTAAAACCCATTACAAAAGTTCAAATTTAAAAAACTCATCAATTTGACTATAAAAACCTTAACAAAATTTCCAATTGAAAAAACTCTTCAGTTTCACATAAAGACTATTACAAAAGTTCAATGTTAAAAAACTCACCAATTTCACAATAAAAGCATTACAAAAGTTCCAATTGAAAAAACTCACCAATTTCACTATAAAAACCACAACAAAGGTTTCAATTGTAAAAAATCACCAATTTCACTATAAAAACCATTATAAAAATTAAAAGTTAAAAAACTCAACAATTTCTCTCTAAAACCATAACAAAAGTTCAATGTTGAAAAAATCCCCAATTTCACTTTAAACACCATTGCAAAAGTTTCAAGTGAAAAAACTCACTAATTTCACTATAAATACCATATCAAAAGTTCAAAGTTTAAAAACTCACCAAATTCACTCTATACATCATAACACAAGTTACGAGTCAAAAAACATACCAATTTCACTATAAAAACCATTACAAAAGTTACCAAAAGTTCAAAGTTAAAAAATTACCCAATTTCACTTTAAAAACCACAACAAAAGTTCCAATTGAAAAAACTCACCAATTTCAGTATAAAGACCATAACAACAATTCAAAGTTAGAAAGACTCACCAATTTCACTATTAACATCTTAACACAACTTACAAGTCAAAAAAACTCACCAATTTCACTATAAAAACCATTACAAAAGTTCCAAGTTAAAAAAAAACTCCAGTTTCTCTCTGAAAACCATAACAAAAGTTCAAAGTTAAAAACTTCTGAATTTCACTAATCATAGCAAAAGTTCCAAGCGAAAAAACTCACCGATTTCACTATAAAAACCATTACAATAGTTTCAAGTCAAAAACTCAACAATTTCACTATAAACACCATAACAAAAGTTCCAAGTTAAAAAAACTCAACAATTTCAATGTAAAACCCATTACAAAAGTTCAAATTTAAAAAACTCATCAATTTGACTATAAAAACCTTAACAAAATTTCCAATTGAAAAAACTCTTCAGTTTCACATAAAGACTATTACAAAAGTTCAATGTTAAAAAACTCACCAATTTCACAATAAAAGCATTACAAAAGTTCCAATTGAAAAAACTCACCAATTTCACTATAAAAACCACAACAAAGGTTTCAATTGTAAAAAATCACCAATTTCACTATAAAAACCATTATAAAAATTAAAAGTTAAAAAACTCAACAATTTCTCTCTAAAACCATAACAAAAGTTCAATGTTGAAAAAATCCCCAATTTCACTTTAAACACCATTGCAAAAGTTTCAAGTGAAAAAACTCACTAATTTCACTATAAATACCATATCAAAAGTTCAAAGTTTAAAAACTCACCAAATTCACTCTATACATCATAACACAAGTTACGAGTCAAAAAACATACCAATTTCACTATAAAAACCATTACAAAAGTTACCAAAAGTTCAAAGTTAAAAAATTACCCAATTTCACTTTAAAAACCACAACAAAAGTTCCAATTGAAAAAACTCACCAATTTCAGTATAAAGACCATAACAACAATTCAAAGTTAGAAAGACTCACCAATTTCACTATTAACATCTTAACACAACTTACAAGTCAAAAAAACTCACCAATTTCACTATAAAAACCATTACAAAAGTTCCAAGTTAAAAAAAAACTCCAGTTTCTCTCTGAAAACCATAACAAAAGTTCAAAGTTAAAAACTTCTGAATTTCACTAATCATAGCAAAAGTTCCAAGCGAAAAAACTCACCGATTTCACTATAAAAACCATTACAATAGTTTCAAGTCAAAAACTCAACAATTTCACTATAAACACCATAACAAAAGTTCCAAGTTAAAAAAACTCAACAATTTCAATGTAAAACCCATTACAAAAGTTCAAATTTAAAAAACTCATCAATTTGACTATAAAAACCTTAACAAAATTTCCAATTGAAAAAACTCTTCAGTTTCACATAAAGACTATTACAAAAGTTCAATGTTAAAAAACTCACCAATTTCACAATAAAAGCATTACAAAAGTTCCAATTGAAAAAACTCACCAATTTCACTATAAAAACCACAACAAAGGTTTCAATTGTAAAAAATCACCAATTTCACTATAAAAACCATTATAAAAATTAAAAGTTAAAAAACTCAACAATTTCTCTCTAAAACCATAACAAAAGTTCAATGTTGAAAAAATCCCCAATTTCACTTTAAACACCATTGCAAAAGTTTCAAGTGAAAAAACTCACTAATTTCACTATAAATACCATATCAAAAGTTCAAAGTTTAAAAACTCACCAAATTCACTCTATACATCATAACACAAGTTACGAGTCAAAAAACATACCAATTTCACTATAAAAACCATTACAAAAGTTACCAAAAGTTCAAAGTTAAAAAATTACCCAATTTCACTTTAAAAACCACAACAAAAGTTCCAATTGAAAAAACTCACCAATTTCAGTATATAGACCATAACAACAATTCAAAGTTAGAAAGACTCACCAATTTCACTATTAACATCTTAACACAACTTACAAGTCAAAAAACTCACCAATTTCACTATAAATACCATTACAAAAGTTCCAAGTTAAAAAAAATCTCCAATTTCTCTCTAAAAACCATAACAAAAGTTCAAAGTTAAAAACTTTCGAATTTCACTATAAAAATCATAGGAAAAGTTCCAAGCGAAAAAACTCACTGATTTCACTATAAAAACCATTACAACAGTTTCAAGTCAAAAACTCAACAATTTCACTATAAGCACCATAACAAAAGTTCCAAGTTAAAAAACTCAACAATTTCAATGTAAAACCCATTACAAAAGTTCAAATTTAAAAAACTCATCAATTTGACTATAAAAACCTTAACAAAATTTCCAATCGAAAAAACTCTTCAGTTTCACATAAAGACTATTACAAAAGTTCAATGTTAAAAAACTCACCAATTTCACAATAAAAGCATTACAAAAGTTCCAATTGAAAAAACTCACCAATTTCACTATAAAACCACAACAAAGGTTTCAATTGTAAAAAATCACCAATTTCACTATAAAAACCATTATAAAAATTAAAAGTTAAAAAACTCAACAATTTCACTCTAAAACCATAACAAAAGTTCAATGTTGAAAAAATCCCCAATTTCACTTTAAACACCATTGCAAAAGTTTCAAGTGAAAAAACTCACTAATTTCACTATAAATACCATATCAAAAGTTCAAAGTTTAAAAACTCACCAAATTCACTCTATACATCATAACACAAGTTACGAGTCAAAAAACATACCAATTTCACTATAAAAACCATTACAAAAGTTACCAAAAGTTCAAAGTTAAAAAATTACCCAATTTCACTTTAAAAACCACAACAAAAGTTCCAATTGAAAAAACTCACCAATTTCAGTATAAAGACCATAACAACAGTTCAAAGTTAGAGCTGTTGAAAGGAGTTTCCCCAAGCAGGATTGTCCTTTCTTTTCCCAACAAGTCGCTCTTCCTCTTCAGGAGGATCTTTTCTCAGCAGATTTTGGAGTTTTGAGTTCGTGAGCTACTTTCCTAGCAGGATGGTTACCCCCAGCGGAGTTAGTTCATCTTTCCAACATTTATTTTGTTGGAGGCGTATCGGTGGTATTCCGGCCATCCACGGCGGATCCAGCTTGTCTTCAGCATTTATTTTGCTAAAGCGACTCTTTGCATAAGCATGCATCATCATACTTTGCATTCTACACGAGCCAGTAGCATTTCCACGCAGTATGGAAGCATTATGTCATTATCAAACATGTATTGTTGAAACATAAGCCAGGTGGTTATCTCTTCAGTTTCAGATATGTGGTTCCCTACCGATTAGAGAAATCGGGATTCAGGAGGATGCTATTTTGTATCATTTTGGGGGTTCATGCTGTAAGGCACGCAGTGACCGTGTTAATCTTGGTGTGTTGATTTGTGGTCAGAGTACGCAGTGATCGTATTGTACCATCCACGGGGTTCATATTGTAAGACACGCAGTGATCGTGTTGATTTTGAGATGTGGATTTGTGGCCCAAGTATGCGGTGATCGTATTTGTGCCAGGTGTGGGATTCATGTCGTAGGACACGCAGTGATCGTGTTGATATTGGTATGTGTATCTATGGTCGAATGGCGCAGTGATCGTATTCGTCCCGATCTAAGCAGATTGTTTTGTAAGGCACGCAGTGATCGTGTTGGTATCATCCAGGGGTTTCATCGAGCAGGACGCGCAGTGATCGTGTTCACTTTATTATTGGGCAAGACACGCAGTGATCGTGTTTGCCATGTCCTGTGATGGTTGTTGGTCAGTACGCAGTGATCGTATTCGTCCGTTATACAGTGGTTATAGATTGACGCGCAGTGGTCGTGTTCATCCAGATTTGTTGGTCCGTGTACGCAGTGATCGTATTCGTCCGTTATACAATTTGGTTATAGGGTGAGGCACGCAGTGATCGTGTTTCGTCTGGTTGGTTGTGGCCGAAGTACGCCGGGATCGTATTCGTCCCATGTTTGAAGTGGTGTCACAAAGCGCGCAGTGATCGTGTTTTTCCTCCAGTCAAGAGGCCGTGACATGAAGCGCGCAGTGATCGCGTTCACCCTAGGTATGATTGGAATATGCAGTGATCGTATTCGTCCAGTTATGTGGGTTAGTTGAGACACATAACACGCAGGGATCGTGTTTTCTCCAGTCAAGAGGATCGTGGCTCAGAACGCGCAGAGATCGTGTTCAAACACGTAGTGATCGTGTTCAAGATACGCAGTGATCGTATTCGTATAGCATGCAGTGATCGTGCTGATAATACCATGGGAACTTGTGATGCGGGGCGCGCAGTGATCGTGACTATCGTATCAGTTGGTTTTGTTGGCCGGTATACGCAGTAATCGTATTCGTCCTATTACATTGGTTAGTACACGCAGTGATCGTGTTCATCTTGTCGGTATCTATGGCCAATACACGCAGTGATCGTGTTTGTTCCATTACAGCGCACACAGTGGTCGTGTTCATCATATGGGTGGTTGAAGTACGCAGTAAACGTATTCGTCCTATACGTGGTCTTGTTTGCAACGCCAGGACGCGCAGTGATCGTGTTTTCTCATGTCAAGAGGATTTTGGTGTGGAATACGCAGTGATCGTGTTCACCTTGTTACAGAGGATTGCGCCAGACATGCAGTGATCGTGTTCGTCATGTCATGTTCCCCCTAGCAGAGTTGCTTGGTCAAGCAATTCTCTTTCTCCCCAGCCGAGTCCTTTCTCGGAGTGCTGAAGAAATAGCAGGGTGCAGATTTTTGGGTGGTTACCCACAGTTTCCCCAGTAGAGATGTAATCCCCAGCGGGTTGTGCTTGGTTAAGTTTCTCGTATTCCCCGGCAGGGTATCCTTTAACAAGTCGCTTGGTTAAGTCACTTGTAATTCCCCAGCTAAGTCTTTCTTAGGATGCTGTGGAGTCAGTATTATGAGACGGTAATACAGATTTTCGGGTGGTTACCCGCAATTCCCCAACAGAGTTATGTGCCCCAGCAGGGTGTTACGTTAGTGAGTTGCTTGGTTAAGTCTCTCACAGTTCCCAGCAGGGTGCTCGCTACAGGAGTTGTTTGGTTAAATTCCTCGTATTTTTCAACAGGGTTAATCTCGTCAGGGCTTGGTTAAGCTTCCCAATTTCCCCAGCAGGTGTTTGACGGCAGTCGTCAGAATTTGTCCCCTCAGAGTTGCTTGGTTAAGTTTCTCATTTCCCCGCAGAGTCGGTTGTTCACGTCTTCAGACCTTGTCTCGTTTGGTTAAGCGTCCTCTCGTTTCTTCAGGATACGAAAAGTTGATCAGTGAAGTCAACATGACAAGTGAAGTCAATATTCTCCCGCTGGTTAGCGTGTGCTCAGTTGATAAGTGAGATCAACAGAGGTTGATAAGTGAGATCAACAAAGGTTGATAAGTGAGATCAACAAAGGTTGGTAAGCGAGGTTAACAATTTCTTGTTGTATGGTGCATACTCATTTCTTCGGAATAGAGCGGTCTGCGGACAATATCAGATTATTTTGCAAAAACAGATTGACAGATGGATGGCTAGTTGTTGCAGTGACAACAGAAGCCAGTTCCCAGGGTTTTCCCCAAGCAATAGTCGTTTTCGCAATTTATTTTTGCGGTTGGCAAATTTCTGGGTTCTTTCGTATTCAACCGTCTCGTACCTCGATTGTCTGAAGGCTGCACGCTCTTCATCCAGTCGGGTCCAAGTCGCTTGAATAGGGGCAGCTGTTGCACCCCAAAATTTGCCCAACCTTTTCTAACCTAGGTTTATGTTTCAATTGCATAGTCATTTGCATTGTCATCATGTACGTAGTGTATTCATCTGCATAGGCAAGCTATCTTAATCAGGGGATCAAGTGCTGTTCTTATTTCAAGAGGTATATCCAAGGGTTTCATTCATATTCAAGACTACTCAGGTCATCAGGGAAGAATTTGAGCTTTGAAGAGCTGCCAGGTTGATCAGTGAATTCTCTCCTATCGTGAGGCTAGTGGGGGATCATCAGAGGAAATGTGAGCTATGAGCCAAGAGCATGAGGTGTGTATGGATGTTATGAAGAGTCTAGAGAATCATTTTTTAGGAGAACCAAGTCATTTGAATGATTGCAGGAGTCTCAGTTGAAGTCAATCAACTAGGGTCAACACTGGGTCAATTCTAGGTCAAAGAAGTGTTTTGAAGGGCATCAAGGATCATTTGAAGAATGGGGGATTCATTATTTGCTAGGTGGATATGGATATGATGTTATGATAAAGAAAAATCGAGAGGAGTCAAGGAGAACTGGAGTTACTAAATTAGGGTTTTATTGTAAAATCCCCTGATTTAGGTCAAACTTCAAAGCAGTGTAACTCAATATGCAAGCTTCATATGGATTCTTGGTCCACATGAAACTTGTAGAATATCTTCATAGCTTTAATTTGAGTGGTGGAAGTCATCAAGATGATTTGTAGAACTCAAGTTATGGCTCTTGTAAGTTACAGGCCATCTGAGGGCACTGAAATTTATCTGTGAAAATTGTCTGTATTCCGAGCAACTTTTGACTTTCAAGGGTACTTCAAATGGATTTCTGGCCAACATGATAATTGTTCCTTATTGTCTTAGCGTTCTAGAATGGTATGGTATGCCTTCATATGATTTATGGAACTCTACTTATGGTCTTGGCAAGCAAAGGGTATTTTGGTCATTTGAGGATTACAGGTCATTCTTAGTATATGCCTAAAACTCATACAAGGAAGCTTAAAATGAAAAACTTCACAATATCAAAGTTGTTCAAAATGGCATTTTAAGCCTAGAAAAGAAGGTGTGAAAGTTTGGAAAAGCTTAGAGCATGGAATTTTAAAATTGGTGAAAATGACTTAAAAAATGGCATATAACTTGAAAAAGTTCAAAGTGAAAATTGGTTTGAGAGATCTACAAATACAATGTGGGTCATCCAATATACCAAATTGATTCCCAACAACATTTTAAAGACATTGGTTCAGCCACTTTTTTGAGTTAGGGTTTAAAAATTGGACTTGCTTTGTATTTTTGTTACTTGCATAATAAGGCAAGTATAGAAAACTTGGCACAAGATGAATTTTCAAGGCAAGGAGCTTACATACACTTCCCATATCTCATGTAAGGAGATTTTGACATAAGTTTGGAAAGGTGCAAGCATGAGATAAGAGATATTCAAAGTATCATGGCATGAGAAGTTCATGAAATTTCCACAACTTTCTAGAATCCTCCAAGATTATTCTAGAAACCTCTAAGTTTGTTAATCATCATCTATATATTGGATTGAGATCATTAAGAGTAAAGGTTGGTGATAGTTGATGTTGAATCCATTTGCAAATCATATTGAATTTTTTTCTTTCCATCATTTTTCCATTTTCCCACACTTTCACATGTTTGAATTTCCACTTTTTTCAATCCTTTTTCTCTCCATTTTTTGATCCTTTCTCATTACCAATTAATTCAATATACTACATAGGATTTTTCCATCAATTTTTGAGAAGATTTTAGTGCAATTCCATGGTTGTATCAACATGAAAAAGTGAGCTCCAAGTGCAAAAGTGATTTTCATTTCCTCACCAATTCAAGCATTTTCTTTGATCCTAATACCTCTACCAAGAATTATTGAAGGTTTCTACACTTGTTTCCAAAGAAATTCGTGCTCCATTAAAGCTCCATAATTCATTTTTCCAAGGTATAAAGAATTCGACATAACTCATGATTTATGAGCCTTTCTTGCATTATTGTTGTTGCATTACATTGCTCTCATCTCCTACATGGATTCTAGTATAAAAAAGATGGTTTTTATGGCAATTTGGTATTCTTGAAAGTTGGAGATTCATATAAGGTTTTTGAGTTAGAGGCTATTTCAATAGAAAATAAGGGCATATTTGGATTCCTCTCGAAAAATCCCACAAGTTTCATCTAAAAATTATTGGATTTGGTTGAGAAACGAGGGAGATATGGTCACTTGAAGAATTCCGGCCACCACCCCCTCCATTGCTGCGTTTTCCGGCCACGACGAAGAAGACGGTACAGCAGTCGTCCGATCGGGCGGAATCTTTGACCGCGAAGCCGATCGGACCGTCCTCATGCATCCACGCGAGCTGCCACGTTGCTCGCCACCTCGCTCCAACTCACCCTTCAGCCTGCCACGCGCGCGCCACCTCATCCCAGGGAGCCCCCACACCCCTGTTCGATTCTTGGCAGCTGCACTTTTATTTATTCATGCTATTTCCTTTTATTTCCTCATATTGCAATGTTTCTTTTATTTTTCTGTTTTATATGCTGACTTCAAATAATCATAAAAAATAGGAAAATTAGTCTTTTTGATCCCCATTTTTTTGTGCTGAATTTTTAAAATGTCTAGGATTTAATAAAACTGGAATTATAATTTTACCATTTTTTGACATTTTCTTTGGATTTTTTACATTTGGGTCGTCATAAAAAGGCCAATGCTGGTGCTATCATTTTGTTGAATTTCTTTGACCTATCAAAACACAATTTAAATGTCAATCCTTTTGCAGGGATCTCATGCACACGTTGAGGTATTGTGATATATTTTTGTGGGAATTTTATTGTACCATTTTAATTGGTTTTGGATGCTTTCTTTAACATGCTCCATTTTAATCTTTCCTTTGGTATACATGAGATATCTTGCAATGTTTTTATCTTGTTTGACCATTTATCTTTGGATATTTTTGTGGTATCTCTTACCCCTGGTTTGTGGCTTGATGTAGGGCATTGGAGATTTTTATTTGAATTTTTTAGCACCTTTTGCTATTTTTCTTATGTTTTGTATTCGAACTTGTAATTTGGACTTCCGACCGGACTTTATTTTTGTTAAGGCTCCAACGGCCGCTTTGTGTTTGCGTGATGAACGCCGTGGCTTATATTTCTTATTGTAGATAGGTTAGAGGTATTGGAAGACCCTTAGGTGGCTGTTATTTGTATGTGTAGCTTGCCCGATTATCGACTTGTTTGCATGATAGCACGTTGCGATTCCAAATAGTGGATTACGCGTTTCATTCGGAGTTTTCACTCGATTCTTTGCATATGATCACTTGATATTTTCTTATTCCATCCATGAATGGGCTTGAGGTTGAGATGAACCTTCCTCCCTCCTTTGCATTGCATTTACCATTGCTATATTCATGTTCACTTGTATGCGGTTATTACTTGTATTTCCGTTTCTTCCTTTCGTTTCCTTTCCCGTAGGACTTCCATTCTTCCTTGTTCAAGGGAGGATGTGATAGACATTAGGAGCTAACCCATGTATGATAACATTAGGGTAGATTTTATTCCCTTTTAACCCTAGGATTTGTAGAGTGTCATCTCTTCTTCCTTCAGAAAAACATTAATAAAGGTTATAACAGAGATTAATTCATTTCTTCCGTCAAAAGATTTGAACAGACATCAACCTTTTTGCAATAAGAAAACCCTTGTTTAAGGTGAGATTGTTCATAAAAAACACTTGAACAACTTGTGTCGGGCGTAGCCCGAACTACGTTTGCTCTGATCTTCCATGCCGTGTGGAAGTACGTAGGCATAGGATGCGATATCCTAGCGAGCAACCTTCACCCACCTTCCCCCGTAGTTAGGCGAACTACGTTGACTCTGATTTCTCGTTTCAGACGGGAGTACGTAGGCATAAAGTGCGATGCTTTGCCGAGTCAAATTTTCTTTTCTTTTTCAGACCTCATCCTTTAGTTTAGATAGAAGTGTAATCCGTACAAACCAAGCAAGCGTGGATCCCATCGAGTACGATGGACGTGAGGGGTGCCTAATACCTTCCCCTTGCGTAACCGACTCCCGAACCCAGGTTTTGGTTGTGATGACCATACCTTTCCCTTTTTCGCGAGGTTTACTTCGAGCGTTTCCTTTCCCTCCGTTGGGATAAATAACGCACGGTGGCGACTCTTCTGTTCAGCCGACGCCGATTTTCGCAGTAGCGACAGCTGGCGACTCTGCTGGGGACCCAACGTCCCCTGGCTGCTAAGGACTGCGATAGTCTTATGCATTTGGGATCCAACGTCCCCTGCGAGAGTCAATCCTAGCGCTTGTATGCCCGTCGAGGAATTTGTATGGATTTACGTTTCTGTATTTACCTTTCAGCATTATATTATCATTATTATTGCTGTATTGTGGGGTTGTGACGGGTATTCCATGATGGAGAGATAAGCCGGACCTGGGCTTGAGTGCACCTAGACTTAGAGTAGAGATTAGTGGGCGCGCACGTGCTTTGCATGTCCTAGTGTCCCGCGAAATCTACGCTCAGACGAGGTTCTTCTGGTTGGCCTCCTGTCCTGCCCTTTGGGTGGCTCGGGTTGCTGGTTAGTTGGATTGTCGACTCTGGGGACCGATCATTTGGAAGTTGGCTAAGTGAGGCCTCTTCAGGATGTGATGATGCCACTCCTTCTGGGAATCGTATCGTCACTCCTGAAAGTCTGTGACGCCGACGACCGCATAGGATGCCATACTTTGTCAGTTACTAGGACATCCACCTGTGAGAGGGTTTGGGGTTATGCAGGTAACTAGACCTTCAGATACCGGTTATTTCTTGATCAGAGATCCTGGGTATTTATGGATATTTGTGAGGTCTATCAGAGACCTGTCTGAGTTTTGATTTGAGGTCTATCAGAGACCAATCAGGGTTATGGTTTGAGGTCTGTCAGAGACCAGTTGAGGTTATATTATGAGGTCTATCAGAGACCGGTCCGAGTTATGGTTTGAGGTCTGTCAGAGACCAGTTGAGGTTATATTATGGGTCTATCAGAGACCAGTGTGGAGCTTTATATTGGGTTCATCCGAGACCATGATTTGAGACCTTCGATATGATTCAGGCTTCTCGGCTACAGCACTTGGTCCCTGTTGCATGTTGCTTGCATTGCATTGTTTGCATGATCATTATCATTGCATCCCATTAACGTGTGTCTGTGCTGCAGGTGCATTTGCATATCCCCGGGTTCTAGTATCTGGACTTCTGAGTATTGATCATGGCGGGTTTGAGGATGACAGTTGCTTACAAGCTACCTATTCCTGATATTACTCCACTCCTGGGTCTGATTTCTCTGGCAGGTGAGGATGTCCGTAGAAGCTTCAGGCAGAGTTACGGACGGCTGTTGAGTTTGGTTCGCAGATCCACTGGTGATGAGTTGAATGGGCTGTACACGCTGATGCAATTCTATGACCCGACTTTGAGATGTTTCACTTTCGCTGACTTTATCTTGGGACCCACCATGGAGGAGTATGTAGAGTTTACTGAGCTGCCGGTGCAGAACGCAGTTCCCTTTATTCACTCTGCCGCTGAACCTAAGTTGGAGGATTTAGCCAAAGCCTTGCATATGGATGCTTCTGAGTTGTTGATGACTTCTTGGCGAGGAGTTCCGGGTTTTTCTCTCCAGTTTCTGGTTGGTAAGGCTCAAGAGTACGCCAAGAATGGGTGTTGGGTGGTCTTTAACGCTATTTTGGCTCTATGCATTTACGGGATAGTGTTGTTTCCTAACTTCCCAAACTTCGTGGACATGGATGCGTTTCATCTGTTTGCTGCTGGTAACCCAGTACCTACACTGATCGGGGACTTTTACCATTCGATGCACTACAGGAATGAGAACAGGAGAGGCAAGAATGTCTCTTGTTGCGTGCCTCTGCTGTCCATGTGGTTTAAGAACCATCTTCCACTGAAGGGACCTTTTGTGGATAGTGCAACCACATCTGACTGGCCAGAGCGTATGATGAGGCTAACTTCTGCAGACATTAAGTGGTTTGATCGAGATCTGTTGGGGTCCGAGCTTATTTGCAGTTGTGTTGGGTATCCTAATGTTCCGTTGATAGGGAGAAAAGGGTGCATCAACCACAACCCATCTTTGTTCGTCCGTCAGTTTGGATATGCGCTGAAGAACCCGCCTCAGGAGGAAGAAGTACAGGAATCTCTGTACTTCACCGGTGATTTGAGTGGAGAGCTACTAGCCAAGCTTCGGCATGCCTGGACGCGCATTAACCGAAAAGGGAAACCGCTGTTGGGGAAGAGTGATTGCCAGGCGTATGCACCCTACAAAGTTTGGATTCAGGAGAGAGCCAGACAGATATTGATGCCATTTCCAGCTGCACCAGTCCTAGTTCCTATTCCGGTAGAAGAGCCGACTACTGTTTCCAGGGAGGTCTATGAACAAGTGGTGAAGGAAAAGGAAGCTCTGTTGGTGGTTAATGAAGATCTAGAAAGAGAATTGGCCCGGGTTCGAAGTGAGAAGAACGAAGCTGCGTACTCCCTTCAGCAACAAACTGAGATGGTAACTTTGTTGAAGACTAAGTTGGTTAAAGAAAAGGAGAAGCGGGAACGCCTGGGACAAGACTTTAAGAGCTCTCATGACATGATGGAAGCTAAGAAGAAGTCGTTGGACATCGCTCACCGAGAGATCGCTTCGTTCAATAAGACATGGAATGCCACCCTTACTAACAACAAGGAACGGGAGGATAAGTTGAAGCAACAGATCGCCGATCTTCAGAACCAATTGAAGGCCACTAGGAGGCAGCACGAAGAAGAAGTCATGACTAGATATGCCCTTCAAGATGCACTGAAGCAAGTTGAGGCCCGTAGAAAGGAAGCTCAGTCCCAGAAGAGAAAGCTAGAGGAGTGCTTTGGTGAAGGCGCATGGGAAGAGTCCATCGACGGCTTGCGGCGAGTTCTTAAGCAGAGGAGTCTACTCATAGAGGGATTGTTTGTCCAGCCTGATCATCCCAAGACAAAGAAGCTGTTAGGGGATTATAGGGATTATGGGCATACCTGATTTGTTCATGCTTTATTGTATGCTGACCATCACCCGGCTTGTGGGTTGAGGTCATACTTTTGTTCGTCTTGTGATACATTGGTGTTATACTTTAGCCTTTGAAGGCCTGTTCAATACATGAGTTGTTTTCCCTTCTGTGATTGAATTTCAACTTCTTGCAACTGCTTGTCACCGCACTGTCACGGCGCTGCCCTGTATCAAACGTATTAGCACTAGAACGGGGGGAGTAATATGCTCCAATGCACAGGCACACATTGCATTTTGCATACATACTCATATTTGCATTACAGGTTTGTGATCCAGGTATCTTATCTCCTGCATTTTGCAGGTATTTTCAGGATTGCAGAACAGCGGGTCCACCGTTATTCTACAAGAACCAACCAGAAGAAGATCATGGACGCCATGCAGAGTGAAATGCAAGAGATGCGTGACAGGATGGCCCTGTTCATGCAAACCATGGAGACTATCGCCAAGGGACAGGAACAGTTGCAGAGTCTGGTGCAGCCGTTGGTTGCTCGTGCTGAGAACAATGGTACCCCGCATGGTGAAAACGTGGCTAACTCTCCCAGGATTGAAAATCATCAAAGTGCTGATCACATTCCAGTCGCTGGGCTGAACAACGGAGAAGCTGGTCCTGCTGGTGGTAACGGAAATACTGGTAACACTAACGGAGACACTGCAGGAGTGTTCGTAGGGAACGTCAACCAGGTTTTCAATATGGGTGCGGAGAACGTCGGGCTGAATGGCGGCAATGGTAATCAGGGTTTTCAGGGTATGAATATGGGATATGGCAATGTGGCTGTCGCCAAAACTGGATACGGAGACCATGGTTATGGTAACGCAGGATATGGAATGGGTATGAACAACGGTCAGGATATGGGCAACCTGAGAGGCAACCCCAGGTACTTCCAAGCAGGTCTAGGTCGTAACGCTGGACATGCTGCATATGAAGAGATACCTCGTTGGGAAGATCATCAGGAAGACGTTTTCTCCGGTCATAATGAAGGCTACGGGAGGCCTACAGGGGACAGCCTCCGCATGAGATTGTTGGAAGAAAAGGTGAATGGTCTGGCTAATCAGAACGTTGTGGGACTGGATATGTCCAACATGGGATTGGTACCAGGGCTGAGGGTACCTCTGAAATTCAAAGCGCCATCTTTTGATAAGTATAGAGGCGACACGTGCCCGAGGGTGCATGTCCGTTCATTTTACAGAAGGATGTCCGCATATTCAGACGACGAAAAGATGCTTATGCACTTTTTCCAAGACAGCTTGTCAGGGCCGTCATTGGAGTGGTACATGAGCCTAGAGCCGACACAGATCAGAACTTAGAAAGAATTGGCGGAAGCTTTCGTGAAGCATTACCAATACAACAGCGACCTCGCTCCTAACAGAGTTCAGTTGCAAAGCATGTCCCAGAAGCCCAAGGAAAGCTTCAAAGAGTACGCCCAGAGATGGCGTGATTTGGCTGCTAGAGTACAACCTCCTATGGTCGAACGGGAAATGATGGACTTGTTCGTAGGGACATTCTCAGGGATGTACTATGACCAGATGCTCAACTTCTCAATGAGTACCTTCTCCGAGCTGATCCTGATGGGGGACCATATAGAGAACGGGATAAAAATTGGTAAGATTCAACCGGGAGAATCTGCTTCAGCTGGAAGCAACAAGAAAGCCTTCGGTGGTAAAAGGCAAGGTGATGCTAATGCGGTGTATAACGTTCAACGAAGAAATAGGAATCAGAATCGGCGTCCACAACCTCAGGTTGCAAGTGTGACTATTCCGGGACCACCTCAGCAATAGAGACAACAACAGCAGCAGGCTCAGCAGCAGCCTAACCAGAATCAGCGGAGGTTTCAGGCCCCAAGACCAAGGAGGGTATTTGAGGTACCACCAGTATCTTACGCAGAGCTCCTTCAGAATCTATTGAAGTTACAGCTAGTTGAAAAGAGAACCTTGGCGCCGCCGACTGGCACGCCACCAGTAGGGTACGACACCAACGAACATTGTGATTTTCACTCTGGTGCACCCGGGCACAATATCGAGAACTGTTTAGCTTTCAAGCACAAGGTGCAAGATCTGCTTGATAGCACAACCATCAATTTTGGGAAGGAAGGTCCCAATATTACTCAACAACCAATGCCAAACCATGAATAGGCTGGAATATGGTGGACAAAGAGGAGTTCTATAGTTCGGGTGGGCCGTTAAAAGTAAATCGGAACAGTGGCAGGCTGCCTCTAATAATTGATTGTGAAGATAGCTGGTTCAGCAGCAGGACAGACGCGAAAGCCCGGTTCTCGGAAGCTGGCATTTTTCTTTGTTTTATCTTGTCATTTCTTTACGTTTGTAGTTTCTTTCATGTTTAAATCGCAATCTCGTTCGTAAAACTTGTTGTTTTCATTTCAATTGATGATAATGAAATAAATATGCATGTTTTGATTAAATCCAGTCGTGTTCACTAATTGTTTTTACAAATGTCCAACGCCTGGTTAAGAGGAATTCGGGGAGGATGACGAAAATGAACGACATGCAAGCTTCTGATTGTATGCTTTTGAAATAAAACCTGTTGATGATGTACAGGCATTGTTTCAAATCCCTAAATACCGGAGTTATAAGGAAGATAATCCCTTGTCAACCCCTTTGAGCCTTGTAGTAGGAGTTTCTTTCTGTGAATGAAAAACCCTCAATCTTAACCTGGGGCAGGGTAGGTGTTAACTAATTTGACCGAGCGTCCAAATTCCAAAAGGAGTGTCCGTTCGAGGATCAATCCCACCTCTAGAGGTCGTGCCTAAAAAACCACAATGGTTAAATCAAGAGTGAAACAGTCACATCATTCTCCAATGAGTCAGGCAACCAGTGTCACACGACTTGTTCGAAAAAAAGAAAGAAGAAAGAATCAAAAGCCCGCTAAGTCACAACTTCAAGACAAATGACTTAGGCAAAAATGAGGGCATCCCGCTGGACTAAAAAAATCAAAAGAAACTCAAAAGGAGTCAGTCCAGGCAAAAGTTAGGGATAAGAAAAAAGATGAAAGGAGGACAAAAAGAAAAATCCTCAAATCAAATGCGAGTCGTGTGACCCTAAGTGTCAAAGACGAAAAGTGAGTGGCTGTCACTCCAAAAGTTCATGGGTTCTCGAACTATCACTCCTATCTTTCAGCCTCTGAGAGGTGAGCGCTAAGGTCGAATTAGCTGAACATAGGATCGGAGAACATCAAGGAGAATGGGTGGGTTAAAATAAACTTTGAGCCTTTATCCTTTCCTTCAAAACCGTGAACCTGACCACGTTACAACCTTCAAAAGTCCTAATTGAAGCAGGTTGTTTCGAAAGCATACTTCGGTAAAGGTCGCGTCGATTCTGACTCCTGAAAGGGTTCCTCTTACCATGTTGGTACTGATGTTGATAAATAATTTGTGCAGTGTATGCTATAAACTGTTTTTCCCTTTTTCCAGTGAACAGATTGGATGCCAAAACTATCATATGTGTTGCATTAATATGTCTTTTACGCAGAACAACTTGATTTACTTGCGAGTAAGCGCTTGATAGCAGAAAAGTTTTCTACCGCGGAAAGTATGGTCAGGATAGAATACAGAGCGCCCGAATGTTCCGAGGGCAGGGGCAAGCTATTATCGTGATTCCCAGTCAGGTCAGCCATGCAAAGTCAACTACTCTGGGGCAATCAGGTCGAGATTCAGTAGTTGGAGGTACTGTTCTGGATCAGCTAATCAGGGGCAAAGTCATTGCAATCAGGGGCATGGACTTCCATTGAGTTCGGAATCAGTTAGTCTGAGGACAAGTCCCGAAGCTTCAGTTGATCAAGGGGCAGTATGCTTGAGAGGTAACTAATCAGAAGTGAGTCTTCTCGAGATCCAATCAGGGGCAGTCATACAGAATGTGGAGATTTGAAAGCAGACACTTCAGGTGGATAATCAGACCAGGATAAGTCGCTAGAACGCTCATTCAGGGGCAAGTCACCGCGGAGAACGTTGAAAACAACTGGGTGATCGGGGCTAATGGAGATTGAATCTTTTGTCGTATAGATGTCGGGGCAAGTAATCTCGAGGTCGTCTCATAGCAAGCGGTTCATCGCAAGTATTCCTAGGAGTTAGATAGGGGCAAGTTGGGTGCACTGGGGCAAGTTATTCAAGAGCTCGCAAAGTTCCCCGCCAGAGTCCATGGCAGGATGGTACCCTCTCCAGAGGATGAACGTTGTATCCTTCCCCAAAAGGAGTCAGTCCAGACAAAATTGAATGTTGTCTCCCCAGAAGAGCGGAGATTGTGTCAAAGGAAAAGATTAATGTATCTTCAGCAATTCAGAATTAGCTCATCAAGCGGAGCAGAGTCTTCCCCAGTGAAGGTCAAGACAAATGTGTGTAACTTCCCAGAAAGTTTTGTGCAGTGCAAATCAGAATGTGTAGTTCAATCCCCAGCTCAGTGATAGCGGGATGATTTCCCCAGCTCAGTGATAGCAGGAGAGGTTCCCACAGAGTGTGGTCAGGTGGTTGGAGCTGCTAAAAGGAGTTTCCCCAAGCAGGATTGTCCTTTCTTTTCCCAGCAAGTCGCTCTTCCTCGTCAGGAGGATCTTTTCTCAGCAGATTTTGGAGTTTTGAGTTCGTGAGCTACTTTCCTAGCAGGATGGTTACCCCCAGCGGAGTTAGTTCATCTTTCCAACATTTATTTTGTTGGAGGCGTATCGGTGGTATTCCGGCCATCCACGGCGGATCCAGCTTGTCTTCAGCATTTATTTTGCTAAAGCAACTCTTTGCATAAGCATGCATCATCATACTTTGCATTCTACACGAGCCAGTAGCATTTCCATGCAGTATGGAAGCATTATGTCATTATCAAACATGTATTGTTGAAACATAAGCCAGGTGGTTATCTCTTCAGTTTCAGATATGTGGTTCCCTGCCGATAAGAGAAATCGGGATTCAGGAGGATGTTATTTTGTATCATTTTTGGGGTTCATGCTGTAAGGCACGCAGTGACCGTGTTGATCTTGGTGTGTTGATTTATGGTCAGAGTACGCAGTGATCGTATTTGTACCATCCACGGGGTTCATATTGTAAGACACGCAGTGATCGTGTTGATTTTGAGATGTGGATTTGTGGCCCAAGTATGCAGTGATCGTATTTGTGCCAGGTGTGGGATTCATGTCGTAGGACACGCAATGATCGTGTTGATATTGGTATGTGTATCTATGGTCGAATGGCGCAGTGATCGTATTCGTCCCGATCTAAGCAGATTGTTTTGTAAGGCACGCAGTGATCGTGTTGGTATCATCCAGGGGTTTCATCGAGCAGGACGCGCAGTGATCGTGTTCACTTTATTATTGGGCAAGACACGCAGTGATCGTGTTTGCCATGTCATGTGATGGTTGTTGGTCAGTACGCAGTGATCGTATTCGTCCGTTATACAGTGGTTATAGATTGACGCGCAGTGATCGTGTTCATCCAGATTTGTTGGTCCGTGTACGCAGTGATCATATTCGTCCGTTATACAATTTGGTTATAGGGTGAGGCACGCAGTGATCGTGTTTCGTCTGGTTGGTTGTGGCCGAAGTACGCCGGGATCGTATTCGTCCCATGTTTGAAGTGGTGTCACAAAGCGCGCAGTGATCGTGTTTTTCCTCCAGTCAAGAGGGCTGTGACATGAAGCGCGCAGTGATCGCGTTCACCCTAGGTATGATTGGAATATGCAGTGATCGTATTCGTCCAGTTATGTGGGTTAGTTGAGACACATAACACGCAGGGATCGTGTTTTCTCCAGTCAAGAGGATCGTGGCTCAGAACGCGCAGAGATCGTGTTCAAACACGTAGTGATCGTGTTCAAGATACGCAGTGATCGTATTCGTATAGCATGCAGTGATCGTGCTGATAATACCATGGGAACTTGTGATGCGGGGCGCGCAGTGATCGTGACTATCGTATCAGTTGGTTTTGTTGGTCGGTATACGCAGTAATCGTATTCGTCCTATTACATTGGTTAGTACACGCAGTGATCGTGTTCATCTTGTCGGTATCTATGGCCAATACACGCAGTGATCGTGTTTGTTCCATTACAGCGCACGCAGTGGTCGTGTTCATCATATGGGTGGTTGAAGTACGCAGTAAACATATTCGTCCTATACGTGGTCTTGTTTGTAACGCCAGGACGCGCAATGATCGTGTTTTCTCCTGTCAAGAGGATTTTGGTGTAGAATACGCAGTGATCGTGTTCACCTTGTTACAGAGGATTGCGCCGGACATGCAGTGATCGTGTTCGTCATGTCATGTTCCCCCTAGCAGAGTTGCTTGGTCAAGCAATTCTCTTTCTCCCCAGCCGAGTCCTTTCTCGGAGTGCTGAAGAAATAGCAGGGTGCAGATTTTTGGGTGGTTACCCACAGTTTCCCCAGTAGAGATGTAATCCCCAGCGGGTTGTGCTTGGTTAAGTTTCTCGTATTCCCCGACAGGGTATCCTTTAACAAGTCGCTTGGTTAAGTCACTTGTAATTCCCCAGCTAAGTCTTTCTTAGGATGCTGTGGAGTCAGTATTATGAGACGGTAATACAGATTTTCGGGTGGTTACCCGCAATTCCCCAACAGAGTTATGTGCCCCAGCAGGGTGTTACGTTAGTGAGTTGCTTGGTTAAGTCTCTCACAGTTCCCAGCAGGGTGCTCGCTACAGGAGTTGTTTGGTTAAATTCCTCGTATTTTTCAACAGGGTTAATCTCGTCAGGGCTTGGTTAAGCTTCCCAATTTCCCCAGCAGGTGTTTGACGGCAGTCGTCAGAATTTGTCCCCTCAGAGTTGCTTGGTTAAGTTTCTCATTTCCCCGCAGAGTCGGTTGTTCACGTCTTCAGACCTTGTCTCGTTTGGTTAAGCGTCCTCTCGTTTCTTCAGGATACGAAAAGTTGATCAGTGAAGTCAACATGACAAGTGAAATCAATATTCTCCCGCTGGTTAGCGTGTGCTCAGTTGATAAGTGAGATCAACAGAGGTTGATAAGTGAGATCAACAAAGGTTGATAAGTGAGATCAACAAAGGTTGGTAAGTGAGGTCAACAATTTCTTGTTGTATGGTGCATACTCATTTCTTCGGAATAGAGCGGTCTGCGGACAATATCAGATTATTTTGCAAAAACAGATTGACAGATGGATGGCTAGTTGTTGTCGTGACAACAGAAGCCAGTTCCCAGGGTTTTCCCCAAGCAATAGTCATTTTCGCAATTTATTTTTGCGGTTGGCAAATTTCCGGGTTCTTTCGTATTCAACCGTCTCGTACCTCGATTGTCTGAAGGCTGCGCGCTCTTCATCCAGTCGGGTCCAAGTCGCTTGAATAGGGGCAACTGTTGCACCCCAAAATTTGCCCAACCTTTTCTAACCTAGGTTTATGTTTCAATTGCATAGTCATTTGCATTGTCATCATGTACATAGTGTATTCATCTTCATAGGCAAGCTATCTTAATCAGGGGATCAAGTGCTGTTCTTATTTCAAGAGGTATATCCAAGGGTTTCATTCATATTCAAGACTACTCAGGTCATCAGGGAAGAATTTGAGCTTTGAAGAGCAGCCAGGTTGATCAGTGAATTCTCTCCTATCGTGAGGCTAGTGCGGGATCATCAGAGGAAATGTGAGCTATGAGCCAAGAGCATGAGGTGTGTATGGATGTTATGAAGAGTCTAGAGAATCATTTTTGAGGAGAACCAAGTCATTTGAATGATTGCAGGAGCCTCAGTTGAAGTCAGTCAACTAGGGTCAACACTGGGTCAATTCTAGGTCAAAGAAGTGTTTTGAAGGGCATCAAGGATCATTTGAAGAATGGGGGATTCATTATTTGCTAGGTGGATATGGATATGATGTTATGATAAAGAAAAATCGAGAGGAGTCAAGGAGAACTGGAGTTACTAAATTAGGGTTTTATTGTAAAATCCCCTGATTTAGGTCAAACTTCAAAGCAGTGTAACTCAAGATGCAAGCTTCATATGGATTCTTGGTCCACATGAAACTTGTAGAATATCTTCATAGCTTTAATTTTAGTGGTGGAAGTCATCAAGATGATTTGTAGAACTCAAGTTATGGCTCTTGCAAGTTACAGGCCATCTGAGGGCACTGAAATTTGTCTGTGAAAATTGTCTGTATTCCGAGCAACTTTTGACTTTCAAGGGTACTTCAAATGGATTTCTGGCCAACATTAGAATTGTTCCTTATTGTCTTAGCTTTCTAGAATGGTATGGTATGCCTTCATATGATTTATGGAACTCTACTTATGGTCTTGGCAAGCAAAGGGTATTTTGGTCATTTGAGGATTACAGGTCATTCTTAGTATATGCCTAAAACTCATACAAGGAAGCTTCAAATGAAAAACTTCACAACATCAAAGTTGTTCAAAATGGCATTTTAAGCCTAGAAAAGAAGGTGTGAAAGTTTGGAAAAGCTTAGAGCATGGAATTTTAAAATTGGTGAAAATGACTTAAAAAATGGCATATAACTTGAAAAAGTTCAAAGTGAAAATTGGTTTGAGAGATCTACAAATCCAATGTGGGTCATCCAATATACCAAATTGATTCCCAACAACATTTTAAAGACATTGGTTCAGCCACTTTTTTGAGTTAGGGTTTAAAAATTGGACTTGCTTTGTATTTTTGTTACTTGCATAATAAGGCAAGTATAGAAAACTTGGCACAAGATGAATTTTCAAGGCAAGGAGCTTACATACACTTCCCATATCTCATGTAAGGAGATTTTGACATAAGTTTGGAAAGGTGCAAGCATGAGATAAGAGATATTCAAAGTATCATGGCATGAGAAGTTCATGAAATTTCCACAACTTTCTAGAATCCTCCAAGATTATTCTAGAAACCTCTAAGTTTGTTAATCATCATCTATATATTGGATTGAGATCATTAAGAGTAAAGGTTGGTGATAGTTGATGTTGAATCCATTTGCAAATCATATTGAATTTTTTTCTTTCCATCATTTTTCCATTTTCCCACACTTTCACATGTTTGAATTTCCACTTTTTTCAATCCTTTTTCTCTCCATTTTTTGATCCTTTCTCATTACCAATTAATTCAATATACTACATAGGATTTTTCCATCAATTTTTGAGAAGATTTTAGTGCAATTCCATGGTTGTATCAACATGAAAAAGTGAGCTCCAAGTGCAAAAGTGATTTTCATTTCCTCACCAATTCAAGCATTTTCTTTGATCCTAATACCTCTACCAAGAATTATTGAAGGTTTCTACACTTGTTTCCAAAGAAATTCGTGCTCCATTAAAGCTCCATAATTCATTTTTCCAAGGTATAAAGAATTCGACATAACTCATGATTTATGAGCCTTTCTTGCATTATTGTTGTTGCATTACATTGCTCTCATCTCCTACATGGATTCTAGTATAAAAAAGATGGTTTTTATGGCAATTTGGTATTCTTGAAAGTTGGAGATTCATATAAGGTTTTTGAGTTAGAGGCTATTTCAATAGAAAATAAGGGCATATTTGGATTCCTCTCGAAAAATCCCACAAGTTTCATCTAAAAATTATTGGATTTGGTTGAGAAACGAGGGAGATATGGTCACTTGAAGAATTCCGGCCACCACCCCCTCCATTGCTGCGTTTTCCGGCCACGACGAAGAAGACGGTACAGCAGCCGTCCGATCGGGCGGAATCTTTGACCGCGAAGCCGATCAGACCGTCCTAATGCATCCACGCGAGCTGCCACGTTGCTCGCCACCTCGCTCCAACTCACCCTTCAGCCTGCCACGCGCGCGCCACCTCATCCCAGGGAGCCCCCACACCCCTGTTCGATTCTTGGCAGCTGCACTTTTATTTATTCATGCTATTTCCTCTTATTTCCTCATATTGCAATGTTTCTTTTATTTTTCTGTTTTATATGCTGATTTCAAATAATCATAAAAAATAGGAAAATTAGTCTTTTTGATCCCCATTTTTTTGTGCTGAATCCTTAAGATGTCTAGGATTTAATAAAACTGGAATTATAATTTTACCATTTTTGACATTTTCTTTAGATTTTTTACATTTGGGTCGTCATAAAAAGGCCAATGCTGGTGCTATCATTTTGTTGAATTTCTTTGACCTAACAAAACACAATTTAAATGTCAATCCTTTTGCAGGGATCTCATGCACACGTTGAGGTATTGTGATATATTTTTGTGGGAATTTTATTGTACCATTTTAATTGGTTTTGGATGCTTTCTTTAACATGCTCCATTTTAATCTTTCCTTTGGTATACATGAGATATCTTGCAATGTTTTCATCTTGTTTGACCATTTATCTTTGGATATTTTTGTGGTATCTCTCACCCCTGGTTTGCGGCTTGATGTAGGGCATTGGAGATTTTTATTTGAATTTTTTAGCACCTTTTGCTATTTTTCTTATGTTTTGTATTCGAACTTGTAATTTGGACTTCCGACCGGACTTTATTTTTGTTAAGGCTCCAACGGCCGCTTTGTGTTTGCGTGATGAACGCCGTGGCTTATATTTCTTATTGTAGATAGGTTAGAGGTATTGGAAGACCCTTAGGTGGCTGTTATTTGTATGTGTAGCTTGCCCGATTATCGACTTGTTTGCATGATAGCACGTTGCGATTCCAAATAGTGGATTACGCGTTTCATTCGGAGTTTTCACTCGATTCTTTGCATATGATCACTTGATATTTTCTTATTCCATCCATGAATGGGCTTGAGGTTGATATGAACCTTCCTCCCTCCTTTGCATTGCATTTACCATTGCTATATTCATGTTCACTTGTATGCGGTTATTACTTGTATTTCCGTTTCTTCCTTTCGTTTCCTTTCCCGTAGGACTTCCATTCTTCCTTGTTCAAGGGAGGATGTGATAGACATTAGGAGCTAACCCATGTATGATAACATTAGGGTAGATTTTATTCCCTTTTAACCCTAGGATTTGTAGAGTGTCATCTCTTCTTCCTTCAAAACAACAGAAAAACATTAATAAAGGTTATAACAGAGATTAATTCATTTCTTCCGTCAAAAGATTTGAACAGACATCAACCTTTTTGCAATAAGAAAACCCTTGTTTAAGGTGAGATTGTTCATAAAAAACACTTGAACAGCTTGTGTCGGGCGTAGCCCGAACTACGTTTGCTCTGATCTTCCATGCCGTGTGGAAGTACGTAGGCATAGGATGCGATATCCTAGCGAGCAACCTTCACCCACCTTCCCCCGTAGTTAGGCGAACTACGTTGACTCTGATTTCTCGTTCCAGACGGGAGTACGTAGGCATAAAGTGCGATGCTTTGCCGAGTCAAATTTTCTTTTCTTTTTCAGACCTCATCCTTTAGTTTAGATAGAAGTGTAATCCGTACAAACCAAGCAAGCGTGGATCCCATCGAGTACGATGGACGTGAAGGGTGCCTAATACCTTCCCCTTGCGTAACCGACTCCCGAACCCAGGTTTTGGTTGCGATGACCATACCTTTCCCTTTTTCGCGAGGTTTACTTCGAGCGTTTCCTTTCCCTCCGTTGGGATAAATAACGCACGGTGGCGACTCTTCTGTTCAGCCGACGCCGATTTTCGTAGTAGCGACACTTACAAGTCAAAAAACTCACCAATTTCACTATAAATACCAATACAAAAGTTCCAAGTTAAAAAAAAATCTCCAATTACTCTCTAAAAACCATAACAAAGGTTTCAATTGTAAAAAATAACCAATTTCACTATAAAAACCATTATAAAAATTAAAAGTTAAAAAACTCAACAATTTCTCTCTAAAACCATAACAAAAGTTCAATGTTGAAAAAATCCCCAATTTCACTTTAAACACCATTGCAAAAGTTTCAAGTGAAAAAACTCACTAATTTCACTATAAATACCATATCAAAATTTCAAAGTTTAAAAACTCACCAAATTCACTCTATACATCATAACACAAGTTACGAGTCAAAAAACATACCAATTTCACTATAAAAACCATTACAAAAGTTACCAAAAGTTCAAAGTTAAAAAATTACCCAATTTCACTTTAAAAACCACAACAAAAGTTCCAATTGAAAAAACTCACCAATTTCAGTATAAAGACCATAACAACAGTTCAAAGTTAGAAAGACTCACCAATTTCACTATTAACATCTTAACACAACTTACAAGTCAAAAAAACTCACCAATTTCACTATAAAAACCATTAAAAAAGTTCCAAGTTAAAAAAAAACTCCGGTTTCTCTCTGAAAACCATAACAAAAGTTCAAAGTTAAAAACTTCTGAATTTCACTAATCATAGCAAAAGTTCCAAGCGAAAAAACTCACCGATTTCACTATAAAAACCATTACAATAGTTTCAAGTCAAAAACTCAACAATTTCACTATAAACACCATAACAAAAGTTCCAAGTTAAAAAAACTTAACAATTTCAATGTAAAACCCATTACAAAAGTTCAAATTTAAAAAACTCATCAATTTGACTATAAAAACCTTAACAAAATTTCCAATTGAAAAAACTCTTCAGTTTCACATAAAGACTATTACAAAAGTTCAATGTTAAAAAACTCACCAATTTCACAATAAAAGCATTACAAAAGTTCCAATTGAAAAAACTCACCAATTTCACTATAAAAACCACAACAAAGGTTTCAATTGTAAAAAATCACCAATTTCACTATAAAAACCATTATAAAAATTAAAAGTTAAAAAACTCAACAATTTCTCTCTAAAACCATAACAAAAGTTCAATGTTGAAAAAATCCCCAATTTCACTTTAAACGCCATTGCAAAAGTTTCAAGTGAAAAAACTCACTAATTTCACTATAAATACCATATCAAAAGTTCAAAGTTTAAAAACTCACCAAATTCACTCTATACATCATAACACAAGTTACGAGTCAAAAAACATACCAATTTCACTATAAAAACCATTACAAAAGTTACCAAAAGTTCAAAGTTAAAAAATTACCCAATTTCACTTTAAAAACTACAACAAAAGTTCCAATTGAAAAAACTCACCAATTTCAGTATAAAGACCATAACAACAGTTCAAAGTTAGAAAGACTCACCAATTTCACTATTAACATCTTAACACAACTTACAAGTCAAAAAAACTCACCAATTTCACTATAAAAACCATTAAAAAAGGTCCAAGTTAAAAAAAAAAACTCCGGTTTCTCTCTGAAAACCATAACAAAAGTTCAAAGTTAAAAACTTCTGAATTTCACTAATCATAGCAAAAGTTCCAAGCGAAAAAACTCACCGATTTCACTATAAAAAACCATTACAATAGTTTCAAGTCAAAAACTCAACAATTTCACTATAAACACCATAACAAAAGTTCCAAGTTAAAAAAACTCAACAATTTCAATGTAAAACCCATTACAAAAGTTCAAATTTAAAAAACTCATCAATTTGACTATAAAAACCTTAACAAAATTTCCAATTGAAAAAACTCTTCAGTTTCACATAAAGACTATTACAAAAGTTCAATGTTAAAAAACTCACCAATTTCACAATAAAAGCATTACAAAAGTTCCAATTGAAAAAACTCACCAATTTCTCTCTAAAAACCATAACAAAGGTTTCAATTGTAAAAAATAACCAATTTCACTATGAAAACCATTATAAAAATTAAAAGTTAAAAAACTCAACAATTTCTCTCTAAAACCATAACAAAAGTTCAATGTTGAAAAAATCCCCAATTTCACTTTAAACACCATTGCAAAAGTTTCAAGTGAAAAAACTCACTAATTTCACTATAAATACCATATCAAAACTTCAAAGTTTAAAAACTCACCAAATTCACTCTATACATCATAACACAAGTTACGAGTCAAAAAACATACCAATTTCACTATAAAAACCATTACAAAAGTTACCAAAAGTTCAAAGTTAAAAAATTACCCAATTTCACTTTAAAAACCACAACAAAAGTTCCAATTGAAAAAACTCACCAATTTCAGTATAAAGACCATAACAACAGTTCAAAGTTAGAAAGACTCACCAATTTCACTATTAACATCTTAACACAACTTACAAGTCAAAAAACTCACCAATTTCACTATAAAAACCATTAAAAAAGTTCCAAGTTAAAAAAAAAACTCCGGTTTCTCTCTGAAAACCATAACAAAAGTTCAAAGTTAAAAACTTCTGAATTTCACTAATCATAGCAAAAGTTCCAATAGAAAAAACTAACCGATTTCACTATAAAAACCATTACAATAGTTTCAAGTCAAAAACTCAACAATTTCACTATAATCACCATAACAAAAGTTCCAAGTTAAAAAAACTCAACAATTTCAATGTAAAACCCATTACAAAAGTTCAAATTTAAAAAACTCATCAATTTGACTATAAAAACCTTAACAAAATTTCCAATTGAAAAAACTCTTCAGTTTCACATAAAGACTATTACAAAAGTTCAATGTTAAAAAACTCACCAATTTCACAATAAAAGCATTACAAAAGTTCCAATTGAATAAACTCACCAATTTCACTATAAAAACCACAACAAAGGTTTCAATTGTAAAAAATCACCAATTTCACTATAAAAACCATTATAAAAATTAAAAGTTAAAAAACTCAACAATTTCTCTCTAAAACCATAACAAAAGTACAATGTTGAAAAAATCCCCAATTTCACTTTAAACACCATTGCAAAAGTTTCAAGTGAAAAAACTCACTAATTTCACTATAAATACCATATCAAAAGTTCAAAGTTTAAAAACTCACCAAATTCACTCTATACATCATAACACAAGTTACGAGTCAAAAAACATACCAATTTCACTATAAAAACCATTACAAAAGTTACCAAAAGTTCAAAGTTAAAAAATTACCCAATTTCACTTTAAAAACCACAACAAAAGTTCCAATTGAAAAAACTCACCAATTTCAGTATAAAGACCATAACAACAGTTCAAAGTTAGAAAGACTCACCAATTTCACTATTAACATCTTAACACAACTTACAAGTCAAAAAAACTCACCAATTTCACTATAAAAACCATTAAAAAAGTTCCAAATTAAAAAAAAACTCCGGTTTCTCTCTGAAAACCATAACAAAAGTTCAAAGTTAAAAACTTCTGAATTTCACTAATCATAGCAAAAGTTCCAAGCGAAAAAACTCACCGATTTCACTATAAAAACCATTACAATAGTTTCAAGTCAAAAACTCAACAATTTCACTATAAACACCATAACAAAAGTTCCAAGTTAAAAAAACTTAACAATTTCAATGTAAAACCCATTACAAAAGTTCAAATTTAAAAAACTCATCAATTTGACTATAAAAACCTTAACAAAATTTCCAATTGAAAAAACTCTTCAGTTTCACATAAAGACTATTACAAAAGTTCAATGTTAAAAAACTCACCAATTTCACAATAAAAGCATTACAAAAGTTCCAATTGAAAAAACTCACCAATTTCACTATAAAAACCACAACAAAGGTTTCAATTGTAAAAAATCACCAATTTCAATATAAAAACCATTATAAAAATTAAAAGTTAAAAAACTCAACAATTTCTCTCTAAAACCATAACAAAAGTTCAATGTTGAAAAAATCCCCAATTTCACTTTAAACGCCATTGCAAAAGTTTCAAGTGAAAAAACTCACTAATTTCACTATAAATACCATATCAAAAGTTCAAAGTTTAAAAACTCACCAAATTCACTCTATACATCATAACACAAGTTACGAGTCAAAAAACATACCAATTTCACTATAAAAACCATTACAAAAGTTACCAAAAGTTCAAAGTTAAAAAATTACCCAATTTCACTTTAAAAACTACAACAAAAGTTCCAATTGAAAAAACTCACCAATTTCAGTATAAAGACCATAACAACAGTTCAAAGTTAGAAAGACTCACCAATTTCACTATTAACATCTTAACACAACTTACAAGTCAAAAAAACTCACCAATTTCACTATAAAAACCATTAAAAAAGGTCCAAGTTAAAAAAAAAACTCCGGTTTCTCTCTGAAAACCATAACAAAAGTTCAAAGTTAAAAACTTCTGAATTTCACTAATCATAGCAAAAGTTCCAAGCGAAAAAACTCACCGATTTCACTATAAAAAACCATTACAATAGTTTCAAGTCAAAAACTCAACAATTTCACTATAAACACCATAACAAAAGTTCCAAGTTAAAAAAACTCAACAATTTCAATGTAAAACCCATTACAAAAGTTCAAATTTAAAAAACTCATCAATTTGACTATAAAAACCTTAACAAAATTTCCAATTGAAAAAACTCTTCAGTTTCACATAAAGACTATTACAAAAGTTCAATGTTAAAAAACTCACCAATTTCACAATAAAAGCATTACAAAAGTTCCAATTGAAAAAACTCACCAATTTCTCTCTAAAAACCATAACAAAGGTTTCAATTGTAAAAAATAACCAATTTCACTATGAAAACCATTATAAAAATTAAAAGTTAAAAAACTCAACAATTTCTCTCTAAAACCATAACAAAAGTTCAATGTTGAAAAAATCCCCAATTTCACTTTAAACACCATTGCAAAAGTTTCAAGTGAAAAAACTCACTAATTTCACTATAAATACCATATCAAAACTTCAAAGTTTAAAAACTCACCAAATTCACTCTATACATCATAACACAAGTTACGAGTCAAAAAACATACCAATTTCACTATAAAAACCATTACAAAAGTTACCAAAAGTTCAAAGTTAAAAAATTACCCAATTTCACTTTAAAAACCACAACAAAAGTTCCAATTGAAAAAACTCACCAATTTCAGTATAAAGACCATAACAACAGTTCAAAGTTAGAAAGACTCACCAATTTCACTATTAACATCTTAACACAACTTACAAGTCAAAAAACTCACCAATTTCACTATAAAAACCATTAAAAAAGTTCCAAGTTAAAAAAAAAACTCCGGTTTCTCTCTGAAAACCATAACAAAAGTTCAAAGTTAAAAACTTCTGAATTTCACTAATCATAGCAAAAGTTCCAATAGAAAAAACTAACCGATTTCACTATAAAAACCATTACAATAGTTTCAAGTCAAAAACTCAACAATTTCACTATAATCACCATAACAAAAGTTCCAATATAAAAAAACTCAACAATTTCAATGTAAAACCCATTACAAAAGTTCAAATTTAAAAAACTCATCAATTTGACTATAAAAACCTTAACAAAATTTCCAATTGAAAAAACTCTTCAGTTTCACATAAAGACTATTACAAAAGTTCAATGTTAAAAAACTCACCAATTTCACAATAAAAGCATTACAAAAGTTCCAATTGAATAAACTCACCAATTTCACTATAAAAACCACAACAAAGGTTTCAATTGTAAAAAATCACCAATTTCACTATAAAAACCATTATAAAAATTAAAAGTTAAAAAACTCAACAATTTCTCTCTAAAACCATAACAAAAGTACAATGTTGAAAAAATCCCCAATTTCACTTTAAACACCATTGCAAAAGTTTCAAGTGAAAAAACTCACTAATTTCACTATAAATACCATATCAAAAGTTCAAAGTTTAAAAACTCACCAAATTCACTCTATACATCATAACACAAGTTACGAGTCAAAAAACATACCAATTTCACTATAAAAACCATTACAAAAGTTACCAAAAGTTCAAAGTTAAAAAATTACCCAATTTCACTTTAAAAACCACAACAAAAGTTCCAATTGAAAAAACTCACCAATTTCAGTATAAAGACCATAACAACAGTTCAAAGTTAGAAAGACTCACCAATTTCACTATTAACATCTTAACACAACTTACAAGTCAAAAAAACTCACCAATTTCACTATAAAAACCATTAAAAAAGTTCCAAATTAAAAAAAAACTCCGGTTTCTCTCTGAAAACCATAACAAAAGTTCAAAGTTAAAAACTTCTGAATTTCACTAATCATAGCAAAAGTTCCAAGCGAAAAAACTCACCGATTTCACTATAAAAACCATTACAATAGTTTCAAGTCAAAAACTCAACAATTTCACTATAAACACCATAACAAAAGTTCCAAGTTAAAAAAACTTAACAATTTCAATGTAAAACCCATTACAAAAGTTCAAATTTAAAAAACTCATCAATTTGACTATAAAAACCTTAACAAAATTTCCAATTGAAAAAACTCTTCAGTTTCACATAAAGACTATTACAAAAGTTCAATGTTAAAAAACTCACCAATTTCACAATAAAAGCATTACAAAAGTTCCAATTGAAAAAACTCACCAATTTCACTATAAAAACCACAACAAAGGTTTCAATTGTAAAAAATCACCAATTTCAATATAAAAACCATTATAAAAATTAAAAGTTAAAAAACTCAACAATTTCTCTCTAAAACCATAACAAAAGTTCAATGTTGAAAAAATCCCCAATTTCACTTTAAACGCCATTGCAAAAGTTTCAAGTGAAAAAACTCACTAATTTCACTATAAATACCATATCAAAAGTTCAAAGTTTAAAAACTCACCAAATTCACTCTATACATCATAACACAAGTTACGAGTCAAAAAACATACCAATTTCACTATAAAAACCATTACAAAAGTTACCAAAAGTTCAAAGTTAAAAAATTACCCAATTTCACTTTAAAAACTACAACAAAAGTTCCAATTGAAAAAACTCACCAATTTCAGTATAAAGACCATAACAACAGTTCAAAGTTAGAAAGACTCACCAATTTCACTATTAACATCTTAACACAACTTACAAGTCAAAAAAACTCACCAATTTCACTATAAAAACCATTAAAAAAGGTCCAAGTTAAAAAAAAAACTCCGGTTTCTCTCTGAAAACCATAGCAAAAGTTCAAAGTTAAAAACTTCTGAATTTCACTAATCATAGCAAAAGTTCCAAGCGAAAAAACTCACCGATTTCACTATAAAAAACCATTACAATAGTTTCAAGTCAAAAACTCAACAATTTCACTATAAACACCATAACAAAAGTTCCAAGTTAAAAAAACTCAACAATTTCAATGTAAAACCCATTACAAAAGTTCAAATTTAAAAAACTCATCAATTTGACTATAAAAACCTTAACAAAATTTCCAATTGAAAAAACTCTTCAGTTTCACATAAAGACTATTACAAAAGTTCAATGTTAAAAAACTCACCAATTTCACAATAAAAGCATTACAAAAGTTCCAATTGAAAAAACTCACCAATTTCTCTCTAAAAACCATAACAAAGGTTTCAATTGTAAAAAATAACCAATTTCACTATGAAAACCATTATAAAAATTAAAAGTTAAAAAACTCAACAATTTCTCTCTAAAACCATAACAAAAGTTCAATGTTGAAAAAATCCCCAATTTCACTTTAAACACCATTGCAAAAGTTTCAAGTGAAAAAACTCACTAATTTCACTATAAATACCATATCAAAACTTCAAAGTTTAAAAACTCACCAAATTCACTCTATACATCATAACACAAGTTACGAGTCAAAAAACATACCAATTTCACTATAAAAACCATTACAAAAGTTACCAAAAGTTCAAAGTTAAAAAATTACCCAATTTCACTTTAAAAACCACAACAAAAGTTCCAATTGAAAAAACTCACCAATTTCAGTATAAAGACCATAACAACAGTTCAAAGTTAGAAAGACTCACCAATTTCACTATTAACATCTTAACACAACTTACAAGTCAAAAAACTCACCAATTTCACTATAAAAACCATTAAAAAAGTTCCAAGTTAAAAAAAAAACTCCGGTTTCTCTCTGAAAACCATAACAAAAGTTCAAAGTTAAAAACTTCTGAATTTCACTAATCATAGCAAAAGTTCCAATAGAAAAAACTAACCGATTTCACTATAAAAACCATTACAATAGTTTCAAGTCAAAAACTCAACAATTTCACTATAATCACCATAACAAAAGTTCCAAGTTAAAAAAACTCAACAATTTCAATGTAAAACCCATTACAAAAGTTCAAATTTAAAAAACTCATCAATTTGACTATAAAAACCTTAACAAAATTTCCAATTGAAAAAACTCTTCAGTTTCACATAAAGACTATTACAAAAGTTCAATGTTAAAAAACTCACCAATTTCACAATAAAAGCATTACAAAAGTTCCAATTGAATAAACTCACCAATTTCACTATAAAAACCACAACAAAGGTTTCAATTGTAAAAAATCACCAATTTCACTATAAAAACCATTATAAAAATTAAAAGTTAAAAAACTCAACAATTTCTCTCTAAAACCATAACAAAAGTACAATGTTGAAAAAATCCCCAATTTCACTTTAAACACCATTGCAAAAGTTTCAAGTGAAAAAACTCACTAATTTCACTATAAATACCATATCAAAAGTTCAAAGTTTAAAAACTCACCAAATTCACTCTATACATCATAACACAAGTTACGAGTCAAAAAACATACCAATTTCACTATAAAAACCATTACAAAAGTTACCAAAAGTTCAAAGTTAAAAAATTACCCAATTTCACTTTAAAAACCACAACAAAAGTTCCAATTGAAAAAACTCACCAATTTCAGTATAAAGACCATAACAACAGTTCAAAGTTAGAAAGACTCACCAATTTCACTATTAACATCTTAACACAACTTACAAGTCAAAAAAACTCACCAATTTCACTATAAAAACCATTAAAAAAGTTCCAAGTTAAAAAAAAACTCCGGTTTCTCTCTGAAAACCATAACAAAAGTTCAAAGTTAAAAACTTCTGAATTTCACTAATCATAGCAAAAGTTCCAAGCGAAAAAACTCACCGATTTCACTATAAAAACCATTACAATAGTTTCAAGTCAAAAACTCAACAATTTCACTATAAACACCATAACAAAAGTTCCAAGTTAAAAAAACTTAACAATTTCAATGTAAAACCCATTACAAAAGTTCAAATTTAAAAAACTCATCAATTTGACTATAAAAACCTTAACAAAATTTCCAATTGAAAAAACTCTTCAGTTTCACATAAAGACTATTACAAAAGTTCAATGTTAAAAAACTCACCAATTTCACAATAAAAGCATTACAAAAGTTCCAATTGAAAAAACTCACCAATTTCACTATAAAAACCACAACAAAGGTTTCAATTGTAAAAAATCACCAATTTCAATATAAAAACCATTATAAAAATTAAAAGTTAAAAAACTCAACAATTTCTCTCTAAAACCATAACAAAAGTTCAATGTTGAAAAAATCCCCAATTTCACTTTAAACGCCATTGCAAAAGTTTCAAGTGAAAAAACTCACTAATTTCACTATAAATACCATATCAAAAGTTCAAAGTTTAAAAACTCACCAAATTCACTCTATACATCATAACACAAGTTACGAGTCAAAAAACATACCAATTTCACTATAAAAACCATTACAAAAGTTACCAAAAGTTCAAAGTTAAAAAATTACCCAATTTCACTTTAAAAACTACAACAAAAGTTCCAATTGAAAAAACTCACCAATTTCAGTATAAAGACCATAACAACAGTTCAAAGTTAGAAAGACTCACCAATTTCACTATTAACATCTTAACACAACTTACAAGTCAAAAAAACTCACCAATTTCACTATAAAAACCATTAAAAAAGGTCCAAGTTAAAAAAAAAACTCCGGTTTCTCTCTGAAAACCATAACAAAAGTTCAAAGTTAAAAACTTCTGAATTTCACTAATCATAGCAAAAGTTCCAAGCGAAAAAACTCACCGATTTCACTATAAAAAACCATTACAATAGTTTCAAGTCAAAAACTCAACAATTTCACTATAAACACCATAACAAAAGTTCCAAGTTAAAAAAACTCAACAATTTCAATGTAAAACCCATTACAAAAGTTCAAATTTAAAAAACTCATCAATTTGACTATAAAAACCTTAACAAAATTTCCAATTGAAAAAACTCTTCAGTTTCACATAAAGACTATTACAAAAGTTCAATGTTAAAAAACTCACCAATTTCACAATAAAAGCATTACAAAAGTTCCAATTGAAAAAACTCACCAATTTCTCTCTAAAAACCATAACAAAGGTTTCAATTGTAAAAAATAACCAATTTCACTATAAAAACCATTATAAAAATTAAAAGTTAAAAAACTCAACAATTTCTCTCTAAAACCATAACAAAAGTTCAATGTTGAAAAAATCCCCAATTTCACTTTAAACACCATTGCAAAAGTTTCAAGTGAAAAAAATCACTAATTTCACTATAAATACCATATCAAAACTTCAAAGTTTAAAAACTCACCAAATTCACTCTATACATCATAACACAAGTTACGAGTCAAAAAAACATACCAATTTCACTATAAAAACCATTACAAAAGTTACCAAAAGTTCAAAGTTAAAAAATTACCCAATTTCACTTTAAAAACCACAACAAAAGTTCCAATTGAAAAAACTCACCAATTTCAGTATAAAGACCATAACAACAGTTCAAAGTTAGAAAGACTCACCAATTTCACTATTAACATCTTAACACAACTTACAAGTCAAAAAACTCACCAATTTCACTATAAAAACCATTAAAAAAGTTCCAAGTTAAAAAAAAACTTCGGTTTCTCTCTGAAAACCATAACAAAAGTTCAAAGTTAAAAACTTCTGAATTTCACTAATCATAGCAAAAGTTCCAATAGAAAAAACTCACCGATTTCACTATAAAAACCATTACAATAGTTTCAAGTCAAAAACTCAACAATTTCACTATAATCACCATAACAAAAGTTCCAAGTTAAAAAAACTCAACAATTTCAATGTAAAACCCATTACAAAAGTTCAAATTTAAAAAACTCATCAATTTGACTATAAAAACCTTAACAAAATTTCCAATTGAAAAAACTCTTCAGTTTCACATAAAGACTATTACAAAAGTTCAATGTTAAAAAACTCACCAATTTCACAATAAAAGCATTACAAAAGTTCCAATTGAATAAACTCACCAATTTCACTATAAAAACCACAACAAAGGTTTCAATTGTAAAAAATCACCAATTTCACTATAAAAACCATTATAAAAATTAAAAGTTAAAAAACTCAACAATTTCTCTCTAAAACCATAACAAAAGTTCAATGTTGAAAAAATCCCCAATTTCACTTTAAACACCATTGCAAAAGTTTCAAGTGAAAAAACTCACTAATTTCACTATAAATACCATATCAAAAGTTCAAAGTTTAAAAACTCACCAAATTCACTCTATACATCATAACACAAGTTACGAGTCAAAAAACATACCAATTTCACTATAAAAACCATTACAAAAGTTACCAAAAGTTCAAAGTTAAAAAATTACCCAATTTCACTTTAAAAACCACAACAAAAGTTCCAATTGAAAAAACTCACCAATTTCAGTATAAAGACCATAACAACAGTTCAAAGTTAGAAAGACTCACCAATTTCACTATTAACATCTTAACACAACTTACAAGTCAAAAAAACTCACCAATTTCACTATAAAAACCATTAAAAAAGTTCCAAGTTAAAAAAAAACTTCGGTTTCTCTCTGAAAACCATAACAAAAGTTCAAAGTTAAAAACTTCTGAATTTCACTAATCATAGCAAAAGTTCCAAGCGAAAAAACTCACCGATTTCACTATAAAAACCATTACAATAGTTTCAAGTCAAAAACTCAACAATTTCACTATAAACACCATAACAAAAGTTCCAAGTTAAAAAAACTCAACAATTTCAATGTAAAACCCATTACAAAAGTTCAAATTTAAAAAACTCATCAATTTGACTATAAAAACCTTAACAAAATTTCCAATTGAAAAAACTCTTCAGTTTCACATAAAGACTATTACAAAAGTTCAATGTTAAAAAACTCACCAATTTCACAAAAAAAGCATTACAAAAGTTCCAATTGAAAAAACTCACCAATTTCACTATAAAAACCACAACAAAGGTTTCAATTGTAAAAAATCACCAATTTCACTATAAAAACCATTATAAAAATTAAAAGTTAAAAAACTCAACAATTTCTCTCTAAAACCATAACAAAAGTTCAATGTTGAAAAAATCCCCAATTTCACTTTAAACGCCATTGCAAAAGTTTCAAGTGAAAAAACTCACTAATTTCACTATAAATACCATATCAAAATTTCAAAGTTTAAAAACTCCCCAAATTCACTCTATACATCATAACACAAGTTACGAGTCAAAAAACATACCAATTTCACTATAAAAACCATTACAAAAGTTACCAAAAGTTCAAAGTTAAAAAATTACCCAATTTCACTTTAAAAACCACAACAAAAGTTCCAATTGAAAAAACTCACCAATTTCAGTATAAAGACCATAACAACAGTTCAAAGTTAGAAAGACTCACCAATTTCACTATTAACATCTTAACACAACTTACAAGTCAAAAAAACTCACCAATTTCACTATAAAAACCATTAAAAAAGTTCCAAGTTAAAAAAAAACTCCGGTTTCTCTCTGAAAACCATAACAAAAGTTCAAAGTTAAAAACTTCTGAATTTCACTAATCATAGCAAAAGTTCCAAGCGAAAAAACTCACCGATTTCACTATAAAAACCATTACAATAGTTTCAAGTCAAAAACTCAACAATTTCACTATAAACACCATAACAAAAGTTCCAAGTTAAAAAAACTTAACAATTTCAATGTAAAACCCATTACAAAAGTTCAAATTTAAAAAACTCATCAATTTGACTATAAAAACCTTAACAAAATTTCCAATTGAAAAAACTCTTCAGTTTCACATAAAGACTATTACAAAAGTTCAATGTTAAAAAACTCACCAATTTCACAATAAAAGCATTACAAAAGTTCCAATTGAAAAAACTCACCAATTTCACTATAAAAACCACAACAAAGGTTTCAATTGTAAAAAATCACCAATTTCAATATAAAAACCATTATAAAAATTAAAAGTTAAAAAACTCAACAATTTCTCTCTAAAACCATAACAAAAGTTCAATGTTGAAAAAATCCCCAATTTCACTTTAAACGCCATTGCAAAAGTTTCAAGTGAAAAAACTCACTAATTTCACTATAAATACCATATCAAAAGTTCAAAGTTTAAAAACTCACCAAATTCACTCTATACATCATAACACAAGTTACGAGTCAAAAAACATACCAATTTCACTATAAAAACCATTACAAAAGTTACCAAAAGTTCAAAGTTAAAAAATTACCCAATTTCACTTTAAAAACTACAACAAAAGTTCCAATTGAAAAAACTCACCAATTTCAGTATAAAGACCATAACAACAGTTCAAAGTTAGAAAGACTCACCAATTTCACTATTAACATCTTAACACAACTTACAAGTCAAAAAAACTCACCAATTTCACTATAAAAACCATTAAAAAAGGTCCAAGTTAAAAAAAAACTCCGGTTTCTCTCTGAAAACCATAACAAAAGTTCAAAGTTAAAAACTTCTGAATTTCACTAATCATAGCAAAAGTTCCAAGCGAAAAAACTCACCGATTTCACTATAAAAAACCATTACAATAGTTTCAAGTCAAAAACTCAACAATTTCACTTTAAACACCATAACAAAAGTTCCAAGTTAAAAAAACTCAACAATTTCAATGTAAAACCCATTACAAAAGTTCAAATTTAAAAAACTCATCAATTTGACTATAAAAACCTTAACAAAATTTCCAATTGAAAAAACTCTTCAGTTTCACATAAAGACTATTACAAAAGTTCAATGTTAAAAAACTCACCAATTTCACAATAAAAGCATTACAAAAGTTCCAATTGAAAAAACTCACCAATTTCTCTCTAAAAACCATAACAAAGGTTTCAATTGTAAAAAATAACCAATTTCACTATAAAAACCATTATAAAAATTAAAAGTTAAAAAACTCAACAATTTCTCTCTAAAACCATAACAAAAGTTCAATGTTGAAAAAATCCCCAATTTCACTTTAAACACCATTGCAAAAGTTTCAAGTGAAAAAACTCACTAATTTCACTATAAATACCATATCAAAACTTCAAAGTTTAAAAACTCACCAAATTCACTCTATACATCATAACACAAGTTACGAGTCAAAAAACATACCAATTTCACTATAAAAACCATTACAAAAGTTACCAAAAGTTCAAAGTTAAAAAATTACCCAATTTCACTTTAAAAATCACAACAAAAGTTCCAATTGAAAAAACTCACCAATTTCAGTATACAGACCATAACAACAGTTCAAAGTTAGAAAGACTCACCAATTTCACTATTAACATCTTAACACAACTTACAAGTCAAAAAACTCACCAATTTCACTATAAAAACCATTAAAAAAGTTCCAAGTTAAAAAAAAAACTTCGGTTTCTCTCTGAAAACCATAACAAAAGTTCAAAGTTAAAAACTTCTGAATTTCACTAATCATAGCAAAAGTTCCAATAGAAAAAACTCACCGATTTCACTATAAAAACCATTACAATAGTTTCAAGTCAAAAACTCAACAATTTCACTATAATCACCATAACAAAAGTTCCAAGTTAAAAAAACTCAACAATTTCAATGTAAAACCCATTACAAAAGTTCAAATTTAAAAAACTCATCAATTTGACTATAAAAACCTTAACAAAATTTCCAATTGAAAAAACTCTTCAGTTTCACATAAAGACTATTACAAAAGTTCAATGTTAAAAAACTCACCAATTTCACAATAAAAGCATTACAAAAGTTCCAATTGAATAAACTCACCAATTTCACTATAAAAACCACAACAAAGGTTTCAATTGTAAAAAATCACCAATTTCACTATAAAAACCATTATAAAAATTAAAAGTTAAAAAACTCAACAATTTCTCTCTAAAACCATAACAAAAGTTCAATGTTGAAAAAATCCCCAATTTCACTTTAAACACCATTGCAAAAGTTTCAAGTGAAAAAACTCACTAATTTCACTATAAATACCATATCAAAAGTTCAAAGTTTAAAAACTCACCAAATTCACTCTATACATCATAACACAAGTTACGAGTCAAAAAACATACCAATTTCACTATAAAAACCATTACAAAAGTTACCAAAAGTTCAAAGTTAAAAAATTACCCAATTTCACTTTAAAAACCACAACAAAAGTTCCAATTGAAAAAACTCACCAATTTCAGTATAAAGACCATAACAACAGTTCAAAGTTAGAAAGACTCACCAATTTCACTATTAACATCTTAACACAACTTACAAGTCAAAAAAACTCACCAATTTCACTATAAAAACCATTAAAAAAGTTCCAAGTTAAAAAAAAACTCCGGTTTCTCTCTGAAAACCATAACAAAAGTTCAAAGTTAAAAACTTCTGAATTTCACTAATCATAGCAAAAGTTCCAAGCGAAAAAACTCACCGATTTCACTATAAAAACCATTACAATAGTTTCAAGTCAAAAACTCAACAATTTCACTAAAAACACCATAACAAAAGTTCCAAGTTAAAAAAACTCAACAATTTCAATGTAAAACCCATTACAAAAGTTCAAATTTAAAAAACTCATCAATTTGACTATAAAAACCTTAACAAAATTTCCAATTGAAAAAACTCTTCAGTTTCACATAAAGACTATTACAAAAGTTCAATGTTAAAAAACTCACCAATTTCACAAAAAAAGCATTACAAAAGTTCCAATTGAAAAAACTCACCAATTTCACTATAAAAACCACAACAAAGGTTTCAATTGTAAAAAATCACCAATTTCACTATAAAAACCATTATAAAAATTAAAAGTTAAAAAACTCAACAATTTCTCTCTAAAACCATAACAAAAGTTCAATGTTGTAAAAATCCCCAATTTCACTTTAAACGCCATTGCAAAAGTTTCAAGTGAAAAAACTCACTAATTTCACTATAAATACCATATCAAAATTTCAAAGTTTAAAAACTCACCAAATTCACTCTATACATCATAACACAAGTTACGAGTCAAAAAACATACCAATTTCACTATAAAAACCATTACAAAAGTTACCAAAAGTTCAAAGTTAAAAAATTACCCAATTTCACTTTAAAAACCACAACAAAAGTTCCAATTGAAAAAACTCACCAATTTCAGTATAAAGGCCATAACAACAGTTCAAAGTTAGAAAGACTCACCAATTTCACTATTAACATCTTAACACAACTTACAAGTCAAAAAAACTCACCAATTTCACTATAAAAACCATTAAAAAAGGTCCAAGTTAAAAAAAAACTCCGGTTTCTCTCTGAAAACCATAACAAAAGTTCAAAGTTAAAAACTTCTGAATTTCACTAATCATAGCAAAAGTTCCAAGCGAAAAAACTCACCGATTTCACTATAAAAAACCATTACAATAGTTTCAAGTCAAAAACTCAACAATTTCACTATAAACACCATAACAAAAGTTCCAAGTTAAAAAAACTCAACAATTTCAATGTAAAACCCATTACAAAAGTTCAAATTTAAAAAACTCATCAATTTGACTATAAAAACCTTAACAAAATTTCCAATTGAAAAAACTCTTCAGTTTCACATAAAGACTATTACAAAAGTTCAATGTTAAAAAACTCACCAATTTCACAATAAAAGCATTACAAAAGTTCCAATTGAAAAAACTCACCAATTTCTCTCTAAAAACCATAACAAAGGTTTCAATTGTAAAAAATAACCAATTTCACTATAAAAACCATTATAAAAATTAAAAGTTAAAAAACTCAACAATTTCTCTCTAAAACCATAACAAAAGTTCAATGTTGAAAAAATCCCCAATTTCACTTTAAACACCATTGCAAAAGTTTCAAGTGAAAAAACTCACTAATTTCACTATAAATACCATATCAAAACTTCAAAGTTTAAAAACTCACCAAATTCACTCTATACATCATAACACAAGTTACGAGTCAAAAAACATACCAATTTCACTATAAAAACCATTACAAAAGTTACCAAAAGTTCAAAGTTAAAAAATTACCCAATTTCACTTTAAAAACCACAACAAAAGTTCCAATTGAAAAAACTCACCAATTTCAGTATAAAGACCATAACAACAGTTCAAAGTTAGAAAGACTCACCAATTTCACTATTAACATCTTAACACAACTTACAAGTCAAAAAACTCACCAATTTCACTATAAAAACCATTAAAAAAGTTCCAAGTTAAAAAAAAACTCTGGTTTCTCTCTGAAAACCATAACAAAAGTTCAAAGTTAAAAACTTCTGAATTTCACTAATCATAGCAAAAGTTCCAAGAGAAAAAACTCACCGATTTCACTATAAAAACCATTACAATAGTTTCAAGTCAAAAACTCAACAATTTCACTATAATCACCATAACAAAAGTTCCAAGTTAAAAAAACTCAACAATTTCAATGTAAAACCCATTACAAAAGTTCAAATTTAAAAAACTCATCAATTTGACTATAAAAACCTTAACAAAATTTCCAATTGAAAAAACTCTTCAGTTTCACATAAAGACTATTACAAAAGTTCAATGTTAAAAAACTCACCAATTTCACAATAAAAGCATTACAAAAGTTCCAATTGAATAAACTCACCAATTACACTATAAAAACCACAACAAAGGTTTCAATTGTAAAAAATCACCAATTTCACTATAAAAACCATTATAAAAATTAAAAGTTAAAAAACTCAACAATTTCTCTCTAAAACCATAACAAAAGTTCAATGTTGAAAAAATCCCCAATTTCACTTTAAACACCATTGCAAAAGTTTCAAGTGAAAAAACTCACTAATTTCACTATAAATACCATATCAAAACTTCAAAGTTTAAAAACTCACCAAATTCACTCTATACATCATAGCACAAGTTACGAGTCAAAAAACATACCAATTTCACTATAAAAACCATTACAAAAGTTACCAAAAGTTCAAAGTTAAAAAATTACCCAATTTCACTTTAAAAACCACAACAAAAGTTCCAATTGAAAAAACTCACCAATTTCAGTATAAAGACCATAACAACAGTTCAAAGTTAGAAAGACTCACCAATTTCACTATTAACATCTTAACACAACTTACAAGTCAAAAAACTCACCAATTTCACTATAAAAACCATTAAAAAAGTTCCAAGTTAAAAAAAAACTCTGGTTTCTCTCTGAAAACCATAACAAAAGTTCAAAGTTTAAAACTTCTGAATTTCACTAATCATAGCAAAAGTTCCAAGCGAAAAAACTCACCGATTTCACTATAAAAACCATTACAATAGTTTCAAGTCAAAAACTCAACAATTTCACTATAAACACCATAACAAAAGTTCCAAGTTAAAAAAACTCAACAATTTCAATGTAAAACCCATTACAAAAGTTCAAATTTAAAAAACTCATCAATTTGACTATAAAAACCTTAACAAAATTTCCAATTGAAAAAACTCTTCAGTTTCACATAAAGACTATTACAAAAGTTCAATGTTAAAAAACTCACCAATTTCACAAAAAAAGCATTACAAAAGTTCCAATTGAAAAAACTCACCAATTTCACTATAAAAACCACAACAAAGGTTTCAATTGTAAAAAATCACCAATTTCACTATAAAAACCATTATAAAAATTAAAAGTTAAAAAACTCAACAAATTCTCTCTAAAACCATAACAAAAGTTCAATGTTGAAAAAATCCCCAATTTCACTTTAAACACCATTGAAAAAGTTTCAAGTGAAAAAACTCACTAATTTCACTATAAATACCATATCAAAACTTCAAAGTTTAAAAACTCACCAAATTCACTCTATACATCATAACACAAGTTACGAGTCAAAAAACATACCAATTTCACTATAAAATCCATTACAAAAGTTACCAAAAGTTCAAAGTTAAAAAATTACCCAATTTCACTTTAAAAACCACAACAAAAGTTCCAATTGAAAAAACTCACCAATTTCAGTATAAAGGCCATAACAACAATTCAAAGTTAGAAAGACTCACCAATTTCACTATTAACATCTTAACACAACTTACAAGTCAAAAAACTCACCAATTTCACTATAAATACCATTACAAAAGTTCCAAGTTAAAAAAAAAAATCTCCAATTTCTCTCTAAAAACCATAACAAAGGTTTCAATTGTAAAAAATAACCAATTTCACTATAAAAACCATTATAAAAATTAAAAGTTAAAAAACTCAACAATTTCTCTCTAAAACCATAACAAAAGTTCAATGTTGAAAAAATCCCCAATTTCACTTTAAACCCCATTGCAAAAGTTTCAAGTGAAAAAACTCACTAATTTCACTATAAATACCATATCAAAAGTTCAAAGTTTAAAAACTCACCAAATTCACTCTATACATCATAACACAAGTTACGAGTCAAAAAACATACCAATTTCACTATAAAAACCATTACAAAAGTTACCAAAAGTTCAAAGTTAAAAAATTACCCAATTTCACTTTAAAAACCACAACAAAAGTTCCAATTGAAAAAACTCACCAATTTTAGTATAAAGACCATAACAACAGTTCAAAGTTAGAAAGACTCACCAATTTCACTATTAACATCTTAACACAACTTACAAGTCAAAAAACTCACCAATTTCACTATAAAAACCATTAAAAAAGTTCCAAGTTAAAAAAAAACTCTGGTTTCTCTCTGAAAACCATAACAAAAGTTCAAAGTTAAAAACTTCTGAATTTCACTAATCATAGCAAAAGTTCCAAGCGAAAAAACTCACCGATTTCACTATAAAAACCATTACAATAGTTTCAAGTCAAAAACTCAACAATTTCACTATAAACACCATAACAAAAGTTCCAAGTTAAAAAAACTCAACAATTTCAATGTAAAACCCATTACAAAAGTTCAAATTTAAAAAACTCATCAATTTGACTATAAAAACCTTAACAAAATTTCCAATTGAAAAAACTCTTCAGTTTCACATAAAGACTATTACAAAAGTTCAATGTTAAAAAACTCACCAATTTCACAAAAAAAGCATTACAAAAGTTCCAATTGAAAAAACTCACCAATTTCACTATAAAAACCACAACAAAGGTTTCAATTGTAAAAAATCACCAATTTCACTATAATAACCATTATAAAAATTAAAAGTTAAAAAACTCAACAAATTCTCTCTAAAACCATAACAAAAGTTCAATGTTGAAAAAATCCCCAATTTCACTTTAAACACCATTGAAAAAGTTTCAAGTGAAAAAACTCACTAATTTCACTATAAATACCATATCAAAACTTCAAAGTTTAAAAACTCACCAAATTCACTCTATACATCATAACACAAGTTACGAGTCAAAAAACATACCAATTTCACTATAAAAACCATTACAAAAGTTACCAAAAGTTCAAAGTTAAAAAATTACCCAATTTCACTTTAAAAACCACAACAAAAGTTCCAATTGAAAAAACTCACCAATTTCAGTATAAAGGCCATAACAACAATTCAAAGTTAGAAAGACTCACCAATTTCACTATTAACATCTTAACACAACTTACAAGTCAAAAAACTCACCAATTTCACTATAAATACCATTACAAAAGTTCCAAGTTAAAAAAAAAATCTCCAATTTCTCTCTAAAAACCATAACAAAGGTTTCAATTGTAAAAAATAACCAATTTCACTATAAAAACCATTATAAAAATTAAAAGTTAAAAAACTCAACAATTTCTCTCTAAAACCATAACAAAAGTTCAATGTTAAAAAAATCCCCAATTTCACTTTAAACACCATTGCAAAAGTTTCAAGTGAAAAAACTCACTAATTTCACTATAAATACCATATCAAAAGTTCAAAGTTTAAAAACTCACCAAATTCACTCTATACATCATAACACAAGTTACGAGTCAAAAAACATACCAATTTCACTATAAAAACCATTACAAAAGTTACCAAAAGTTCAAAGTTAAAAAATTACCCAATTTCACTTTAAAAACCACAACAAAAGTTCCAATTGAAAAAACTCACGAATTTTAGTATAAAGACCATAACAACAGTTCAAAGTTAGAAAGACTCACCAATTTCACTATTAACATCTTAACACAACTTACAGGTCAAAAAACTCACCAATTTCACTATAAAAACCATTAAAAAAGTTCCAAGTTAAAAAAAAACTTCGGTTTCTCTCTGAAAACCATAACAAAAGTTCAAAGTTAAAGACTTCTGAATTTCACTAATCATAGCAAAAGTTCCAAGCGAAAAAACTCACCGATTTCACTATAAAAACCATTACAATAGTTTCAAGTCAAAAACTCAACAATTTCACTATAAACACCATAACAAAAGTTCCAAGTTAAAAAAACTCAACAATTTCAATGTAAAACCCATTACAAAAGTTCAAATTTAAAAAACTCATCAATTTGACTATAAAAACCTTAACAAAATTTCCAAATGAAAAAACTCTTCAGTTTCACATAAAGACTATTACAAAAGTTCAATGTTAAAAAACTCACCAATTTCACAATAAAAGCATTACAAAAGTTCCAATTGAAAAAACTCACCAATTTCACTATAAAAACCGCAACAAAGGTTTCAATTGTAAAAAATCACCAATTTCACTATAAAAACCATTATAAAAATTAAAAGTTAAAAAACTCAACAATTTCTCTCTAAAACCATAACAAAAGTTCAATGTTGAAAAAATCCCCAATTTCACTTTAAACGCCATTGCAAAAGTTTCAAGTGAAAAAACTCACTAATTTCACTATAAATACCATATCAAAATTTCAAAGTTTAAAAACTCCCCAAATTCACTCTATACATCATAACACAAGTTACGAGTCAAAAAACATACCAATTTCACTATAAAAACCATTACAAAAGTTACCAAAAGTTCAAAGTTAAAAAATTACCCAATTTCACTTTAAAAACCACAACAAAAGTTCCAATTGAAAAAACTCACCAATTTCAGTATAAAGACCATAACAACAATTCAAAGTTAGAAAGACTCACCAATTTCACTATTAACATCTTAACACAACTTACAAGTCAAAAAACTCACCAATTTCACTATAAATACCATTACAAAAGTTCCAAGTTAAAAAAAAATCTCCAATTTCTCTCTAAAAACCATAACAAAGGTTTCAATTGTAAAAAATAACCAATTTCACTATAAAAACCATTATAAAAATTAAAAGTTAAAAAACTCAACGATTTCTCTCCAAAAACCATAACAAAAGTTCAATGTTGAAAAAATCCCCAATTTCGCTTTAAACACCATTACAAAAGTTTCAAGTAAAAAAACTCACTAATTTCACTATGAAGACCATAGCAAAAGTTCAAAGTTAAAAAACTCACCAAATTCACTCTATACATCTTAACACAAGTTACAAGTCAAAAAAACATACCAAATTCACTATAAAAACCATTACAAAAGTTACCAAAAGTTCAAAGTTAAAAAATTACCCAATTTCGCTTTAAAAACCACAACAAAAATTCCAATTGAAAAAACTCACCAATTTCAGTATAAAGACCATAACAACAGTTCAAAGTTAGAAAAACTCACCAATTTCACTATTAACATCATAACACAACTTACAAGTTAAAAAACTCACGAATTTCACTATAAATATCATTACAAAAGTTCCAAGTTAAAAAAATCTCCAATTTCTCTCTAAAAACCATAACAAAAGTTCAAAGTTAAAAACTTCCGAATTTCACTATAAAAATCATAGCAAAAGTTCCAAGCGAAAAAACTCACCGATTTCGTTATAAAAACCATTACAACAGTTTCAAGTCTAAAACTCAACAATTTCACTATAAACACCATAACAAAAGTTCCAAGTTAAAAAATTCAACAATTTCAAGGTAAAAACCATTACAAAAGTTCAAATTTAAAAAACTCATCAATTTGACTATAAAAACCATAACAAAATTTACAATTGGAAAAACTCTTCAGTTTCACATAAAGACTATTACAAAAGTTCAATGTTAAAAAACTCACCAATTTCATTATAAAAGCATTACAAAAGTTTCAATTGAAAAAACTCACCAATTTCACTATAAAAACCACAACAAAAGTTTCAATTGCAAAAAATCACCAATTTCACAATAAAAATCATTATAAAAATTAAAAGTTAAAAAACTCAACGATTTCTCTCCAAAAACCATAACAAAAGTTCAATGTTGAAAAAATCCCCAATTTCACTTTAAACACCATTACAAAAGTTTCAAGTAAAAAAACTCACTAATTTCACTATGAAGACCATAGCAAAATTTCAAAGTTAAAAACTAACCAAATTCACTCTATACATCATAACACAAGTTACAAGTCAAAAAACATACCAATTCCACTATAAAAACCATTACAAAAGTTACCAAAAGTTCAAAGTTAAAAAATTACCCAATTTCGCTTTAAAAACCACAACAAAAATTCCAATTGAAAAAACTCACCAATTTCAGTATAAAGACCATAACAACAGTTCAAAGTTAGAAAAACTCACCAATTTCACTATTAACATCATAACACAACTTACAAGTCAAAAAAACTCACCAATTTCACTATAAATACCATTACAAAAGTTCCAAGTTAAAAAAATCTCCAATTTCTCTCTAAAAACCATAACAAAAGTTCAAAGTTAAAAACTTCCGAATTTCACTATAAAAATCATAGCAAAAGTTCCAAGCGAAAAAACTCACCGATTTCGCTATAAAAACCATTACAACAGTTTCAAGTCAAAAATTCAACAATTTCACTATAAACACCATAACAAAAGTTCCAGGTCAAAAAACTTACTAATTTCACTATAAAAACCATTACAAAAGTTCAAAGTCAAAAAACTGTCCAATTTCACTATAAAAACCATAAAAAAGTGTTAATTGAAAAATCTCACTAATTTCACTATAAAGACCATTACAAAAGTTCAAAATTTAACAACTCACTAATTCCTCTATTAAAACCTTAACAAAAATTCCAATTGAAAAAATAACCAAATTCACTATAAAGACCATTACTAAAGTTCAAAGTTACAAAATTCACCAATTTAACTTCAAAGACCATAAAAGAGGTTTGAAGATAAAAACTACTCACCAAATTCACTATAAACATCATAACACAACTTACAAGTCAAAAAACTCACCAATTTCACTATAAAAACCATGACAAAAGTTCCAATTTAAAAAAAAATCTTCGGTTTCTCTCTAAAAACCATAACAAAAGTTCAAAGTTAAAAACTTCCGAATTTCACTATAAAAATCATAGCAAAAGTTCCAAGCGAAAAAACTCACCGATTTCACTATAAAAACCATTACAACAGTTTCAAGTCAAAAACTCAACCATTTCACTATAAACACCATAACAAAAGTTCCAAGTTAAAATAACTCAACAATTTCAATGTAAAAACCATTACAAATGTTCAAATTTAAAAAACTCATCAATTTGACTATAAAAACCTTTAACAAAATTTCCAATTGAAAAAACACTTCAGTTTCACATAAAGACTATTACAAAAGTTCAATGTGAAAAAACTCACCAATTTCACTATAAAAGCAATACAAAAGTTCCAAATGAAAAAACCCTCCAATTTCACTATAAAAACCACAACAAAAGTTTCAATTGTAAAAAATCACCAATTTCACTATAAAAACCATTATAAAAATTAAAAGTTAAAAAACTCAACAATTTCTCTCTAAAAACCATAACAAAAGATCAATGTTGAAAAAATCCCCAATTTCACTTTAAACACCATTACAAAAGTTTCAAGTAAAAAAACTCACTAATATCAAAAGTTCAAAGTTTAAAAACTCACCAAATTCACACTATAAATCATAACACAAGTTACAAGCCAAAAAAACATACCAATTTCACTATAAAAACCATTACAAAAGTTACCAAAAGTTCAAAGTTAAAAAATTACCCAATTTCACTTTAAAAACCACAACAAAAGTTCCAATTCAAAAAACTCACCAATTTCAATATAAAGACCATAACAACAGTTCAAGGTTAGAGAGACTCATCAATTTCACTATTAACATCTTAACACAACTAACAAGTCAAAAAACTCACCAATTTCACTATAAATACCATTACAAAAGTTCCAAGTTAAAAAAAATTCTCCAAATTCTCTCTAAAAACCATAACAAAAGTTCAAAGTTCAAAACTTCCGAATTTCACTATAAAAATCATAGCAAAAGTTCCAAGCGAAAAAACTCACCGATTTCACTATAAAAACCATTGCAAAAGTTTCAAGTCAAAAACTCAACAATTTCACTATAAACACCATAACAAAAGTTCCAAGTTAAAAAACTCAACAATTTCAATGTAAAAACCATTACAAAAGTTCAAATTTAAAAAACTCATCAATTTAACTATAAAAACCATAACAAAATTTCCAATTAAAAAAACTCTTCAGTTTCACATAAAGACTATTACAAAAGTTCAATGTTAAAAAACTCACCGATTTCACTATAAAAACCATTACAACAGTTTCAAGTCAAAAACTCAACAATTTCACTATAAACACCATTACAAATGTTTCAATTGTAAAAAATCACCAATTTAACTATAAAAACCATTATAAAAATGAAAAGTTAAAAAACTCAACGATTTATCTCTAAAAACCATAACAAAAGTTCAATGTTGAAAAAATCCCCAATTTCACTTTAAACACCATTACAAAAGTTTCAAGTGAAAAAACTCACGAATTTCACTATAAAGACCATAGCAAAAGTTTTAAGTTAAAAAACTCACCAAATTCACTCTATACATCATAACACAAGTTACAAGTCAAAAACATACCAATTTCACTATAAAAACCATTACAAAAGTTCAAAGTTAAAAAATTACCCAATTTCACTTTAAAAACCACAACAAAAGTTCCAATTCAAAAAACTCACCAATTTCAGTATAAAGACCATAACAACAGTTCAAAGTTAGAAAAACTCACCAAATTCACAAAAAAAACATCATTACACAAGTTACAGGTGAAAAAACTCACAAATTTCACTATTCAAACCATTACAAAAGTTCCAAGTTAAAAAAAATCGTCAATTACTCTCTAAAAACCATAACAAAAGTTCAAAGTTAAGAACTTCCGAGTTTCACTATAAAAACCATATCAAAAGTTCCAAGCGAAAAAACTCACTAATTTCGCTATAAAAATCATTACAACAATTTCAAGTCAAAAACTCAACAATTTCACTATAAACACCATAACAAAAGTTCCAAGTTAAAAAACTCAACAATTTCAATCTAAAAACCATTACAAAAGTTCAAATTTAAAAAACTCATCAATTTGACTATAAAAACCATAACAAAATTTACAATTGGAAAAACTCTTCAGTTTCACATAAAGACTATTTTAAAGACCATAAAAGAGGTTTAAAGTTAAAAACAACTCACCAAACTCACTATAAACATCATAACATGACTTACAAGTCAAAAAACTCACCAATTTCACTATAAAAACCATTACAAAAGTTCCAAGTTAAAAAAAATCTCAAATTTCTCTCTAAAAACCATAACAAAAGTTCAAAGTTAAAAACTTCTGAATTTCACTATAAAAATCATAGCAAAAGTTCCAAGTGAAAAAATCATCGATTTCACTATAAAAACCATTACAACAGTTTCAAGTAAAAAACTCAACAATTTCACTATAAATACAACAAGAAAACTACCAAGTTAAAAAAACTCAACAATTTCAATGTAAAAACCATTACAAAAGTTCAAATTTAAAAAAACTCATCAATTTGACTATAAAAACCATAACAAAATTTCCAATTGAAAAAACTCTTCAGTTTCGCATAAAGACTATTACAAAAGTTCAATGTTAAAAAACTCACCAATTTCGCTATAAAAGCATTACAAAAGTTCCAATTGAAAAAACCCTCCAATTTCACTATAAAAACCACAACAAAAGTTTCAATTGTAAAAAATCACCAATTTCACTATAAAAACCATTATAAAAATTAAAAGTTAAAAAACTCAACAATTTCTCTCTAAAAACCATAACAAAAGTTCAATGTTGAAAAAATCCCAAATTTCACTTTAAACACCATTACAAAAGTTTCAAGTGAAAAAACTCACTAATTTCACTATAAAGACCATAGCAAAAAGTCAAAGTTCAAAAACTCACCAAATTCACTCTATACATCATAACACAAGTTACGAGTCAAAAAACATACCAATTTCAATATAAAAACCATTACAAAAGTTAACAAAAGTTCAAAGTTAAAAAATTACACAATTTCACTTTAAAAACCACAACAAAAGTTCCAATTGAAAAAACTCACCGATTTCAGTATAAAGACCATAAGAAATGTTCAAAGTTAGAAAAACTCACCAAATTTACTATAAACATCATTACACAAGTTACAGGTAAAAAAACTCACCAATTTCACTATTCAAACCATTACAAAAGTTCCAAGTTAAAAAAAAATCTTCAATTTCTCTCTAAAAAGCATAACAAAAGTTAAAAGTTAAAAACTTCCGAGTTTCACTATAAAAACCATAGCAAATGTTCCAAGTGAAAAAACACACCGATTTCACTATAAAAACCGATACAATTGTTCCAAGTCAAAAATTCAACAATTTCAGTATAAACACCAAACAAAAGTTCCAGGTCAAAAAACTTACCAATTTCACTATAAAAACCATTACAAAAGTTCAAAGTCAAAAAACTGGCCAATTGCACAATCAAAACCATAAAAAAATTTTAATTGAAAAATCTCACGAATTTCACTATAAAGACCATTACAAAACATCAAATTTTAACAACTCACCAATTCCTCTATTAAAACCTTAACAAAAATTCCATTTGAAAAAATAACCAAATTCACTATAAAGACCAATACTAAAGGTCAAAGTTACAAAATTCACCAATTTAACTTTAAAGACCATAAAAGAGGTTTAAGGTGGAAAAAAAAACTCACCAAAGTCGCTATAAACATCATAACACAACTTACAAGTCAAAAAAACTCACCAATTAAACTACAAAAACCATTACAAAAGTTTCAAGTTAAAAAAAATCTCAAATTTCTCTCCAAAAACCATAACTAAAGTTCAAAGTTAAAAACTTCTGAATTTCACTATAAAAATCATAGCAAAAGTTCCAAGTGAAAAAATCATCGATTTCACTATAAAAACCATTACAACAGCTTTAAGTCGAAAACTCAACAATTTCACTATAAACACAACAACAAAAGTTCCAAGTTAAAAAACTCAACAATTTCAATGGAAAAACCATTACAAAAGTTCAAATTTAATAAAAACTCATCAATTTGACTATAAAAACCATAACAAAATTTCCAATTGAAAAAACTCACCAATTTCACTATAAAAGCAATACAAAAGTTCCAATTGAAAAAACCCTCCAATTTCACTATAAAAACCACAACAAAAGTTTCAATTGTAAAACATCACCGATTTCACTATAAAAACCATTATAAAAATTAAAAGTTTAAAAACTCAACAATTTCTCTCTAAAAACCATAACAAAAGTTCAATGTTGAAAAAATCCCCAATTTCACTTTAAACACCATTACAAAAGTTTCAAGTGAAAAAACTCACTAATTTCACTATAAAGACCATTGCAAAAAGTCAAAGTTCAAAAACTCACCAAATTCACTCTATACATCATAACACACGTTACGAGTCAAAAAAACATACCAATTTCAATATAAAAACCATTACAAAAGTTAACAAAAGTTCAAAGTTAAAAAATTACCCAATTTCACTTTAAAAACAACAACAAAAGTTCCAATTGAAAAAACTCACCGATTTCAGCATAAAGACCATAACAAAAGTTCAAAGTTAGAAAAACTCACCAAATTCACTATAAACATCATTACACAAGTTACAGGTAAAAAAACTCACCAATTTCACTATTCAAACCATTACAAAAGTTCCAAGTTAAAAAAAAAATCTTCAATTTCTCTCTAAAAACCATAACAAAAGTTAAAAGTTAAAAACTTCCGAGTTTCACTATAAAAACCATAGCAAAAGTTCCAAGTGAAAAAACACACCGATTTCACTATAAAAACCGATACAACAATTCCAAGTCAAAAATTCAACAATTTCAGTATAAACACCAAACAAAAGTTCCAGGTCAAAAAACTTACCAATTTCACTATAAAAACCATTACAAAAGTTCAAAGTCAAAAAACTGGCCAATTGCACAATCAAAACCATAAAAAATCGTTAATTGAAAAATCTCACTAATTTCACTATAAAGACCATTACAAAACATCAAATTTTAACAACTCACCAATTCCTCTATTAAAACCTTAACAAAAATTCCAATTGAAAAAATAACCAAATTCACTAAAAAGACCAATACTAAAGGTCAAAGTTACAAAATTCACCAATTTAACTTTAAAGACCATAAAAGAGGTTTAAAGTTAAAACAAAAACTCACCAAATTCGTTATAAACATCATAACACAACTTACAAGTCAAAAAAACTCACCAATTTCACTATAAAAACCATTACAAAAGTTCCAAGTTAAAAAAAATCTCAAATTTCTCTCTAAAAACCATAACTAAAGTTCACAAAGTTAAAAACTTCTGAATTTCACTATAAAAATCATAGCAAAAGTTCCAAGTGAAAAAATCATCGATTTCACTATAAAAACCATTACAACAGTTTCAAGTCAAAAACTCAACAATTTCACTATAAACACAACAACAAAAGTTCCAAGATAAAAAACTCAACAATTTAATTGTAAAAACCATTACAAAAGCTCAAATTTAAAAAAACTCATCAATTTGACTATAAAAACCATAACAAAATTTCCAATTGAAAAAACTCTTCAGTTTCACATAAAGACTACTACAAAAGTTCAATGTGAAAAAACTCACCAATTTCACTATAAAAGCAATACAAAAGTTCCAAATGAAAAAACCCTCCAATTTCACTATAAAAACCACAACAAAAGTTTCAATTGTAAAAAATCACCAATTTCACTATAAAAACCATTATAAAAATTAAAAGTTAAAAAACTCAACAATTTCTCTCTAAAAACCATAACAAAAGTTCAATGTTGAAAAAATCCCCAATTTCACTTTAAACACCATTACAAAAGTTTCAAGTAAAAAAACTCACTAATTTCACAATAAAGACCATAGCAAAAGTTCAAAGTTTAAAAACTCACCAAATTCACTCTATACATCATAACACAAGTTACGAGTCAAAAAACATACCAATTTCAATATAAAAACCATTACAAAAGTTAACAAAAGTTCAAAGTTAAAAAATTACTCATTTTCACTTTAAAAACCACAACAAAAGTTCCAATTGAAAAAATTCACCAATTTCAGTATAAAGACCATAACAAAAGTTCAAAGTTAGAAAAACTGACCAAATTCACTATAAACATCATTACACAAGTTACAGGTAAAAAAACTCACCAATTTCACTATTCAAACCATTACAAAAGTTCCAAGTTAAAAAAAATCTTCAATTTCTCTCTAAAAACCATAACAAAAGTTAAAAGTTAAAAACTTCTGAGTTTCACTATAAAAACCATAGCAAAAGTTCCAAGTGAAAAAACACACCGATTTCACTATAAAAACTGATACAACTGTTCCAAGTCAAAAATTCAACAATTTCAGTATAAACACCAAACAAAAGTTCCAGGTCAAAAAACTTACCAATTTCACTATAAAAACCATTACAAAAGTTCAAAGTCAAAAAACTGGCCAATTGCACAATCAAAACCATAAAAAAATCGTTAATTGAAAAATCTCACTAATTTCACTATCAAGACCATAACAAAACATCAAATTTTAGCAACCTACCAATTCCTCTATTAAAACCTTAACAAAAATTCCAATTGAAAAAATAACCAAATTCACTATAAAGACCAATACTAAAGGTCAAAGTTACAAAATTCACCAATTTAACTTTAAAGACCATAAAAGAGGTTTAAACTTAAAAAAAACTCACCAAATTCGCTATAAACATCATAACACAACTTACAAGTCAAAAAAACTCACCAATTTCACTATAAAAACCATTACAAAAGTTCCAAGTTAAAAAAAATCTCAAATTTCTCTCTAAAAACCATAACTAAAGTTCAAAAAGTTAAAATTTTCTAAATTTCACTATAAAAATCATAGCAAAAGTTCCAAGTGAAAAAATCATCGGTTTCACTATAAAAACCATTACAACAGTTTCAAGTCAAAAACTCAACAATTTCACTATAAACACAACAACAAAAATTCCAAGATAAAAAACTCAACAATTTAATTGTAAAAACCATTACAAAAGCTCAATTTTAAAAAAACTCATCAATTTGACTATAAAAACCATAACAAAATTTCCAATTGAAAAAACTCTTCAGTTTCACATAAAGACTACTACAAAAGTTCAATGTGAAAAAACTCACCAATTTCACTATAAAAGCAATACTAAAGTTCCAAATGAAAAAACCCTCCAATTTCACTATAAAAACCACAACAAAAGTTTCAATTGTAAAAAATCACCAATTTCACTTTAAACACCATTACAAAAGTTTCAAGTGAAAAAACTCACTAATTTCACTATAAAGACCATAACAAAAGTTCAAAGTTTAAAAACTAACCAAATTCACTCTATACATCATAACACAAGTTACGAGTCAAAAAACATACCAATTTCAATATAAAAACCATTACAAAAGTTAACAAAAGTTCAAAGTTAAAAAATTACCCAATTTTACTTTAAAAACCACAACAAAAGTTCCAATTGAAAAAACTCACCAATTTCAGTATAAAGACCATAACAAAAGTTCAAAGTTAGAAAAACTCACCAAATTCACTATAAACATCATTACACAAGTTACAGGTAAAAAAACTCACCAATTTCACTATTCAAACCATTACCAAAGTTCCAAGTTAAAAAAAATCTTCAATTTCTCTCTAAAATCCATAACAAAAGTTAAAAGTTAAAAACTTCCGAGTTTCACTATAAAAACCATAGCAAAAGTTCCAAGTGAAAAAACACACTGATTTCACTATAAAAACCGATACAACAGTTCCAAGTCAAAAATTCAACAATTTCAGTATAAACACAAACAAAAGTTCCAGGTCAAAAAACTTACCAATTTCACTATAAAAACCATTACAAAAGTTCAAAGTCAAAAAACTGGCCAATTGCACAATCAAAACCATAAAAAATCGTTAATTGAAAAATCTCACTAATTTCACTATAAAGACCATTACAAAACATCAAATTTTAACAACTCACCAATTCCTCTATTAAAACCTTAACAAAAATTCCAATTGAAAAAATAACCAATTTCACTATAAAGACCAATACTAAAGGTCAAAGTTACAAAATTCACAAATTTAACTTTAAAGACCAGAAAAGAGGTTTAAAGTTAAAAAAAAACTCACGAAATTCGCTATAAACATCATAACACAACTTACAAGTAAAAAAAACTCACCAATTTCACTATAAAAACCATTACAAAAGTTCCAAGTTAAAAAAAATCTCAAATTTCTCTCTAAAAACCATAACTAAAGTTCAAAAAGTTAAAAACTTCTGAATTTCACTATAAAAATCATAGCAAAAGTTCCAAGTGAAAAAATCATCGATTTCACTATAAAAACCATTACAATAGTTTCAAGTCAAAAACTCAACAATTTCACTATAAACACAACAACAAAAGTTCCAAGATAAAAAACTCAACAATTTAATTGTAAAAACCATTACAAAAGCTCAAATTTAAAAAAACTCATCAATTTGACTATAAAAACCATAACAAAATTTCCAATTGAAAAAACTCTTCAGTTTCACATAAAGACTACTACAAAAGTTCAATGTGAAAAAACTCACCAATTTCACTATAAAAGAAATACAAAAGTTCCAAATGAAAAAACCCTCCAATTTCACTATAAAAACCACAACAAAAGTTTCAATTGTAAAAAATCACCAGTTTCACTTTAAACACCATTACAAAAGTTTCAAGTGAAAAAACTCACTAATTTCACTATAAAGACCATAGTAAAAGTTCAAAGTTTAAAAACTCACCAAATTCACTCTATACATCATAACACAAGTTACGAGTCAAAATACATACCAATTTCAATATAAAAACCATTACAAAAGTTAACAAAAGTTCAAAGTTAAAAAATTACCCAATTTCACTTTAAAACCACAACAAAAGTTCCAATTGAAAAAATTCACCAATTTCAGTATAAAGACCATAACAAAAGTTCAATGTTAGAAAAACTCACCAAATTCACTATAAACATCATTACACAAGTTACAGGTAAAAAAATTCACCAATTTCACTATTCAAACCATTACAAAAGTTCCAAGTTAAAAAAAATCTTCAATTTCTCTCTAAAAACCATAACAAAAGTTAAAAGTTAAAAACTTCCGAGTTTCACTATAAAAACCATAGCAAAAGTTCCAAGTGAAAAAACACACTGATTTCACTATAAAAACCGATACAACAGTTCCAAGTCAAAAATTCAACAATTTCAGTATAAACACCAAACAAAAGTTCCAGGTCAAAAAACTTACCAATTTCACTATAAAAACCATTACAAAAGTTCAAAGTCAAAAAACTGGCCAATTGCACAATCAAAACCATAAAAAATCGTTAATTGAAAAATCTCACTAATTTCACTATAAAGACCATTACAAAACATCAAATTTTAACAACTCACCAATTCCTCTATTAAAACCTTAACAAAAATTCCAATTGAAAAAATAACCAAATTCACTATAAAGACCAATACTAAAGGTCAAAGTTACAAAATTCACCAATTTAACTTTAAAGACCATAAAAGAGGTTTAAAGTTAAAAAAAAATCTCACCAAATTCGCTATAAACATCATAACACAACTTACAAGTCAAAAAAACTCACCAATTTCACTATAAAAACCATTACAAAAGTTCCAAGTTAAAAAAAATCTCAAATTTCTCTCTAAAAACCATAACAACTAAAGTTCAAAAAGTTAAAAACTTCTGAATTTCACTATAAAAATCATAGCAAAAGTTCCAAGTGAAAAAATCATCGATTTCACTATAAAAACCATTACAACAGTTTCAAGTCAAAAACTCAACAATTTCACTATAAACACAACAACAAAAGTACCAAGATAAAAAAACTCAACAATTTAATTGTAAAAACCATTACAAAAGCTCAAATTTAAAAAAACTCATCAATTTGACTATAAAAACCATAACAAAATTTCCAATTGAAAAAACTCTTCAGTTTCACATAAAGACTACTACAAAAGTTCAATGTGAAAAAACTCACCAATTTCACTATAAAAGCAATACAAAAGTTCCAAATGAAAAAACCCTCCAATTTCACTATAAAAACCACAACAAAAGTTTCAATTGTAAAAAATCACCAATTTCACTTTAAACACCATTATAAAAATTAAAAGTTAAAAAACTCAACAATTTCTCTCTAAAAACCATAACAAAAGTTCAATGTTGAAAAAATCCCCAATTTCACTTTAAACACCATTACAAAAGTTTCAAGTGAAAAAACACTAATTTCACTATAAAGACCATAGCAAAAGTTCAAAGTTTAAAAACTCACCAAATTCACTCTATACATCATAACACAAGTTACGAGTCAAAAAACATACCAATTTAAATATATAAACCATTACAAAAGTTAACAAAAGTTCAAAGTTAAAAAATTACCCAATTTCACTTTAAAAACCACAACAAAAGTTCCAATTGAAAAAACTCACCAATTTCAGTATAAAGACCATAACAAAAGTTCAAAGTTAGAAAAACTCACCAAATTCACTATAAACATCATTAAACAAGTTACAGGTAAAAAAAACTCACAAATTTCACTATTCAAACCATTACAAAAGTTCCAAGTTAAAAAAAATCTTCAATTTCTCTCTAAAAACCATAACAAAAGTTAAAAGTTAAAAACTTCCGAGTTTCACTATAAAAACCATAGCAAAAGTTCCAAGTGAAAAAACACACCGATTTCACTATAAAAACCGATACAACAGTTCCAAGTCAAAAATTCAACAATTTCAGTATAAACACCAAACAAAAGTTCCAGGTCAAAAAACTTACCAATTTCACTATAAAAACCATTACAAAAGTTCAAAGTCAAAAAACTGGCCAATTGCACAATCAAAACCATAAAAAATCGTTAATAGAAAAATCTCACTAATTTCACTATAAAGACCATTACAAAACATCAAATTTTAACAACTCACCAATTCCTCTATTAAAACCTTAACAAAAGTTTCAATTGAAAAAATAACCAAATTCACTATAAAGACCAATACTAAAGGTCAAAGTTACAAAATTCACCAATTTAACTTTAAAGACCATAAAAGAGGTTTAAAGTTAAAAAAAAACTCACCAAATTCGCTATAAACATCATAACACAACTTACAAGTCAAAAAAACTCACCAATTTCACTATAAAAACCATTACAAAAGTTCCAAGTTAAAAAATCTCAAATTTCTCTCTAAAAACCATAACTCAAGTTCAAAAAGTTAAAAACTTCTGAATTTCACTATAAAAATAATAGCAAAAGTTCCAAGTGGAAAAATCATCGATTTCACTATAAATACCTTTACAACAGTTTCAAGTCAAAAACTCAACAATTTCACTATAAACACAACAACAAAAGTTCCAAGTTACAAAACTCAACAATTTCAATGAAAAAACCATTACAAAAGTTCAAATTTAAAAAAACTCATCAATTTGACTATAAAAACCATAACAAAATTTCCAATTGAAAAAACTCTTCAGTTTCACATAAAGACTACTACAAAAGTTCAATGTGAAAAAACACACCAATTTCACTATAAAAGCAATACAAAAGTTCCAAATGAAAAAACCCTCCAATTTCACTATAAAAACCACAACAAAAGTTTCAATTGTAAAAAATCACCAATTTCACTATAAAAACCATTATAAAAATTAAAAGTTAAAAAACTCAACAATTTCTCTCGAAAAACCAAAACAAAAGTTCAATGTTTAAAAAATCCCCAATTTCACTTTAAACACCATTACAAAAGTTTCAAGTGAAAAAACTCACTAATTTCACTATAAAGACCATAGAAAAAGTTCAAAGTTTAAAAACTCACGAAATTCACTCTATACATCATAACACAAGTTACGAGTCAAAAAACATACCAATTTCAATATAAAAACCATTACAAAAGTTAACAAAAGTTCAAAGTTAAAAAATTACCCAATTTCACTTTAAAAGCCACAACAAAAGTTCCAATTGAAAAAACTCACCAATTTCAGTATAAAGACCATAACAAAAGTTCAAAGTTAGAAAAACTCACCAAATTCACTATAAACATCATTACACAAGTTACAGGTAAAAAACTCACCAATTTCACTATTCAAACCATTACAAAAGTTCCAAGTTAAAAAAAAATCTTCAATTTCTCTCTAAAAACCATAACAAAAGTTAAAAGTTAAAAACTTCCGAGTTTCACTATAAAAACCATAGCAAAAGTTCCAAGTGAAAAAACACACCGATTTCACTATAAAAACCGATACAACAGTTCCAAGTCAAAAATTCAACAATTTCAGTATAAACACCAAACAAAAGTTCCAGGTCAAAAAACTTACCAATTTCACTATAAAAACCATTACAAAAGTTCAAAGTCAAAAAACTGGCCAATTGCACAATCAAAACCATAAAAAAATCGTTAATTGAAAAATCTCACTAATTTCACTATCAAGACCATAACAAAACATCAAATTTTAGCAACTCACCAATTCCTCTATTAAAACCTTAACAAAAATTCCAATTGAAAAAATAACCAAATTCACTATAAAGACCAATACTAAAGGTCAAAGTTACAAAATTCACCAATTTAACTTTAAAGACCATAAAAGAGGTTTAAACTTAAAAAAAACTCACCAAATTCGCTATAAACATCATAACACAACTTACAAGTCAAAAAAACTCACCAATTTCACTATAAAAACCATTACAAAAGTTCCAAGTTAAAAAAAATCTCAAATTTCTCTCTAAAAACCATAACTAAAGTTCAAAAAGTTAAAATTTTCTAAATTTCACTATAAAAATCATAGCAAAAGTTCCAAGTGAAAAAATCATTGATTTCACTATAAAAACCATTACAACAGTTTCAAGTCAAAAACTCAACAATTTCACTATAAACACAACAACAAAAGTTCCAAGTTAAAAAACTCAACAATCTCAATGTAAAAACCATTACAAAATTTCAATTTAAAAAAACTCATCAATTTGACTATAAAAACCATAACAAAATTTCCAATTCAAAAAACTCTTCAGTTTCACATAAAGACTACTACAAAAGTTCAATGTGAAAAAACTCACCAATTTCACTATAAAAGCAATACAAAAGTTCCAAATGAAAAAACCCTCCAATTTCACTATAAAAACCACAACAAAAGTTTCAATTGTAAAAAATCATCAATTTCACTATAAAAACCATTATAAAAATTAAAAGTTAAAAAACTCAACAATTTCTCTCTAAAATCCATAACAAAAGTTCAATGTTGAAAAATTCCCCAATTTCACTTTAAACACCATTACAAAATTTTCAAGCGAAAAAACTCACTAATTTCACTATAAAGACCATAGCAAAAGTTCAAAGTTTAAAAACTCACCAAATTCACTCTATACATCATAACACAAGTTACGAGTCAAAATACATACCAATTTCAATATAAAAACCATTACAAAAGTTCAAAGTTAAAAAACTACCCAATTTCACTTTAAAAACCACAACAAAAGTTCCCATTGAAAAAACTCACCAATTTTAGTATAAAGACCATAACAAAAGTTCAAAGTTAGAAAAACTCACCAAATTCAATATAAACATCATTACACAAGTTACAGGTAAAAAAACTCACCAATTTCACTATTCAAACCATTACAAAAGTTCCAAGTTAAAAAAAAAATCTTCAATTTCTCTCTAAAAACCATAACAAGAGTTAAAAGTTAAAAACTTCCGAGTTTCACTATAAAAACCATAGCAAAAGTTCCAAGTGAAAAAACACACCGATTTCACTATAAAAACCGATACAACAATTCCAAGTCAAAAATTCAACAATTTCAGTATAAACACCAAACAAAAGTTCCAGGTCAAAAAACTTACCAATTTCACTATAAAAACCATTACAAAAGTTCAAAGTCAAAAAACTGGCCAATTGCACAATCAAAACCATAAAAAAATCGTTAATTGAAAAATCTCACTAATTTCACTATAAAGAACATTACATAACATCAAATTTTAACAACTCACCAATTCCTCTAGTAAAACCTTAACAAAAATTCCAATTGAAAAAATAACCAAATTCACTATAAAGACCAATACTAAAGGTCAAAGTTACAAAATTCACCAATTTAACTTTAAAGACCATAAAAGAGGTTTAAAGTTAAAAAAAAAACTCACCAAATTCGCTATAAACATCATAACACTACTTACAAGTCAAAAAAACTCACCAATTTCACTATAAAAACCATTACAAAAGTTCCAAGTTAAAAAAAAATCTCAAATTTCTCTCTAAAAACCATAACTAAAGTTCAAAAAGTTAAAAAATTCTGAATTTCACTATAAAAATCATAGCAAAAGTTCCAAGTGAAAAAATCATCGATTTCACTATAAAAACCATTACAACAGTTTCAAGTCAAAAACTCAACAATTTCACTATAAACACAACAACAAAAGTTCCAAGTTAAAAAACTCAACAATTTCAATGTAAAAACCATTACAAAAGTTCAAATTTAAAAAAACTCATCAATTTGACTATAAAAACCATAACAAAATTTCCAATTGAAAAAACTCTTCAGTTTCACATAAAAACTACTACAAAAGTTCAATGTTAAAAAACTCACCAATTTCACGATAAAAGCAATACAAAAGTTCCAATTGAAAAAACCCTCCAATTTCACTATAAAAACCACAACAAAAGTTTCAATTGTAAAAAATCACCAATTTCACTATAAAAACCATTATAAAAAGTAAAAGATAAAAAACTAAACACTTTCTCTCTAAAAACCATAACAAAAGTTCAATGTTGAAAAAATCCCCAATTTCACTTTAAAATCCGTTACAAAAGTTTGAAGTGAAAAAAATCACCAATTTAACTTTAAAGACCATAACAAAAGTTCAAATTAAAAAACTCACCAAATTCACTCTATACATCATAACACAATTTACAAGTCAAAAAACGTACCAATTTCAATATAAAAACCATTACAAAAGTTAACAAAAGTTCAAACTTAAAAAACTACCCAATTTCACTTTAAAAGCCACAACAAAAGTTTCAATTGAAAAAACTCATCAATTTCAGTATAAAGACCATAACAAAAGTTCAAAGTTAGAAAAACTCACCAAATTCTCTATAAACATCATTACACAAGTTACAGGTAAAAAAACTCACCAATTTCACTATTCAAACCATTACAAAAGTTCCAAGTTAAAAAAAAATCTTCAATTTCTCTCTAAAAACCATAACAAAAGTTAAAAGTTAAAACTTCCGTGTTTCACTATAAAAACCATAGCAAAAGTTCCAAGTGAAAAAACACACCGATTTCACTATAAAAACCGATAGAACAGTTCCAAGTCAAAAATTCAACATTTTCAGTATAAACACCAAACAAAAGTTCCAGGTCAAAAAACTTACCAATTTCACTAAAAAAACCATTACAAAAGTTCAAAGTCAAAAAACTGGCCAACTGCACAATCAAAACCATAAAAAATCGTTAATTGAAAAATCTCACTAATTTCACTATAAAGACCATTACAAAACATCAAATTTTAACAACTCACCAATTCCTCTATTAAAACCTTAACAAAAATTCCAATTGAAAAAATAACCAAATTCACTATAAAGACCAATACTAAAGCTCAAAGTTACAAAATTCACCAATTTAACTTTAAAGACCATAAAAGAGGTTTAAAGTTAAAAAAAACTCACCAAATTAGCTATAAACATCATAACACAACTTACAAGTCAAAAAAACTCACCAATTTCACTATAAAAACCATTACAAAAGTTCCAAGTTAAAAAAAAAATCTACAATTTCCCTCTAAAAACCATAACTAAAGTTCAAAAAGTTAAAAACTTCTGAATTTCACTATAAAAATCATAGCAAAAGTTCCAAGTGAAAAAATCATCGATTTCACTATAAAAATCATTACAACAGTTTCAAGTCAAAAACTCAACAATTTCACTATAAACACAACAACAAAAGTTGCAAGTTAAAAAACTCAACAATTTCAATGTAAAATCCATTACAAAAGTTCAAATTTAAAAAAACTCATCAATTTGACTATAAAAACCATAACAAAATTTCCAATTGAAAAACTCTTCAGTTTCACATAAAAACTACTACAAAAGTTCAATGTTAAAAAACTCACCAATTTCACTATAAAAGCAATACAAAAGTTCCAATTGAAAAAACCCTCCAATTTCACTATAAAAACCACAACAAAAGTTTCAATTGTAAAAAATCACCAATTTCACTATAAAAACCATTATAAAAATTAAAAGTTAAAAAACTCAACAATTTCTCTCTAAAAACCATAACAAAAGTTCAATGTTGAAAAAATCCCCAATTTCACTTTAAACACCATTATAAAAGTTTCAAGTGAAAAAACTCACTAATTTCACTATAAAGACCATAGCAAAAGTTCAAAGTTTAAAAACTCACCAAATTCACTCTATACATCATAACACAAGTTACGAGTCAAAAAACATACCAATTTCAATATAAAAACCATTACAAAGGATAACAAAAGTTCAAAGATAAAAAATTACCCAATTTCACTTTAAAAACCACAACAAAAGTTCCAATTGAAAAAACTCACCAATTTCAGTATAAAGACCATAACAAAAGTTCAAAGTTAGAAAAACTCACCAAATTCACTATAAACATTATCACACAAGTTACAGGTAAAAAAACTCACCAATTTCACTATTCAAACCATTACAAAAGTTCCAAGTTAAAAAAAATCTTCAATTTCTCTCTAAAAACCATAACAAAAGTTAAAAGTTAAAAACTTCCGAGTTTCACTATAAAAACCATAGCAAAAGTTCCAAGTGAAAAAACACACCGATTTCACTATAAAAACCGATACAACAGTTCCAAGTCAAAAATTCAACAATTTCAGTATAAACACCAAACAAAAGTTCCAGGTCAAAAAACTTACCAATTTCACTATAAAAACCATTACAAAAGTTCAAAGACAAAAAACTGGCCAATTGCACAATCAAAACCATAAAAAATCGTTAATTGAAAAATCTCACTAATTTCACTATAAAGACCATTACAAAACATCAAATTTAACAACTCACCAATTCCTCTATTAAAACCTTAACAAAAATTCCAATTGAAAAAATAACCAAATTCACTATAAAGACCAATACTAAAGGTCAAAGTTACAAAATTCACCAATTTAACTTTAAAGACCATAAAAGAGGTTTAACGTTAAAAAAAAAACTCACCAAATTCGCTATAAACATCATAACACAACTTACAAGTCAAAAAAACTCACCAATTTCACTATAAAAACCATTACAAAAGTTCCAAGTTAAAAAAAAATCTCAAATTTCCCTCTAAAAACCATAACTAAAGTTCAAAAAGTTAAAAACTTCTGAATTTCACTATAAAAATCATAGCAAAAGTTCCTAGTGAAAAAATCATCGATTTCACTATAAAAATCATTACAACAGTTTCAAGTCAAAAACTCAACAATTTCACTATAAACACAACAACAAAAGTTCCAAGTTAAAAAACTCAACAATTTCAATGTAAAAACCATTACAAAAGTTCAAATTTAATAAAACTCATCAATTTGACTATAAAAACAATAATTAAATTTCCAATTGAAAAAACTCTTCTGTTTCACATAAAGACTACTACAAAAGTTCAATGTGAAAAAACTCACCAATTTCACTATAAAAGCAATACAAAAGTTCCAATTGAAAAAACCCTCCAATTTCACTATAAAAACCACAACAAAAGTTTCAATTGTAAAAAATCACTAATTTCACTATAAAAACCATTATAAAAATTAAAAGTTAAAAAACTCAACAATTTCTCTCTAAAAACCATAACAAAAGTTCAATGTTGAAAAAATCCCCAATTTCACTTTAAACACCATTACAAAAGTTTCAAGTGAAAAAACTCACTAATTTCACTATAAAGACCATAGCAAAAGTTCAAAGTTTAAAAACTAACCAAATTCACTCTATACATCATAACACAAGTTACGAGTCAAAAAACATACCAATTTCAATATAAAAACCATTACAAAAGTTAACAAAAGTTCAAAGTTAAAAAATTACCCAATTTCACTTTAAAAACCACAACAAAAGTTCCAATTGAAAAAACTCACCAATTTCAGTATAAAGACCATAATAAAAGTTCAAAGTTAGAAAAACTCACCAAATTCACTATAAACATCATTACACAAGTTACAGGTAAAAAAACTCACCAATTTCACTATTCAAACCATTACAAAAGTTCCAAGTTAAAAAAAATCTTCAATTTCTCTCTAAAAACCATAACAAAAGTTAAAAGTTAAAAACTTCCGAGTTTCACTATAAAAACCATAGCAAAAGTTCCAATTGAAAAAACACACCGATTTCACTATAAAAACCGATACAACAGTTCCAAGTCAAAAATTCAACATTTTCAGTATAAACACCAAACAAAAGTTCCAGGTCAAAAAACTTACCAATTTCACTATAAAAACCATTACAAAAGTTCAAAGTCAAAAAACTGGCCAATTGCACAATCAAAACCATAAAAAATCGTTAATTGAAAAATCTCACTAATTTCACTATAAAGACCATTACAAAACATCAAAGTTTAACAACTCACCAATTCCTCTATTAAAACCTTACCAAAAATTCCAATTGAAAAAATAACCAAATTCACTATAAAGACCAATACTAAAGGTCAAAGTTAGAAAATTCATCAATTTAACTTTAAAGACCATAAAAGAGGTTTAAAGTTAAAAAAAACTCACCAAATTCGCTATAAACATCATAACACAACTTACAAGTAAAAAAAACTCACCAATTTCACTATAAAAACCATTACAAAAGTTCCAAGTTAGAAAAAATCTCAAATTTCTCTCTAAAAACCATAACTAAAGTTCAAAGTTAAAAACTTCTGAATTTCACTATAAAAATCATAGCAAAAGTTCCAAGTGAAAAAATCATCGATTTCACTATAAAAACCATTACAACAGTTTCATGTCAAAAACTCAACAATTTCACTATAAACACAACAACAAAAGTTCCAAGTTAAAAAACTCAACAATTTCAATGTAAAAACCATTACAAAAGTTCAAATTTAAAAAAACTCATCAATTTGACTATAAAAACCATAACAAAATTTCCAATTGGAAAACTCTTCAGTTTCACATAAAAACTACTACAAAAGTTCAATGTTAAAAAACTCACCAATTTCACTATAAAAGCAATACAAAAGTTCCAATTGAAAAAACCCTCCAATTTCACTATAAAAAACACAACAAAAGTTTCAATTGTAAAAAATCACCAATTTCACTATGAAAACCATTATAAAAATTAAAAGATAAAAAACTCAACAATTTCTCTCTAAAAACCATAACAATGTTCAATGTTGAAAAAATCCCCAATTTCACTTTAAACACCATTACAAAAGTTTCAAGTGAAAAAACTCATTAATTTCACTATAAAGACCATAGCAAAAGTTCAAAGTTTAAAAACTCACCAAATTCACTCTATACATCATAACACAAGTTACGAGTCAAAAAACATACCAATTTCAATATAAAAACCATTACAAAAGTTAACAAAAGTTCAAAGTTAAACAATTACCCAATTTCACTTTAAAAACCACAACAAAAGTTCCAATTGAAAAAACTCACCAATTTCAGTATAAAGACCATAACAAAAGTTCAAAGTTAGAAAAACTCACTAAATTCACTATAAACATTATTACACAAGTTACAGGTGAAAAAAACTCACCAATTTCACTATTCAAACCATTACAAAAGTTCCAAGTTAAAAAAAAATCTTCAATTTCTTTCTAAAAACCATAACAAAAGTTAAAAGTTAAAAACTTCCGAGTTTCACTATAAAAACCATAGCAAAAGTTCCAAGTGAAAAAACACACCGATTTCACTATAAAAACCGATACAACAGTTCCAAGTCAAAAATTCAACTTTTTCAGTATAAACACCAAACAAAAGTTCCAGGTAAAAAAACTTACCAATTTCACTATAAAAACCATTACAAAAGTTCAAAGTCAAAAAACTGGCCAATTGCACAATCAAAACCATAAAAAATATGTTAATTGAAAAATCTCACTAATTTCACTATAAAGACCATTACAAAACATCAAATTTTAACAACTCACCAATTCCTCTATTAAAACCTTAACGAAAATTCCAATTGAAAAAATAACCAAATTCACTATAAAGACCAATACTAAAGGTCAAAGTTACAAAATTCACCAATTTAACTTTAAAGACCATAAAAGAGGTTTAAAGTTAAAAAAAAACTCACCAAATTCGCTATAAACATCATAAAACAACTTACAAGTCAAAAAAACTCAGCAATTTCACTATAAAAAAAACCATTACAAAAGTTCCAAGTTAAAAAAAAATCTCAAATTTCTCTCTAAAAACCATAACTTAAGTTCAAAGTTAAAAACTTCTGAATTTCACTATAAAAATCATAGCAAAAGTTCCAAGTGAAAAAATCATTGATTTCACTATAAAAACCATTACAACAGTTTCAAGTCAAAAACCCAACAATTTCACTATAAACACAACCACAAAAGTTCCAAGTTAAAAAACTCATCAATTTCAATGTAAAAACCATTACAAAAGTTCAAATTTAAAAAAACTCATCAATTTGACTATAAAAACAATAATTAAATTTCCAATTGAAAAAACTCTTCAGTTTCACACAAAAACTACTACAAAAGTTCAATGTTAAAAAACTCACCAATTTCACTATAAAAGCAATACAAAAGTTCCAATTGAAAAAACCCTCCAATTTCACTATAAAAACCACAACAAAAGTTTCAATTGTAAAAAATCACTAATTTCACTATAAAAACCATTATAAAAATTAAAAGTTAAAAAGCTCAACAATTTCTCTCTAAAAACCATAACAAAAGTTCAATGTTGAAAAAATCCCCAATTTCACTTTAAACACCATTACAAAAGTTTCAAGTGAAAAAACTCACTAATTTCACTATAAAGACCATAGCAAAAATTCAAAGTTTAAAAACTCACCAAATTCACTCTATACATCATAACACAAGTTACGAGTCAAAAAACATACCAATTTCAATATAAAAACCATTACAAAAGATAACAAAAGTTCAAAGATAAAAAACTACCCAATTTCACTTTAAAAACCACAACAAAAGTTCCAATTGAAAAAACTCACCAATTTTCGTATAAAGATCATAACAAAAGTTCAAAGTTAGAAAAACTCACAAAATTCACTATAAACATCATTACACAAGTTACAGGTGAAAAAAACTCACCAATTTCACTATTCAAACCATTACAAAATTTCCAAGTTAAAAAAAATCTTCAATTTCTCTCTAAAAACCATAACAAAAGTTAAAAGTTAAAAACTTCCGAGTTTCACTATAAAAACCATAGCAAAAGTTCCAAGTGAAAAAACACACCGATTTCACTATAAAAACCGATACAACAGTTCCAAGTCAAAAATTCAACAATTTCAGTATAAACAACAAACAAAAGTTCGAGGTCAAAAAACTTACAAATTTCACTATAAAAACCATTACAAAAGTTCAAAGTAAAAAAACTGGCCTATTGCACAATCAAAACCATAAAAAATTGTTAATTGAAAAATCTCACTAATTTCACTATAAAGACCATTACAAAACATCAAATTTTAACAACTCACCAATTCCTCTATTAAAACCTTAACGAAAATTCCAATTGAAAAAATAACCAAATTTACTATAAAGACCAATACTAAAGGTCAAAGTTACAAAATTCACCAATTTAACTTTAAAGACCATAAAAGAGGTTTAAAGTTAAAAAAAAAACTCACCAAATTCGCTATAAACATCATAACACAACTTACAAGTCAAAAAAACTCACCAATTTCACTATAAAAAAAAACCATTACAAAAGTTCCAAGTTAAAAAAAATCTCAAATTTCTCTCTAAAAACCATAACTTAAGTTCAAAGTTAAAAACTTCTGAATTTCACTATAAAAATCATAGCAAAAGTTCCAAGTGAAAAAATCATCGATTTCACTATAAAAACCATTACAACAGTTTCAAGTCAAAAACTCAACAATTTCACTATAAACACAACAACAAAAGTTCCAAGTTAATAAACTCAACAATTTCAATGTAAAAACCATTACAAAAGTTCAAATTTAAAAAAACTCATCAATTTGACTATAAAAACAATAATTAAATTTCCAATTGAAAAAACTCTTCAGTTTCACATAAAGACTACTACAAAAGTTCAATGTTAAAAAACTCACCAATTTCACTATAAAAGCAATACAAAAGTTCCAATTGAAAAAACCCTCCAATTTCACTATAAAAACCACAACAAAAGTTTCAATTGTAAAAAATCACCAATTTCACTATAAAAACCATTATAAAAATTAAAAGTTAAAAAACTCAACAATTTCTCTCTAAAAACCATAACAACAGTTCAATGTTGAAAAAATCCCCAATTTCACTTTAAACACCATTACAAAAGTTTCAAGTGAAAAAACTCACTAATTTCACTATAAAGACCATAGCAAAAGTTCAAAGTTTAAAAACTCACCAAATTCACTCTATACATCATAACACAAGTTACGAGTCAAAAAACATACCAATTTCAATATAAAAACCATTACAAAAGTTAACAAAAGTTCAAAGTTAAAAAATTACCCAATTTCACTTTAAAAACCACAACAAAAGTTCCAATTGAAAAAACTCACCAATTTCAGTATAAAGACAATAACAAAAGTTCAAAGTTAGAAAAATTCACCAAATTCACTATAAACATCATTACACAAGTTACAGGTAAAAAAAACTCACCAATTTCACTATTCAAACCATTACAAAAGTTCCAAGTTAAAAAAAATCTTCAATTTCTCTCTAAAAACCATAACAAAAGTTAAAAGCTAAAAACTTCCGAGTTTCACTATAAAAACCATAGCAAAAGTTCCAAGTGAAAAAACACACCGATTTCACTATAAAAACCGATACAACAGTTCCAAGTCAAAAATTCAAAAGTTTCAGTATAAACACCAAACAAAAGATCCAAGTCAAAAAACTTACAAATTTCACTATAAAAACCATTACAAAAGTACAAAGTCAAAAATCTGGCCAATTGCACAATCAAAACCATAAAAAATTGTTAATTGAAAAATCTCACTAATTTCACTATAAAGACCATTACAAAACATCAAATTTTAACAACTCACCAATTCCTCTATTAAAACCTTAACGAAAATTCCAATTGAAAAAATAACCAAATTTACTATAAAGACCAATACTAATGGTCAAAGTTACAAAATTCACCAATTTAACTTTAAAGACCATAAAAGAGGTTTAAAGTTAAAAAAAAAAACTCACCAAATTCGCTATAAACATCATAACACAACTTACAAGTAAAAAAAAACTCACCAATTTCACTATAAAAAAAAACCATTACAAAAGTTCCAAGTTAAAAAAAAATCTCAAATTTCAAGCTAAAAACCATAACTAAAGTTCAAAGTTAAAAACTTCTGAATTTCACTATAAAAATCATAGCAAAAGTTCCAAGTGAAAAAATCATCGATTTCACTATAAAAACCATTAAAACAGTTTCAAGTCAAAAACTCAACAATTTCACTATAAACACAACAACAAAAGTTCCTAGTTAAAAAATTCAACAATTTCAATGTAAAAACCATTACAAAAGTTCAAATTTAAAAAAACTCATCAATTTGACTATAAAAACAATAATTAAATTTCCAATTGAAAAACTCTTCAGTTTCACATAAAAATTACTACAAAATTTCAATGTTAAAAAACTCACCAATTTCACTATAAAAGCAATACAAAAGTTCCAATTGAAAAAACCCTCCAATTTCACTATAAAAACCACAACAAAAGTTTCAATTGTAAAAAATCACCAATTTCACTATAAAAACCATTATAAAAATTAAAAGTTAAAAAACTCAACAATTTCTCTCTAAAAACCATAACAAAACTTCAATGTTGAAAAAATCCCCAATTTCACTTTAAACACCATTACAAAAGTTTCAAGTGAAAAAACTCACTAATTTCACTATAAAGACCATAGCAAAAGTTCAAAGTTTAAAAACTAACCAAATTCACTCTATACATCATAACACAAGTTACGAGTCAAAAAACATACCAATTTCAATATAAAAACCATTACAAAAGTTAACAAAAGTTCAAAGTTAAAAAATTACCCAATTTCACTTTAAAAACCACAACAAAAGTTCCAATTGAAAAAACTCACCAATTTCAGTATAAAGACAATAACAAAAGTTCAAAGTTAGAAAAACTCACCAAATTCACTATAAACATCATTACACAAGTTACAGGTAAAAAAAACTCACCAATTTCACTATTCAAACCATTACAAAAGTTCCAAGTTAAAAAAAAATCTTCAATTTCTCTCTAAAAACCATAACAAAAGTTAAAAGTTAAAAACTTCCGAGTTTCACTATAAAAACCATAGCAAAAGTTCCAAGTGAAAAAACACACCGATTTCACTATAAAAACCGATACAACAGTTCCAAGTCAAAAATTCAACAATTTCAGTATAAACACCAAACAAAAGTTCCAGGTCAAAAAACTTACCAATTTCACTATAAAAACCATTACAAAAGTTCAAAGTCAAAAAACTGGCCAATTGCACAATCAAAACCATAAAAAATTGTTAATTGAAAAAAATCACTAATTTCACTATAAAGACCATTACAAAACATCAAAGTTTAACAACTCACCAATTCCTCTATTAAAACCTTACCAAAAATTCCAATTGAAAAAATAACCAAATTCACTATAAAGACCAATACTAAAGGTCAAAGTTAGAAAATTCATCAATTTAACTTTAAAGAACATAAAAGAGGTTTAAAGTTAAAAAAAACTCACCAAACTCGCTATAAACATCATAACACAACTTACAAGTAAAAAAAACTCACCAATTTCACTATAAAAACCATTACAAAAGTTCCAAGTTAGAAAAAATCTCAAATTTCTCTCTAAAAACCATAACTAAAGTTCAAAGTTAAAAACTTCTGAATTTCACTATAAAAATCATAGCAAAAGTTCCAAGTGAAAAAATCATCGATTTCACTATAAAAACCATTACAACAGTTTCATGTCAAAAACTCAACAATTTCACTATAAACACAACAACAAAAGTTCCAAGTTAAAAAACTCAACAATTTCAATGTAAAAACCATTACAAAAGTTCAAATTTAAAAAAACTCATCAATTTGACTATAACAACCATAACAAAATTTCCAATTGGAAAACTCTTCAGTTTCACATAAAAACTACTACAAAAGTTCAATGTTAAAAAACTCACCAATTTCACTATAAAAGCAATACAAAAGTTCCAATTGAAAAAACCCTCCAATTTCACTATAAAAAACACAACAAAAGTTTCAATTGTAAAAAATCACCAATTTCACTATGAAAACCATTATAAAAATTAAAAGATAAAAAACTCAACAATTTCTCTCTAAAAACCATAACAAAAGTTCAATGTTGAAAAAATCCCCAATTTCACTTTAAACACCATTACAAAAGTTTCAAGTGAAAAAACTCACTAATTTCACTATAAAGACCATAGCAAAAGTTCAAAGTTTAAAAACTCACCAAATTCACTCTATACATCATAACACAAGTTACGAGTCAAAAAACATACCAATTTCAATATAAAAACCATTACAAAAGTTAACAAAAGTTCAAAGTTAAACAATTACCCAATTTCACTTTAAAAACCACAACAAAAGTTCCAATTGAAAAAACTCACCAATTTCAGTATAAAGACCATAACAAAAGTTCAAAGTTAGAAAAACTCACTAAATTCACTATAAACATTATTACACAAGTTACAGGTGAAAAAAACTCACCAATTTCACTATTCAAACCATTACAAAAGTTCCAAGTTAAAAAAAAATCTTCAATTTCTTTCTAAAAACCATAACAAAAGTTAAAAGTTAAAAACTTCCGAGTTTCACTATAAAAACCATAGCAAAAGTTCCAAGTGAAAAAACACACCGATTTCACTATAAAAACCGATACAACAGTTCCAAGTCAAAAATTCAACTTTTTCAGTATAAACACCAAACAAAAGTTCCAGGTCAAAAAACTTACCAATTTCACTATAAAAACCATTACAAAAGTTCAAAGTCAAAAAACTGGCCAATTGCACAATCAAAACCATAAAAAAAATGTTAATTGAAAAATCTCACTAATTTCACTATAAAGACCATTACAAAACATCAAATTTTAACAACTCCTCAATTCCTCTATTAAAACCTTAACGAAAATTCCAATTGAAAAAATAACCAAATTCACTATAAAGACCAATACTAAAGGTCAAAGTTACAAAATTCACCAATTTAACTTTAAAGACCATAAAAGAGGTTTAAAGTTAAAAAAAAACTCACCAAATTCGCTATAAACATCATAAAACAACTTACAAGTCAAAAAAACTCAGCAATTTCACTATAAAAAAAACCGTTACAAAAGTTCCAAGTTAAAAAAAAATCTCAAATTTCTCTCTAAAAACCATAACTTAAGTTCAAAGTTAAAAACTTCTGAATTTCACTATAAAAATCATAGCAAAAGTTCCAAGTGAAAAAATCATTGATTTCACTATAAAAACCATTACAACAGTTTCAAGTCAAAAACCCAACAATTTCACTATAAACACAACCACAAAAGTTCCAAGTTAAAAAACTCATCAATTTCAATGTAAAAACCATTACAAAAGTTCAAATTTAAAAAAACTCATCAATTTGACTATAAAAACAATAATTAAATTTCCAATTGAAAAAACTCTTCAGTTTCACACAAAAACTACTACAAAAGTTCAATGTTAAAAAACTCACCAATTTCACTATAAAAGCAATACAAAAGTTCCAATTGAAAAAACCCTCCAATTTCACTATAAAAACCACAACAAAAGTTTCAATTGTAAAAAATCACTAATTTCACTATAAAAACCATTATAAAAATTAAAAGTTAAAAAGCTCAACAATTTCTCTCTAAAAACCATAACAAAAGTTCAATGTTGAAAAAATCCCCAATTTCACTTTAAACACCATTACAAAAGTTTCAAGTGAAAAAACTCACTAATTTCACTATAAAGACCATAGCAAAAATTCAAAGTTTAAAAAATCACCAAATTCACTCTATACATCATAACACAAGTTACGAGTCAAAAAACATACCAATTTCAATATAAAAACCATTACAAAAGATAACAAAAGTTCAAAGATAAAAAACTACCCAATTTCACTTTAAAAACCACAACAAAAGTTCCAATTGAAAAAACTCACCAGTTTTCGTATAAAGATCATAACAAAAGTTCAAAGTTAGAAAAACTCACAAAATTCACTATAAACATCATTACACAAGTTACAGGTGAAAAAAACTCACCAATTTCACTATTCAAACCATTACAAAATTTCCAAGTTAAAAAAAATCTTCAATTTCTCTCTAAAAACCATAACAAAAGTTAAAAGTTAAAAACTTCCGAGTTTCACTATAAAAACCATAGCAAAAGTTCCAAGTGAAAAAACACACCGATTTCACTATAAAAACCGATACAACAGTTCCAAGTCAAAAATTCAACAATTTCAGTATAAACAACAAACAAAAGTTCGAGGTCAAAAAACTTACAAATTTCACTATAAAAACCATTACAAAAGTTCAAAGTAAAAAAACTGGCCTATTGCACAATCAAAACCATAAAAAATTGTTAATTGAAAAATCTCACTAATTTCACTATAAAGACCATTACAAAACATCAAATTTTAACAACTCACCAATTCCTCTATTAAAACCTTAACGAAAATTCCAATTGAAAAAATAACCAAATTTACTATAAAGACCAATACTAAAGGTCAAAGTTACAAAATTCACCAATTTAACTTTAAAGACCATAAAAGAGGTTTAAAGTTAAAAAAAAAACTCACCAAATTCGCTATAAACATCATAACACAACTTACAAGTCAAAAAAACTCACCAATTTCACTATAAAAAAAAACCATTACAAAAGTTCCAAGTTAAAAAAAATCTCAAATTTCTCTCTAAAAACCATAACTTAAGTTCAAAGTTAAAAACTTCTGAATTTCACTATAAAAATCATAGCAAAAGTTCCAAGTGAAAAAATCATCGATTTCACTATAAAAACCATTACAACAGTTTCAAGTCAAAAACTCAACAATTTCACTATAAACACAACAACAAAAGTTCCAAGTTAATAAACTCAACAATTTCAATGTAAAAACCATTACAAAAGTTCAAATTTAAAAAAACTCATCAATTTGACTATAAAAACAATAATTAAATTTCCAATTGAAAAAACTCTTCAGTTTCACATAAAGACTACTACAAAAGTTCAATGTTAAAAAACTCACCAATTTCACTATAAAAGCAATACAAAAGTTCCAATTGAAAAAACCCTCCAATTTCACTATAAAAACCACAACAAAAGTTTCAATTGTAAAAAATCACGAATTTCACTATAAAAACCATTATAAAAATTAAAAGTTAAAAAGCTCAACAATTTCTCTCTAAACACCATAACAAAATTTCAATGTTGAAAAAATCCCCAATTTCACTTTAAACACCATTACAAAAGTTTCAAGTGAAAAAACTCACTAATTTCACTATAAAGACCATAGCAAAAGTTCAAAGTTTAAAAACTCACCAAATTCACTCTATACATCATAACACAAGTTACGAGTCAAAAAACATACCAATTTCAATATAAAAACCATTACAAAAGTTCAAAGCTAAAAAACTACCCAATTTCACTTTAAAAACCACAACAAAAGTTCCAATTGAAAAAACTCACCAATTTCCGTATAAAGACCATAACAAAAGTTCAAAGTTAGAAAAACTCACCAAATTCACTATAAACATCATTACACAAGTTACAGGTGAAAAAAACTCACCAATTTCACTATTCAAACCATTACAAAAGTTCCAAGTTAAAAAAAATCTTCAATTTCTCTCTAAAAACCATAACAAAAGTTAAAAGTTAAAAAGTTCCGAGTTTCACTATAAAAACCATTGCAAAAGTTCCAAGTGAAAAAACACACCTAGTTCACTATAAAAACCGATACAACAGTTCCAAGTCAAAAATTCAACAATTTCAGTATAAACAACAAACAAAAGTTCGAGGTCAAAAAACTTACCAATTTCACTATAAAAACCATTACAAAAGTTCAAAGTCAAAAAACTGGCCTATTGCACAATCAAAACCATAAAAAATTGTTAATTGAAAAATCTCACTAATTTCTCTATAAAGACCATTACAAAACATCAAAGTTTAACAACTCACCAATTTCTCTATTAAAACCTTAACGAAAATTCCAATTGAAAAAATAACCAAATTTACTATAAAGACCAATACTAAAGGTCAAAGTTACAAAATTCACCAATTTAACTTTAAAGACCATAAAAGAGGTTTAAAGTTAAAAAAAAACTCACCAAATTCGCTATAAACATCATAACACAACTTACAAGTCAAAAAAACTCACCAATTTCACTATAAAAAAAAACCATTACAAAAGTTCCAAGTTAAAAAAAATCTCAAATTTCTCTCTAAAAACCATAACTTAAGTTCAAAGTTAAAAACTTCTGAATTTCACTATAAAAATCATAGCAAAAGTTCCAAGTGAAAAAATCATCGATTTCACTATAAAAACCATTACAACAGTTTCAAGTCAAAAACTCAACAATTTCACTATAAACACAACAACAAAAGTTCCAAGTTAAAAAACTCAACAATTTCAATGTAAAAACCATTACAAAAGTTCAAATTGAAAAAAACTCATCAATTTGACTATAAAAACAATAATTAAATTTCCAATTGAAAAAACTCTTCAGTTTCACATAAAGACTACTACAAAAGTTCAATGTTAAAAAACTCACCAATTTCACTATAAAAGCAATACAAAAGTTCCAATTGAAAAAACCCTCCAATTTCACTATAAAAACCACAACAAAAGTTTCAATTGTAAAAAATCACCAATTTCACTATAAAAACCATTATAAAAATTAAAAGTTAAAAAACTCAACAATTTCTCTCTAAAAACCATAACAACAGTTCAATGTTGAAAAAATCCCCAATTTCACTTTAAACACCATTACAAAAGTTTCAAGTGAAAAAACTCACTAATTTCACTATAAAGACCATAGCAAAAGTTCAAAGTTTAAAAACTCACCAAATTCACTCTATACATCATAACACAAGTTACGAGTCAAAAAACATACCAATTTCAATATAAAAACCATTACAAAAGTTAACAAAAGTTCAAAGTTAAAAAATTACCCAATTTCACTTTAAAAACCACAACAAAAGTTCCAATTGAAAAAACTCACCAATTTCAGTATAAAGACAATAACAAAAGTTCAAAGTTAGAAAAATTCACCAAATTCACTATAAACATCATTACACAAGTTACAGGTAAAAAAAACTCACCAATTTCACTATTCAAACCATTACAAAAGTTCCAAGTTAAAAAAAATCTTCAATTTCTCTCTAAAAACCATAACAAAATTTAAAAGCTAAAAACTTCCGAGTTTCACTATAAAAACCATAGCAAAAGTTCCAAGTGAAAAAACACACCGATTTCACTATAAAAACCGATACAACAGTTCCAAGTCAAAAATTCAAAAGTTTCAGTATAAACACCAAACAAAAGATCCAGGTCAAAAAACTTACAAATTTCACTATAAAAACCATTACAAAAGTACAAAGTCAAAAATCTGGCCAATTGCACAATCAAAACCATAAAAAATTGTTAATTGAAAAATCTCACTAATTTCACTATAAAGACCATTACAAAACATCAAATTTTAACAACTCACCAATTCCTCTATTAAAACCTTAACGAAAATTCCAATTGAAAAAATAACCAAATTTACTATAAAGACCAATACTAATGGTCAAAGTTACAAAATTCACCAATTTAACTTTAAAGACCATAAAAGAGGTTTAAAGTTAAAAAAAAAACTCACCAAATTCGCTATAAACATCATAACACAACTTACAAGTAAAAAAAAACTCACCAATTTCACTATAAAAAAAAACCATTACAAAAGTTCCAAGTTAAAAAAAAATCTAAAATTTCAAGCTAAAAACCATAACTAAAGTTCAAAGTTAAAAACTTCTGAATTTCACTATAAAAATCATAGCAAAAGTTCCAAGTGAAAAAATCATCGATTTCACTATAAAAACCATTAAAACAGTTTCAAGTCAAAAACTCAACAATTTCACTATAAACACAACAACAAAAGTTCCTAGTTAAAAAATTCAACAATTTCAATGTAAAAACCATTACAAAAGTTCAAATTTAAAAAAACTCATCAATTTGACTATAAAAACAATAATTAAATTTCCAATTGAAAAACTCTTCAGTTTCACATAAAAATTACTACAAAATTTCAATGTTAAAAAACTCACCAATTTCACTATAAAAGCAATACAAAAGTTCCAATTGAAAAAACCCTCCAATTTCACTATAAAAACCACAACAAAAGTTTCAATTGTAAAAAATCACCAATTTCACTATAAAAACCATTATAAAAATTAAAAGTTAAAAAACTCAACAATTTCTCTCTAAAAACCATAACAAAACTTCAATGTTGAAAAAATCCCCAATTTCACTTTAAACACCATTACAAAAGTTTCAAGTGAAAAAACTCACTAATTTCACTATAAAGACCATAGCAAAAGTTCAAAGTTTAAAAACTAACCAAATTCACTCTATACATCATAACACAAGTTACGAGTCAAAAAACATACCAATTTCAATATAAAAACCATTACAAAAGTTAACAAAAGTTCAAAGTTAAAAAATTACCCAATTTCACTTTAAAAACCACAACAAAAGTTCCAATTGAAAAAACTCACCAATTTCAGTATAAAGACAATAACAAAAGTTCAAAGTTAGAAAAACTCACCAAATTCACTATAAACATCATTACACAAGTTACAGGTAAAAAAAACTCACCAATTTCACTATTCAAACCATTACAAAAGTTCCAAGTTAAAAAAAAATCTTCAATTTCTCTCTAAAAACCATAACAAAAGTTAAAAGTTAAAAACTTCCGAGTTTCACTATAAAAACCATAGCAAAAGTTCCAAGTGAAAAAACACACCGATTTCACTATAAAAACCGATACAACAGTTCCAAGTCAAAAATTCAACAATTTCAGTATAAACACCAAACAAAAGTTCCAGGTCAAAAAACTTACCAATTTCACTATAAAAACCATTACAAAAGTTCAAAGTCAAAAAACTGGCCAATTGCACAATCAAAACCATAAAAAATTGTTAATTGAAAAAAATCACTAATTTCACTATAAAGACCATTACAAAACATCAAAGTTTAACAACTCACCAATTCCTCTATTAAAACCTTACCAAAAATTCCAATTGAAAAAATAACCAAATTCACTATAAAGACCAATACTAAAGGTCAAAGTTAGAAAATTCATCAATTTAACTTTAAAGAACATAAAAGAGGTTTAAAGTTAAAAAAAACTCACCAAACTCGCTATAAACATCATAACACAACTTACAAGTAAAAAAAACTCACCAATTTCACTATAAAAACCATTACAAAAGTTCCAAGTTAGAAAAAATCTCAAATTTCTCTCTAAAAACCATAACTAAAGTTCAAAGTTAAAAACTTCTGAATTTCACTATAAAAATCATAGCAAAAGTTCCAAGTGAAAAAATCATCGATTTCACTATAAAAACCATTACAACAGTTTCATGTCAAAAACTCAACAATTTCACTATAAACACAACAACAAAAGTTCCAAGTTAAAAAACTCAACAATTTCAATGTAAAAACCATTACAAAAGTTCAAATTTAAAAAAACTCATCAATTTGACTATAAAAACCATAACAAAATTTCCAATTGGAAAACTCTTCAGTTTCACATAAAAACTACTACAAAAGTTCAATGTTAAAAAACTCACCAATTTCACTATAAAAGCAATACAAAAGTTCCAATTGAAAAAACCCTCCAATTTCACTATAAAAAACACAACAAAAGTTTCAATTGTAAAAAATCACCAATTTCACTATGAAAACCATTATAAAAATTAAAAGTTAAAAAACTCAACAATTTCTCTCTAAAAACCATAACAAAAGTTCAATATTGAAAAAATCCCCAATTTCACTTTAAACACCATTACAAAAGTTTCAAGTGAAAAAACTCACTAATTTCACTATAAAGACCATAGCAAAAGTTCAAAGTTTAAAAACTCACCAAATTCACTCTATACATCATAACACAAGTTACGAGTCAAAAAACATACCAATTTCAATATAAAAACCATTACAAAAGTTAACAAAAGTTCAAAGTTAAACAATTACCCAATTTCACTTTAAAAACCACAACAAAAGTTCCAATTGAAAAAACTCACCAATTTCAGTATAAAGACCATAACAAAAGTTCAAAGTTAGAAAAACTCACCAAATTCACTATAAACATTATTACACAAGTTACAGGTGAAAAAAACTCACCAATTTCACTATTCAAACCATTACAAAAGTTCCAAGTTAAAAAAAAATCTTCAATTTCTTTCTAAAAACCATAACAAAGGTTAAAAGTTAAAAACTTCCGAGTTTCACTATAAAAACCATAGCAAAAGTTCCAAGTGAAAAAACACACTGATTTCACTATAAAAACCGATACAACAGTTCCAAGTCAAAAATTCAACAATTTCAGTATAAACACCAAACAAAAGTTCCAGGTCAAAAAACTTACCAATTTCACTATAAAAACCATTGCAAAAGTTCAAAGTCAAAAAACTGGCCAATTGCACAATCAAAACCATAAAAAAATGTTAATTGAAAAATCTCACTAATTTCACTATAAAGACCATTACAAAACATCAAAGTTTAACAACTCACCAATTCCTCTATTAAAACCTTAACAAAAATTCCAATTGAAAAAATAACCAAATTCACTATAAAGACTAATACTAAAGGTCAAAGTTACAAAATTCAACAATTTAACTTTAAAGACCATAAAAGAGGTTTAAAGTTAAAAAAAACTCACCAAATTCGCTATAAACATCATAACACAACTTACAAGTAAAAAAAAACTCACCAATTTCACTATAAAAACCATTACAAAAGTTCCAAGTTAGAAAAAATCTCAAATTTCTCTCTAAAAACCATAACTAAAGTTCAAAGTTAAAAACTTCTGAATTTCACTATAAAAATCATAGCAAAAAATCCAAGTGAAAAAATCATTGATTTCCCTATAAAAACCATTCCAACAGTTTCAAGTCAAAAACTCAACAATTTCACTATAAACACAACAACAAAAGTTCCAAGTTAAAAAACTCAACAATTTCAATGTAAAAACCATTACAAAAGTTCAAATTTAAAAAAACTCATCAATTTGACTATAAAAACCATAACAAAATTTCCAATTGAAAAAACTCTTCAGTTTCACATAAAAACTACTACAAAAGTTCAATGTTAAAAAACTCACCAATTTCACTATAAAAGCAATACAAAAGTTCCAATTGAAAAAACCCTCCAATTTCACTATAAAAACCACAACAAAAGTTTCAATTGTAAAAAATCACGAATTTCACTATAAAAACCATTATAAAAATTAAAAGTTAAAAAGCTCAACAATTTCTCTCTAAACACCATAACAAAATTTCAATGTTGAAAAAATCCCCAATTTCACTTTAAACACCATTACAAAAGTTTCAAGTGAAAAAACTCACTAATTTCACTATAAAGACCATAGCAAAAGTTCAAAGTTTAAAAACTCACCAAATTCACTCTATAAATCATAACACAAGTTACGAGTCAAAAAACATACCAATTTCAATATAAAAACCATTACAAAAGTTCAAAGCTAAAAAACTACCCAATTTCACTTTAAAAACCACAACAAAAGTTCCAATTGAAAAAACTCACCAATTTCCGTATAAAGACCATAACAAAAGTTCAAAGTTAGAAAAACTCACCAAATTCACTATAAACATCATTACACAAGTTACAGGTGAAAAAAACTCACCAATTTCACTATTCAAACCATTACAAAAGTTCCAAGTTAAAAAAAATCTTCAATTTCTCTCTAAAAACCATAACAAAAGTTAAAAGTTAAAAAGTTCCGAGTTTCACTATAAAAACCATTGCAAAAGTTCCAAGTGAAAAAACACACCTAGTTCACTATAAAAACCGATACAACAGTTCCAAGTCAAAAATTCAACAATTTCAGTATAAACAACAAACAAAAGTTCGAGGTCAAAAAACTTACCAATTTCACTATAAAAACCATTACAAAAGTTCAAAGTCAAAAAACTGGCCTATTGCACAATCAAAACCATAAAAAATTGTTAATTGAAAAATCTCACTAATTTCTCTATAAAGACCATTACAAAACATCAAAGTTTAACAACTCACCAATTTCTCTATTAAAACCTTAACGAAAATTCCAATTGAAAAAATAACCAAATTTACTATAAAGACCAATACTAAAGGTCAAAGTTACAAAATTCACCAATTTAACTTTAAAGACCATAAAAGAGGTTTAAAGTTAAAAAAAAAACTCACCAAATTCGCTATAAACATCATAACACAACTTACAAGTCAAAAAAACTCACCAATTTCACTATAAAAAAAAACCATTACAAAAGTTCCAAGTTAAAAAAAATCTCAAATTTCTCTCTAAAAACCATAACTTAAGTTCAAAGTTAAAAACTTCTGAATTTCACTATAAAAATCATAGCAAAAGTTCCAAGTGAAAAAATCATCGATTTCACTATAAAAACCATTACAACAGTTTCAAGTCAAAAACTCAACAATTTCACTATAAACACAACAACAAAAGTTCCAAGTTAAAAAACTCAACAATTTCAATGTAAAAACCATTACAAAAGTTCAAATTGAAAAAAACTCATCAATTTGACTATAAAAACAATAATTAAATTTCCAATTGAAAAAACTCTTCAGTTTCACATAAAGACTACTACAAAAGTTCAATGTTAAAAAACTCACCAATTTCACTATAAAAGCAATACAAAAGTTCCAATTGAAAAAACCCTCCAATTTCACTATAAAAACCACAACAAAAGTTTCAATTGTAAAAAATCACCAATTTCACTATAAAAACCATTATAAAAATTAAAAGTTAAAAAACTCAACAATTTCTCTCTAAAAACCATAACAACAGTTCAATGTTGAAAAAATCCCCAATTTCACTTTAAACACCATTACAAAAGTTTCAAGTGAAAAAACTCACTAATTTCACTATAAAGACCATAGCAAAAGTTCAAAGTTTAAAAACTCACCAAATTCACTCTATACATCATAACACAAGTTACGAGTCAAAAAACATACCAATTTCAATATAAAAACCATTACAAAAGTTAACAAAAGTTCAAAGTTAAAAAATTACCCAATTTCACTTTAAAAATCACAACAAAAGTTCCAATTGAAAAAACTCACCAATTTCAGTATAAAGACAATAACAAAAGTTCAAAGTTAGAAAAACTCACCAAATTCACTATAAACATCATTACACAAGTTACAGGTAAAAAAAACTCACCAATTTCACTATAAAAACCATTACAAAAGTTCCAAGTTAGAAAAAATCTCAAATTTCTCTCTAAAAACCATAACTAAAGTTCAAAGTTAAAAACTTCTGAATTTCACTATAAAAATCATAGCAAAAGTTCCAAGTGAAAAAATCATCGATTTCCCTATAAAAACCATTACAACAGTTTCAAGTCAAAAACTCAACAATTTCACTATAAACACAACAACAAAAGTTCCAAGTTAAAAAACTCAACAATTTCAATGTAAAGCCCATTACAAAAGTTCAAATTTAAAAAAACTCATCAATTTGACTATAAAAACCATAACAAAATTTCCAATTGAAAAAACTCTTCAGTTTCACATAAAAGCTACTACAAAAGTTCAATGTTAAAAAACTCACCAATTTCACTATAAAAGCAATACAAAAGTTCCAATTGAAAAAACCCTCCAATTTCACTATAAAAACCACAACAAAAGTTTCAATTGTAAAAAATCACGAATTTCACTATAAAAACCATTATAAAAATTAAAAGTTAAAAAGCTCAACAATTTCTCTCTAAACACCATAACAAAATTTCAATGTTGAAAAAATCCCCAATTTCACTTTAAACACCATTACAAAAGTTTCAAGTGAAAAAACTCACTAATTTCACTATAAAGACCATAGCAAAAGTTCAAAGTTTAAAAACTCACCAAATTCACTCTATACATCATAACACAAGTTACGAGTCAAAAAACATACCAATTTCAATATAAAAACCATTACAAAAGTTCAAAGCTAAAAAACTACCCAATTTCACTTTAAAAACCACAACAAAAGTTCCAATTGAAAAAACTCACCAATTTCCGTATAAAGACCATAACAAAAGTTCAAAGTTAGAAAAACTCACCAAATTCACTATAAACATCATTACACAAGTTACAGGTGAAAAAAACTCACCAATTTCACTATTCAAACCATTACAAAAGTTCCAAGTTAAAAAAAATCTTCAATTTCTCTCTAAAAACCATAACAAAAGTTAAAAGTTAAAAAGTTCCGAGTTTCACTATAAAAACCATAGCAAAAGTTCCAAGTGAAAAAACACACCGATTTCACTATAAAAACCGATACAACAGTTCCAAGTCAAAAATTCAACAATTTCAGTATTAACACCAAACAAAAGTTCCAGGTCAAAAAACTTACCAATTTCACTATAAAAACCATTACAAAAGTTCAAAGTCAAAAAACTGGCCAATTGCACAATCAAAACCATAAAAAATTGTTAATTGAAAAATCTCACTAATTTCTCTATAAAGACCATTACAAAACATCAAAGTTTAACAACTCACCAATTTCTCTATTAAAACCTTAACAAAAATTCCAAATGAAAAAATAACCAAATTCACTATAAAGACCAATATTAAAGGTCAAAGTTACAAAATTCAACAATTTAACTTTAAAGACCATAAAAGAGGTTTAAAGTTAAAAAAAACTCACCAAATTCGCTATAAACATCATAACACAACTTACAAGTAAAAAAAAACTCACCAATTTCACTATAAAAACCATTACAAAAGTTCCAAGTTAGAAAAAATCTCAAATTTCTCTCTAAAAACCATAACTAAAGTTCAAAGTTAAAAACTTCTGAATTTCACTATAAAAATCATAGCAAAAGTTCCAAGTGAAAAAATCATCGATTTCCCTATAAAAACCATTACAACAGTTTCAAGTCAAAAACTCAACAATTTCACTATAAACACAACAACAAAAGTTCCAAGTTAAAAAACTCAACAATTTCAATGTAAAAACCATTACAAAAGTTCAAATTTAAAACAACTCATCAATTTGACTATAAAAACCATAACAAAATTTCCAATTGAAAAATCTCTTCAGTTTCACACAAAAACTACTACAAAAGTTCAATGTTAAAAAAACTCACCAATTTCACTATAAAAGCAATACAAAAGTTCCAATTGAAAAAACCCTCTAATTTCACTATAAAAACCACAACAAAAGTTTCAATTGTAAAAAATCACCAATTTCACTATAAAAACCATTATAAAAATTAAAAGTTAAAAAACTCAACAATTTCTCTCTAAAAACCATAACAAAAGTTCAATGTTGAAAAAATCCCCAATTTCACTTTAAACACCATTACAAAAGTTTCAAGTTATAAAACTCACTAATTTCACCATAAAGACCATAGCAAAAGTTCAAAGTTTAAAAACTCACCAAATTCACTCTATACACCATAACACAAGTTACGAGTCAAAAAACATACCAATTTCAATATAAAAACCATTACAAAAGTTAACAAAAGTTCAAAGTTAAAAAATTATCCAATTTCACTTTAAAAACCACAACAAAAGTTCCAATTGAAAAAACTCACCAATTTCAGTATAAAGACCATCACAAAAGTTCAAAGTTAGAAAAACTCACCAAATTCACTATAAACATCATTACACAAGTTACAGGTGAAAAAAACTCACCAATTTCACTATTCAAACCATTACAAAAGTTCCAAGTTAAAAAAAATCTTCAATTTCTCTCTAAAAACCATAACAAAAGTTAAAAGTTAAAAACTTCCGAGTTTCAATATAAAAACCATAGCAAAAGTTCCAAGTGAAAAAACACACCGATTTCACTATAAAAACCGATACAACAGTTCCAAGTCAAAAATTCAACAATTTCAGTATAAACACCAAACAAAAGTTCCAGGTCAAAAAACTTACCAATTTCACTATAAAAACCATTACAAAAGTTCAAAGTCAAAAAACTGGCCAATTGCACAATCAAAACCATAAAAATTTGTTAATTGAAAAATCTCACTAATTTCACTATAAAGACCATTACAAAACATCAAATTTTAACAACTCACCAATTCCTCTATTAAAACCTTAACAAAAATTCCAATTGAAAAAATAACCAAATTCACTATAAAGACCAATACTAAAGGTCAAAGTAACAAAATTCACCAATTTAACTTTAAAGAACATAAAAGAGGTTTAAAGTTAAAAAAAAACTCACCAAATTCGCTATAAACATCATAACACAACTTACAAGTAAAAAAAACTCACCAATTTCACTATAAAAACCATTACAAAAGTTCCAAGTTAGAAAAAATCTCAAATTTCTCTCTAAAAACCATAACTAAAGTTCAAAGTTAAAAACTTCTGAATTTCACTATAAAAATCATAGCAAAAGTTCCAAGTGAAAAAATCATCGATTTCACTATAAAAACCATTACAACAGTTTCAAGTCAAAAACTCAACAATTTCACTATAAACACAACAACAAAAGTTCCAAGTTAAAAAACTCAACAATTTCAATGTAAAAACCATTACAAAAGTTCAAATTTAAAAAAACTCATCAATTTGACTATAAAAATCATAACAAAATTTCCAATTGAAAAAACTCTTCAGTTTCACATAAAAACTACTACAAAAGTTCAATCTTAAAAAACTCACCAATTTCACTATAAAAGCAATACAAAAGTTCCAATTGAAAAAACCCTCCAATTTCACTATAAAAACCACAACAAAAGTTTCAATTGTAAAAAATCACCAATTTCACTATAAAAACCATTATAAAAATTAAAAGTTAAAAAACTCAACAATTTCTCTCTAAAAACCATAACAAAAGTTCAATGTTGAAAAAATCCCCAATTTCACTTTAAACACCATTACAAAAGTTTCAAGTGAAAAAACTCACTAATTTCACTATAAAGACCATAGCAAAAGTTCAAAGTTTAAAAACTCACCAAATTCACTCTATACATCATAACACAAGTTACGAGTCAAAAAACATACCAATTTCAATATAAAAACCATTACAAAATTTCAAAGTTAAAAAACTACCCAATTTCACTTTAAAAACAACAACAAAAGTTCCAATTGAAAAAACTCACCAATTTCAGTATAAAGACCATAACAAAAGTTCAAAGTTAGAAAAACTCACCAAATTCACTATAAACATCATTACACAAGTAACAGGTGAAAAAAACTCACCAATTTCACTATTCAAACCATTACAAAAGTTCCAAGTTAAAAAAAATCTTCAATTTCTCTCTAAAAACCATAACAAAAGTTAAAAACTTCCGAGTTTCACAATAAAAACCATAGCAAAAGTTCCAAGTGAAAAAACACACCGATTTCACTATAAAAACCGATACAACAGTTCCAAGTCAAAAATTCAACAATTTCAGTATAAACACCAAACAAAAGTTCCAAGTCAAAAAACTTACCAATTTCACTATAAAAACCATTACAAAAGTTCAAAGTCAAAAAACTGGCCAATTGCACAATCAAAACCATAAAAAATTGTTAATTGAAAAATCTCACTAATTTCACTATAAAGACCATTACAAAACATCAAATTTTAACAACTCACCAATTCCTCTATTAAAACCTTAACAAAAATTCCAATTGAAAAAATAACCAAATTCACTATAAAGACCAATACTAAAGGTCAAAGTTACAAAATTCACCAATTTAACTTTAAAGACCATAAAAGAGGTTTAAAGTTAAAAAAAACTCACCAAGTTCGCTATAAACATCATAACACAACTTACAAGTAAAAAAAAACTCACCAATTTCACTATAAAAACCATTACAAAAGTTCCAAGTTAGAAAAAATCTCAAATTTCTCTCTAAAAACCATAACTAAACTTCAAAGTTAAAAACTTCTGAATTTCACTATAAAAATCATAGCAAAAGTTCCAAGTGAAAAAATCATCGATTTCACTATAAAAACCATTACAACAGTTTCAAGTCAAAAACTCAACAATTTCACTATAAACACAACAACAAAAGTTCCAAGTTAAAAAACTCAACAATTTCAATGTAAAAACCATTACAAAAGTTCAACTTTAAAAAAACTCATCAATTTGACTATAGAAACCATAACAAAATTTCCAATTGAAAAAACTCTTCAGTTTCACATAAAAACTACTACAAAAGTTCAATGTTAAAAAACTCACCAATTTCACTATAAAAGCAATACAAAAGTTCCAATTGAAAAAACCCTCCAATTTCACTATAAAAACCACAACAAAAGTTTCAATTGTAAAAAATCACCAATTTCACTATAAAAACCATTATAAAAATTAAAAGTTAAAAAACTCAACAATTTCTCTCTAAAAACCATAACAAAAGTTCAATGTTGAAAAAATCCCCAATTTCACTTTAAACACCATTACAAAAGTTTCAAGTGAAAAAACTCACTAATTTCACTATAAAGACCATAGCAAAAGTTCAAAGTTTAAAAACTCACCAAATTCACTCTATACATCATAACACAAGTTACGAGTCAAAAAACATACCAATTTCAATATAAAAACCATTACAAAATTTCAAAGTTAAAAAACTACCCAATTTCACTTTAAAAACCACAACAAAAGTTCCAATTGAAAAAACTCACCAATTTCAGTATAAAGACCATAACAAAAGTTCAAAGTTAGAAAAACTCACCAAATTCACTATAAACATCATTACACAAGTAACAGGTGAAAAAAACTCACCAATTTCACTATTCAAACCATTACAAAAGTTCGAAGTTAAAAAAAATCTTCAATTTCTCTCTAAAAACCATAACAAAAGTTAAAAACTTCCGAGTTTCACTATAAAAACCATAGCAAAAGTTCCAAGTGAAAAAACACACCGATTTCACTATAAAAACCGATACAACAGTTCCAAGTCAAAAATTCAACAATTTCAGTATAAACACCAAACAAAAGTTCCAGGTCAAAAAACTTACCAATTTCACTATAAAAACCATTACAAAAGTTCAAAGTCAAAAAACTGGCCAATTGCACAATCAAAACCATAAAAAATTGTTAATTGAAAAATCTCACTAATTTCACTATAAAGACCATTACAAAACATCAAATTTTAACAACTCACCAATTCCTCTATTAAAACCTTAACAAAAATTCCAATTGAAAAAATAACCAAATTCACTATAAAGACCAATACTAAAGGTCAAAGTTACAAAATTCACCAATTTAACTTTAAAGACCATAAAAGAGGTTTAAAGTTAAAAAAAACTCACCAAATTCGCTATAAACATCATAACACAACTTACAAGTAAAAAAAAACTCACCAATTTCACTATAAAAACCATTACAAAAGTTCCAAGTTAGAAAAAATCTCAAATTTCTCTCTAAAAACCATAACTAAAGTTCAAAGTTAAAAACTTCTGAATTTCACTATAAAAATCATAGCAAAAGTTCCAAGTGAAAAAATCATCGATTTCACTATAAAAACCATTACAACAGTTTCAAGTCAAAAACTCAACAATTTCACTATAAACACAACAACAAAAGTTCCAAGTTAAAAAACTCAACAATTTCAATGTAAAAACCATTACAAAAGTTCAACTTTAAAAAAACTCATCAATTTGACTATAAAAACCATAACAAAATTTCCAATTGAAAAAACTCTTCAGTTTCACATAAAAACTACTACAAAAGTTCAATGTTAAAAAAACTCACCAATTTCACTATAAAAGCAATACAAAAGTTCCAATTGAAAAAACCCTCCAGTTTCACTATAAAAACCACAACAAAATTTTCAATTGTAAAAAATCACCAATTTCACTATAAAAACCATTATAAAAATTAAAAGTTAAAAAACTCAACAGTTTCTCTCTAAAAACCATAAGAAAAGTTCAATGTTGAAAAAATCCCCAATTTCACTTAAACACCATTACAAAAGTTTCAAGTGAAAAAACTCACTAATTTCACTATAAAGACCATAGCAAAAGTTCAAAGTTTAAAAACTCACCAAATTCACTCTATACATCATAACACAAGTTACGAGTCAAAAAACATACCAATTTCAATATAAAAACCATTACAAAAGTTCAAAGTTAAAAAACTACCCAATTTCACTTTAAAAACCGCAACAAAAGTTCCAATTGAAAAAACTTACCAATTTCAGTATAAAGACCATAACAAAAGTTCAAAGTTAGAAAAACTCACCAAATTCACTATAAACATCATTACACAAGTAACAGGTGAAAAAAACTCACCAATTTCACTATTCAAACCGTTACAAAAGTTCCAAGTTAAAAAAAATCTTCAATTTCTCTCTAAAAACCATAACAAAAGTTAAAAGTTAAAAACTTCCGAGTTTCACTATAAAAACCATAGCAAAAGTTCCAAGTGAAAAAACACACCGATTTCACTATAAAAACCGATACAACAGTTCCAAGTCAAAAATTCAACAATTTCAGTATAAACACCAAACAAAAGTTCCAGGTCAAAAAACTTACCAATTTCACTATAAAAACCATTACAAAAGTTCAAAGTCAAAAAACTGGCCAATTGCACAATCAAAACCATAAAAAATTGTTAATTGAAAAATCTCACTAATTTCACTATAAAGACCATTACAAAACATCAAATTTTAACAACTCACCAATTCCTCTATTAAAACCTTAACAAAAATTCCAATTGAAAAAATAACCAAATTCACTATAAAGACCAATACTAAAGGTCAAAGTTACAAAATTCACCAATTTAACTTTAAAGACCATAAAAGAGGTTTAAAGTTAAAAAAAACTCACCAAATTCGCTATAAACATCATAACACAACTTACAAGTAAAAAAAAACTCACCAATTTCACTATAAAAACCATTACAAAAGTTCCAAGTTAGAAAAAATCTCAAATTTCTCTCTAAAAACCATAACTAAAGTTCAAAGTTAAAAACTTCTGAATTTCACTATAAAAATCATAGCAAAAGTTCCAAGTGAAAAAATCATCGATTTCACTATAAAAACCATTACAACAGTTTCAAGTCAAAAACTCAACAATTTCACTATAAACACAACAACAAAAGTTCCAAGTTAAAAAACTCAACAATTTCAATGTAAAAACCATTACAAAAGTTCAACTTTAAAAAAACTCATCAATTTGACTATAGAAACCATAACAAAATTTCCAATTGAAAAAACTCTTCAGTTTCACATAAAAACTACTACAAAAGTTCAATGTTAAAAAACTCACCAATTTCACTATAAAAGCAATACAAAAGTTCCAATTGAAAAAACCCTCCAATTTCACTATAAAAACCACAACAAAAGTTTCAATTGTAAAAAATCACCAATTTCACTATAAAAACCATTATAAAAATTAAAAGTTAAAAAACTCAACAGTTTCTCTCTAAAAACCATAAGAAAAGTTCAACGTTGAAAAAATCCCAAATTTCACTTTCAACACCATTACAAAAGTTTCAAGTGAAAAAAATCACTAATTTCACTATAAAGACCATAGCAAAACTTCAAAGTTTAAAAACTCACCAAATTCACTCTATACATCATAACACAAGTTACGAGTCAAAAAACATACCAATTTCAATATAAAAACCATTACAAAAGTTCAAAGTTAAAAAACTACCCAATTTCACTTTAAAAACCACAACAAAAGTTCCAATTGAAAAAACTCACCAATTTCAGTATAAAGACCATAACAAAAGTTCAAAGTTAGAAAAACTCACCAAATTCACTATAAACATCATTACACAAGTAACAGGTGAAAAAAACTCACCAATTTCACTATTCAAACCATTACAAAAGTTCCAAGTTAAAAAAAATCTTCAATTTCTCTCTAAAAACCATAACAAAAGTTAAAAGTTAAAAACTTCCGAGTTTCACTATAAAAACCATAGCAAAAGTTCCAAGTGAAAAAACACACCGATTTCACTATAAAAACCGATACAACAGTTCCAAGTCAAAAATTCAACAATTTCAGTATAAACACCAAACAAAAGTTCCAGGTCAAAAAACTTACCAATTTCACTATAAAAACCATTACAAAAGTTCAAAGTCAAAAAACTGGCCAATTGCACAATCAAAACCATAAAAAATTGTTAATTGAAAAATCTCACTAATTTCACTATAAAGACCATTACAAAACATCAAAGTTTAACAACTCACCAATTCCTCTATTAAAACCTTAACAAAAATTCCAATTGAAAAAATAACCAAATTCACTATAAAGACCAATACTAAAGGTCAAAGTTACAAAATTCACCAATTTAACTTTAAAGACCATAAAAGAGGTTTAAAGTTAAAAAAACACTCACCAAATTCGCTATAAACATCATAACACAACTTACAAGTAAAAAAAAAACTCACCAATTTCACTATAAAAACCATTACAAAAGTTCCAAGTTAGAAAAAATCTCAAATTTCTCTCTAAAAACCATAACTAAAGTTCAAAGTTAAAAATTTCTGAATTTCACTATAAAAATCATAGCAAAAGTTCCAAGTGAAAAAATCATCGATTTCACTATAAAAACCATTACAACAGTTTCAAGTCAAAAACTCAACAATTTCACTATAAACACAACAACAAAAGTTCCAAGTTAAAAAACTCAACAATTTCAATGTAAAAACCATTACAAAAGTTCAACTTTAAAAAAACTCATCAATTTGACTATAGAAACCATAACAAAATTTCCAATTGAAAAAACTCTTCAGTTTCACATAAAAACTACTACAAAAGTTCAATGTTAAAAAACTCACCAATTTCACTATAAAAGCAATACAAAAGTTCCAATTGAAAAAACCCTCCAATTTCACTATAAAAACCACAACAAAAGTTTCAATTGTAAAAAATCACCAATTTCACTATAAAAACCATTATAAAAATTAAAAGTTAAAAAACTCAACAATTTCTCTCTAAAAACCATAACAAAAGTTCAATGTTGAAAAAATCCCCAATTTCACTTTAAACACCATTACAAAAGTTTCAAGTGAAAAAACTCACTAATTTCACTATAAAGACCATAGCAAAAGTTCAAAGTTTAAAAACTCACCAAATTCACTCTATACATCATAACACAAGTTACGAGTCAAAAAACATACCAATTTCAATATAAAAACCATTACAAAATTTCAAAGTTAAAAAACTACCCAATTTCACTTTAAAAACCACAACAAAAGTTCCAATTGAAAAAACTCACCAATTTCAGTATAAAGACCATAACAAAAGTTCAAAGTTAGAAAAACTCACCAAATTCACTATAAACATCATTACACAAGTAACAGGTGAAAAAAACTCACCAATTTCACTATTCAAACCATTACAAAAGTTCGAAGTTAAAAAAAATCTTCAATTTCTCTCTAAAAACCATAACAAAAGTTAAAAACTTCCGAGTTTCACTATAAAAACCATAGCAAAAGTTCCAAGTGAAAAAACACACCGATTTCACTATAAAAACCGATACAACAGTTCCAAGTCAAAAATTCAACAATTTCAGTATAAACACCAAACAAAAGTTCCAGGTCAAAAAACTTACCAATTTCACTATAAAAACCATTACAAAAGTTCAAAGTCAAAAAACTGGCCAATTGCACAATCAAAACCATAAAAAATTGTTAATTGAAAAATCTCACTAATTTCACTATAAAGACCATTACAAAACATCAAATTTTAACAACTCACCAATTCCTCTATTAAAACCTTAACAAAAATTCCAATTGAAAAAATAACCAAATTCACTATAAAGACCAATACTAAAGGTCAAAGTTACAAAATTCACCAATTTAACTTTAAAGACCATAAAAGAGGTTTAAAGTTAAAAAAAACTCACCAAATTCGCTATAAACATCATAACACAACTTACAAGTAAAAAAAAACTCACCAATTTCACTATAAAAACCATTACAAAAGTTCCAAGTTAGAAAAAATCTCAAATTTCTCTCTAAAAACCATAACTAAAGTTCAAAGTTAAAAACTTCTGAATTTCACTATAAAAATCATAGCAAAAGTTCCAAGTGAAAAAATCATCGATTTCACTATAAAAACCATTACAACAGTTTCAAGTCAAAAACTCAACAATTTCACTATAAACACAACAACAAAAGTTCCAAGTTAAAAAACTCAACAATTTCAATGTAAAAACCATTACAAAAGTTCAACTTTAAAAAAACTCATCAATTTGACTATAAAAACCATAACAAAATTTCCAATTGAAAAAACTCTTCAGTTTCACATAAAAACTACTACAAAAGTTCAATGTTAAAAAAACTCACCAATTTCACTATAAAAGCAATACAAAAGTTCCAATTGAAAAAACCCTCCAGTTTCACTATAAAAACCACAACAAAATTTTCAATTGTAAAAAATCACCAATTTCACTATAAAAACCATTATAAAAATTAAAAGTTAAAAAACTCAACAGTTTCTCTCTAAAAACCATAAGAAAAGTTCAATGTTGAAAAAATCCCCAATTTCACTTAAACACCATTACAAAAGTTTCAAGTGAAAAAACTCACTAATTTCACTATAAAGACCATAGCAAAAGTTCAAAGTTTAAAAACTCACCAAATTCACTCTATACATCATAACACAAGTTACGAGTCAAAAAACATACCAATTTCAATATAAAAACCATTACAAAAGTTCAAAGTTAAAAAACTACCCAATTTCACTTTAAAAACCGCAACAAAAGTTCCAATTGAAAAAACTTACCAATTTCAGTATAAAGACCATAACAAAAGTTCAAAGTTAGAAAAACTCACCAAATTCACTATAAACATCATTACACAAGTAACAGGTGAAAAAAACTCACCAATTTCACTATTCAAACCGTTACAAAAGTTCCAAGTTAAAAAAAATCTTCAATTTCTCTCTAAAAACCATAACAAAAGTTAAAAGTTAAAAACTTCCGAGTTTCACTATAAAAACCATAGCAAAAGTTCCAAGTGAAAAAACACACCGATTTCACTATAAAAACCGATACAACAGTTCCAAGTCAAAAATTCAACAATTTCAGTATAAACACCAAACAAAAGTTCCAGGTCAAAAAACTTACCAATTTCACTATAAAAACCATTACAAAAGTTCAAAGTCAAAAAACTGGCCAATTGCACAATCAAAACCATAAAAAATTGTTAATTGAAAAATCTCACTAATTTCACTATAAAGACCATTACAAAACATCAAATTTTAACAACTCACCAATTCCTCTATTAAAACCTTAACAAAAATTCCAATTGAAAAAATAACCAAATTCACTATAAAGACCAATACTAAAGGTCAAAGTTACAAAATTCACCAATTTAACTTTAAAGACCATAAAAGAGGTTTAAAGTTAAAAAAAACTCACCAAATTCGCTATAAACATCATAACACAACTTACAAGTAAAAAAAAACTCACCAATTTCACTATAAAAACCATTACAAAAGTTCCAAGTTAGAAAAAATCTCAAATTTCTCTCTAAAAACCATAACTAAAGTTCAAAGTTAAAAACTTCTGAATTTCACTATAAAAATCATAGCAAAAGTTCCAAGTGAAAAAATCATCGATTTCACTATAAAAACCATTACAACAGTTTCAAGTCAAAAACTCAACAATTTCACTATAAACACAACAACAAAAGTTCCAAGTTAAAAAACTCAACAATTTCAATGTAAAAACCATTACAAAAGTTCAACTTTAAAAAAACTCATCAATTTGACTATAGAAACCATAACAAAATTTCCAATTGAAAAAACTCTTCAGTTTCACATAAAAACTACTACAAAAGTTCAATGTTAAAAAACTCACCAATTTCACTATAAAAGCAATACAAAAGTTCCAATTGAAAAAACCCTCCAATTTCACTATAAAAACCACAACAAAAGTTTCAATTGTAAAAAATCACCAATTTCACTATAAAAACCATTATAAAAATTAAAAGTTAAAAAACTCAACAGTTTCTCTCTAAAAACCATAAGAAAAGTTCAACGTTGAAAAAATCCCAAATTTCACTTTCAACACCATTACAAAAGTTTCAAGTGAAAAAAATCACTAATTTCACTATAAAGACCATAGCAAAACTTCAAAGTTTAAAAACTCACCAAATTCACTCTATACATCATAACACAAGTTACGAGTCAAAAAACATACCAATTTCAATATAAAAACCATTACAAAAGTTCAAAGTTAAAAAACTACCCAATTTCACTTTAAAAACCACAACAAAAGTTCCAATTGAAAAAACTCACCAATTTCAGTATAAAGACCATAACAAAAGTTCAAAGTTAGAAAAACTCACCAAATTCACTATAAACATCATTACACAAGTAACAGGTGAAAAAAACTCACCAATTTCACTATTCAAACCATTACAAAAGTTCCAAGTTAAAAAAAATCTTCAATTTCTCTCTAAAAACCATAACAAAAGTTAAAAGTTAAAAACTTCCGAGTTTCACTATAAAAACCATAGCAAAAGTTCCAAGTGAAAAAACACACCGATTTCACTATAAAAACCGATACAACAGTTCCAAGTCAAAAATTCAACAATTTCAGTATAAACACCAAACAAAAGTTCCAGGTCAAAAAACTTACCAATTTCACTATAAAAACCATTACAAAAGTTCAAAGTCAAAAAACTGGCCAATTGCACAATCAAAACCATAAAAAATTGTTAATTGAAAAATCTCACTAATTTCACTATAAAGACCATTACAAAACATCAAAGTTTAACAACTCACCAATTCCTCTATTAAAACCTTAACAAAAATTCCAATTGAAAAAATAACCAAATTCACTATAAAGACCAATACTAAAGGTCAAAGTTACAAAATTCACCAATTTAACTTTAAAGACCATAAAAGAGGTTTAAAGTTAAAAAAACACTCACCAAATTCGCTATAAACATCATAACACAACTTACAAGTAAAAAAAAAACTCACCAATTTCACTATAAAAACCATTACAAAAGTTCCAAGTTAGAAAAAATCTCAAATTTCTCTCTAAAAACCATAACTAAAGTTCAAAGTTAAAAATTTCTGAATTTCACTATAAAAATCATAGCAAAAGTTCCAAGTGAAAAAATCATCGATTTCACTATAAAAACCATTACAACAGTTTCAAGTCAAAAACTCAACAATTTCACTATAAACACAACAACAAAAGTTCCAAGTTAAAAAAACTCAACAATTTCAATGTAAAAACCATTACAAAAGTTCAACTTTAAAAAAACTCATCAATTTGACTATAGAAACCATAACAAAATTTCCAATTGAAAAAACTCTTCAGTTTCACATAAAAACTACTACAAAAGTTCAATGTTAAAAAACTCACCAATTTCACTATAAAAGCAATACAAAAGTTCCAATTGAAAAAACCCTCCAATTTCACTATAAAAACCACACCAAAAGTTTCAATTGTAAAAAATCACCAATTTCACTATAAAAACCATTATAAAAATTAAAAGTTAAAAAACTCAACAGTTTCTCTCTAAAAACCATAACAAAAGTTCAATGTTGAAAAAATCCCCAATTTCACTTTCAACACCATTACAAAAGTTTCAAGTGAAAAAAATCACTAATTTCACTATAAAGACCATAGCAAAAGTTCAAAGTTTAAAAACTCACCAAATTCACTCTATACATCATAACACAAGTTACGAGTCAAAAAAGATACCAATTTCAATATAAAAACCATTACAAAAGTTCAAAGTTAAAAAACTACCCAATTTCACTTTAAAAACCGCAACAAAAGTTCCAATTGAAAAAACTCACCAATTTCAGTATAAAGACCATAACAAAAGTTCAAAGTTAGAAAAACTCACCAAATTCACTATAAACATCATTACACAAGTAACAGGTGAAAAAAACTCACCAATTTCACTATTCAAACCGTTACAAAAGTTCCAAGTTAAAAAAAATCTTCAATTTCTCTCTAAAAACCATAACAAAAGTTAAAAGTTAAAAACTTCCGAGTTTCACTATAAAAACCATAGCAAAAGTTCCAAGTGAAAAAACACACCGATTTCACTATAAAAACCGATACAACAGTTCCAAGTCAAAAATTCAACAATTTCAGTATAAACACCAAACAAAAGTTCCAGGTCAAAAAACTTACCAATTTCACTATAAAAACCATTACAAAAGTTCAAAGTCAAAAAACTGGCCAATTGCACAATCAAAACCATAAAAAATTGTTAATTGAAAAATCTCACTAATTTCACTATAAAGACCATTACAAAACATCAAAGTTTAACAACTCACCAATTCCTCTATTAAAACCTTAACAAAAATTCCAATTGAAAAAATAACCAAATTCACTATAAAGACCAATACTAAAGGTCAAAGTTACAAAATTCACCAATTTAACTTTAAAGACCATAAAAGAGGTTTAAAGTTAAAAAAAACTCACCAAATTCGCTATAAACATCATAACACAACTTACAAGTAAAAAAAAACTCACAAATTTCACTATAAAAACCATTACAAAAGTTCCAAGTTAGAAAAAATCTCAAATTTCTCTCTAAAAACCATAACTAAAGTTCAAAGTTAAAAACTTCTGAATTTCACTATAAAAATCATAGCAAAAGTTCCAAGTGAAAAAATCATCGATTTCACTATAAAAACCATTACAACAGTTTCAAGTCAAAAACTCAACAATTTCACTATAAACACAACAACAAAAGTTCCAAGTTAAAAAAACTCAACAATTTCAATGTAAAAACCATTACAAAAGTTCAACTTTAAAAAAACTCATCAATTTGACTATAGAAACCATAACAAAATTTCCAATTGAAAAAACTCTTCAGTTTCACATAAAAACTACTACAAAAGTTCAATGTTAAAAAACTCACCAATTTCACTATAAAAGCAATACAAAAGTTCCAATTGAAAAAACCCTCCAATTTCACTATAAAAACCACAACAAAAGTTTCAATTGTAAAAAATCACCAATTTCACAATAAAAACCATTATAAAAATTAAAAGTTAAAAAACTCAACAGTTTCTCTCTAAAAACCATAAGAAAAGTTCAATGTTGAAAAAATCCCCAATTTCACTTTCAACACCATTACAAAAGTTTCAAGTGAAAAAAATCACTAATTTCACTATAAAGACCATAGCAAAACTTCAAAGTTTAAAAACTCACCAAATTCACTCTATACATCATAACACAAGTTACGAGTCAAAAAACATACCAATTTCAATATAAAAACCATTACAAAAGTTCAAAGTTAAAAAACTACCCAATTTCACTTTAAAAACCACAACAAAAGTTCCAATTGAAAAAACTCACCAATTTCAGTATAAAGACCATAACAAAAGTTCAAAGTTAGAAAAACTCACCAAATTCACTATAAACATCATTACACAAGTAACAGGTGAAAAAAACTCACCAATTTCACTATTCAAACCATTACAAAAGTTCCAAGTTAAAAAAAATCTTCAATTTCTCTCTAAAAACCATAACAAAAGTTAAAAGTTAAAAACTTCCGAGTTTCACTATAAAAACCATAGCAAAAGTTCCAAGTGAAAAAACACACCGATTTCACTATAAAAACCGATACAACAGTTCCAAGTCAAAAATTCAACAATTTCAGTATAAACACCAAACAAAAGTTCCAGGTCAAAAAACTTACCAATTTCACTATAAAAACCATTACAAAAGTTCAAAGTCAAAAAACTGGCCAATTGCACAATCAAAACCATAAAAAATTGTTAATTGAAAAATCTCACTAATTTCACTATAAAGACCATTACAAAACATCAAAGTTTAACAACTCACCAATTCCTCTATTAAAACCTTAACAAAAATTCCAATTGAAAAAATAACCAAATTCACTATAAAGACCAATACTAAAGGTCAAAGTTACAAAATTCACCAATTTAACTTTAAAGACCATAAAAGAGGTTTAAAGTTAAAAAAACACTCACCAAATTCGCTATAAACATCATAACACAACTTACAAGTAAAAAAAAAACTCACCAATTTCACTATAAAAACCATTACAAAAGTTCCAAGTTAGAAAAAATCTCAAATTTCTCTCTAAAAACCATAACTAAAGTTCAAAGTTAAAAATTTCTGAATTTCACTATAAAAATCATAGCAAAAGTTCCAAGTGAAAAAATCATCGATTTCACTATAAAAACCATTACAACAGTTTCAAGTCAAAAACTCAACAATTTCACTATAAACACAACAACAAAAGTTCCAAGTTAAAAAAACTCAACAATTTCAATGTAAAAACCATTACAAAAGTTCAACTTTAAAAAAACTCATCAATTTGACTATAGAAACCATAACAAAATTTCCAATTGAAAAAACTCTTCAGTTTCACATAAAAACTACTACAAAAGTTCAATGTTAAAAAACTCACCAATTTCACTATAAAAGCAATACAAAAGTTCCAATTGAAAAAACCCTCCAATTTCACTATAAAAACCACACCAAAAGTTTCAATTGTAAAAAATCACCAATTTCACTATAAAAACCATTATAAAAATTAAAAGTTAAAAAACTCAACAGTTTCTCTCTAAAAACCATAACAAAAGTTCAATGTTGAAAAAATCCCCAATTTCACTTTCAACACCATTACAAAAGTTTCAAGTGAAAAAAATCACTAATTTCACTATAAAGACCATAGCAAAAGTTCAAAGTTTAAAAACTCACCAAATTCACTCTATACATCATAACACAAGTTACGAGTCAAAAAAGATACCAATTTCAATATAAAAACCATTACAAAAGTTCAAAGTTAAAAAACTACCCAATTTCACTTTAAAAACCGCAACAAAAGTTCCAATTGAAAAAACTCACCAATTTCAGTATAAAGACCATAACAAAAGTTCAAAGTTAGAAAAACTCACCAAATTCACTATAAACATCATTACACAAGTAACAGGTGAAAAAAACTCACCAATTTCACTATTCAAACCGTTACAAAAGTTCCAAGTTAAAAAAAATCTTCAATTTCTCTCTAAAAACCATAACAAAAGTTAAAAGTTAAAAACTTCCGAGTTTCACTATAAAAACCATAGCAAAAGTTCCAAGTGAAAAAACACACCGATTTCACTATAAAAACCGATACAACAGTTCCAAGTCAAAAATTCAACAATTTCAGTATAAACACCAAACAAAAGTTCCAGGTCAAAAAACTTACCAATTTCACTATAAAAACCATTACAAAAGTTCAAAGTCAAAAAACTGGCCAATTGCACAATCAAAACCATAAAAAATTGTTAATTGAAAAATCTCACTAATTTCACTATAAAGACCATTACAAAACATCAAAGTTTAACAACTCACCAATTCCTCTATTAAAACCTTAACAAAAATTCCAATTGAAAAAATAACCAAATTCACTATAAAGACCAATACTAAAGGTCAAAGTTACAAAATTCACCAATTTAACTTTAAAGACCATAAAAGAGGTTTAAAGTTAAAAAAAACTCACCAAATTCGCTATAAACATCATAACACAACTTACAAGTAAAAAAAAACTCACAAATTTCACTATAAAGACCATTACAAAAGTTCCAAGTTAGAAAAAATCTCAAATTTCTCTCTAAAAACCATAACTAAAGTTCAAAGTTAAAAACTTCTGAATTTCACTATAAAAATCATAGCAAAAGTTCCAAGTGAAAAAATCATCGATTTCACTATAAAAACCATTACAACAGTTTCAAGTCAAAAACTCAACAATTTCACTATAAACACAACAACAAAAGTTCCAAGTTAAAAAAACTCAACAATTTCAATGTAAAAACCATTACAAAAGTTCAACTTTAAAAAAACTCATCAATTTGACTATAGAAACCATAACAAAATTTCCAATTGAAAAAACTCTTCAGTTTCACATAAAAACTACTACAAAAGTTCAATGTTAAAAAACTCACCAATTTCACTATAAAAGCAATACAAAAGTTCCAATTGAAAAAACCCTCCAATTTCACTATAAAAACCACAACAAAAGTTTCAATTGTAAAAAATCACCAATTTCACAATAAAAACCATTATAAAAATTAAAAGTTAAAAAACTCAACAGTTTCTCTCTAAAAACCATAAGAAAAGTTCAATGTTGAAAAAATCCCCAATTTCACTTTCAACACCATTACAAAAGTTTCAAGTGAAAAAAATCACTAATTTCACTATAAAGACCATAGCAAAACTTCAAAGTTTAAAAACTCACCAAATTCACTCTATACATCATAACACAAGTTACGAGTCAAAAAACATACCAATTTCAATATAAAAACCATTACAAAAGTTCAAAGTTAAAAAACTACCCAATTTCACTTTAAAAACCACAACAAAAGTTCCAATTGAAAAAACTCACCAATTTCAGTATAAAGACCATAACAAAAGTTCAAAGTTAGAAAAACTCACCAAATTCACTATAAACATCATTACACAAGTAACAGGTGAAAAAAACTCACCAATTTCACTATTCAAACCATTACAAAAGTTCCAAGTTAAAAAAAATCTTCAATTTCTCTCTAAAAACCATAACAAAAGTTAAAAGTTAAAAACTTCCGAGTTTCACTATAAAAACCATAGCAAAAGTTCCAAGTGAAAAAACACACCGATTTCACTATAAAAACCGATACAACAGTTCCAAGTCAAAAATTCAACAATTTCAGTATAAACACCAAACAAAAGTTCCAGGTCAAAAAACTTACCAATTTCACTATAAAAACCATTACAAAAGTTCAAAGTCAAAAAACTGGCCAATTGCACAATCAAAACCATAAAAAATTGTTAATTGAAAAATCTCACTAATTTCACTATAAAGACCATTACAAAACATCAAAGTTTAACAACTCACCAATTCCTCTATTAAAACCTTAACAAAAATTCCAATTGAAAAAATAACCAAATTCACTATAAAGACCAATACTAAAGGTCAAAGTTACAAAATTCACCAATTTAACTTTAAAGACCATAAAAGAGGTTTAAAGTTAAAAAAACACTCACCAAATTCGCTATAAACATCATAACACAACTTACAAGTAAAAAAAAACTCACCAATTTCACTATAAAAACCATTACAAAAGTTCCAAGTTAGAAAAAATCTCAAATTTCTCTCTAAAAACCATAACTAAAGTTCAAAGTTAAAAACTTCTGAATTTCACTATAAAAATCATAGCAAAAGTTCCAAGTGAAAAAATCATCGATTTCACTATAAAAACCATTACAACAGTTTCAAGTCAAAAACTCAACAATTTCACTATAAACACAACAACAAAAGTTCTAAGTTAAAAAAACTCAACAATTTCAATGTAAAAACCATTACAAAAGTTCAACTTTAAAAAAACTCATCAATTTGACTATAGAAACCATAACAAAATTTCCAATTGAAAAAACTCTTCAGTTTCACATAAAAACTACTACAAAAGTTCAATGTTAAAAAACTGACCAATTTCACTATAAAAGCAATACAAAAGTTCCAATTGAAAAAACCCTCCAATTTCACTATAAAAACCACAACAAAAGTTTCAATTGTAAAAAATCACCAATTTCACTATAAAAACCATTATAAAAATTAAAAGTTAAAAAAACTCAACAGTTTCTCTCTAAAAACCATAACAAAAGTTCAATGTTGAAAAAATCCCCAATTTCACTTTCAACACCATTACAAAAGTTTCAAGTGAAAAAAATCACTAATTTCACTATAAAGACCATAGCAAAACTTCAAAGTTTAAAAACTCACCAAATTCACTCTATACATCATAACACAAGTTACGAGTCAAAAAACATACCAATTTCAATATAAAAACCATTACAAAAGTTCAAAGTTAAAAAACTACCCAATTTCACTTTAAAAACCACACCAAAAGTTCCAATTGAAAAAACTCACCAATTTCAGTATAAAGACCATAACAAAAGTTCAAAGTTAGAAAAACTCACCAAATTCACTATAAACATCATTACACAAGTAACAGGTGAAAAAAACTCACCAATTTCACTATTCAAACCATTACAAAAGTTCCAAGTTAAAAAAAATCTTCAATTTCTCTCTAAAAACCATAACAAAAGTTAAAAGTTAAAAACTTCCGAGTTTCACTATAAAAACCATAGCAAAAGTTCCAAGTGAAAAAACACACCGATTTCACTATAAAAACCGATACAACAGTTCCAAGTCAAAAATTCAACAATTTCAGTATAAACACCAAACAAAAGTTCCAGGTCAAAAAACTTACCAATTTCACTATAAAAACCATTACAAAAGTTCAAAGTCAAAAAACTGGCCAATTGCACAATCAAAACCATAAAAAATTGTTAATTGAAAAATCTCACTAATTTCACTATAAAGACCATTACAAAACATCAAAGTTTAACAACTCACCAATTCCTCTATTAAAACCTTAACAAAAATTCCAATTGAAAAAATAACCAAATTCACTATAAAGACCAATACTAAAGGTCAAAGTTACAAAATTCACCAATTTAACTTTAAAGACCATAAAAGAGGTTTAAAGTTAAAATAAAACTCACCAAATTCGCTATAAACATCATAACACAACTTACAAGTAAAAAAAAACTCACCAATTTCACTATAAAAACCATTACAAAAGTTCCAAGTTAGAAAAAATCTCAAATTTCTCTCTAAAAACCATAACTAAAGTTCAAAGTTAAAAACTTCTGAATTTCACTATAAAAATCATAGCAAAAGTTCCAAGTGAAAAAATCATCGATTTCACTATAAAAACCAGTACAACAGTTTCAAGTCAAAAACTCAACAATTTCACTATAAACACAACAACAAAAGTTCCAAGTTAAAAAACTCAACAATTTCAATGTAAAAACCATTACAAAAGTTCAACTTTAAAAAAACTCATCAATTTGACTATAAAAACCATAACAAAATTTCCAATTGAAAAAACTCTTCAGTTTCACATAAAAACTACTACAAAAGTTCAATGTTAAAAAACTCACCAATTTCACTATAAAAGCAATACAAAAGTTCCAATTGAAAAAACCCTCCAATTTCACTATAAAAACCACAACAAAAGTTTCAATTGTAAAAAATCACCAATTTCATTATAAAAACCATTATAAAAATTAAAAGTTAAAAAACTCAACAGTTTCTCTCTAAAAACCATAAGAAAAGTTCAATGTTGAAAAAATCCCCAATTTCACTTTAAACACCATTACAAAAGTTTCAAGTGAAAAAACTCACTAATTTCACTATAAAGACCATAGCAAAAGTTCAAAGTTTAAAAACTCACCAAATTCACTCTATACATCATAACACAAGTTACGAGTCAAAAAAACATACCAATTTCAATATAAAAACCTTTACAAAAGTTCAAAGTTAAAAAACTACCCAATTTCACTTTAAAAACCACAACAAAAGTTCCAATTGAAAAAACTCACCAATTTCAGTATAAAGACCATAACAAAAGTTCAAAGTTAGAAAAACTCACCAAATTCACTATAAACATCATTACACAAGTAATAGGTGAAAAAAACTCACCAATTTCACTATTCAAACCGTTACAAAAGTTCCAAGTTAAAAAAAATCTTCAATTTCTCTCTAAAAACCATAACAAAAGTTAAAAGTTAAAAACTTCCGAGTTTCACTATAAAAACCATAGCAAAAGTTCCAAGTGAAAAAACACACCGATTTCACAATAAAAACCGATACAACAGTTCCAAGTCAAAAATTCAACAATTTCAGTATAAACACCAAACAAAAGTTCCAGGTCAAAAAACTTACCAATTTCACTATAAAAACCATTACAAAAGTTCAAAGTCAAAAAACTGGCCAATTGCACAATCAAAACCATAAAAAATTGTTAATTGAAAAATCTCACTAATTTCACTATAAAGACCATTACAAAACATCAAATTTTAACAACTCACCAATTCCTCTATTAAAACCTTACCAAAAATTCCAATTGAAAAAATAACCAAATTCACTATAAAGACCAATACTAAAGGTCAAAGTTACAAAATTCACCAATTTAACTTTAAAGACCATAAAAGAGGTTTAAAGTTAAAAAAAACTCACCAAATTCGCTATAAACATCATAACACAACTTACAAGTAAAAAAAAACTCACCAATTTCACTATAAAAACCATTACAAAAGTTCCAAGTTAGAAAAAATCTCAAATTTCTCTCTAAAAACCATAACTAAAGTTCAAAGTTAAAAACTTCTGAATTTCACTATAAAAATCATAGCAAAAGTTCCAAGTGAAAAAATCATCGATTTCACTATAAAAACCATTACAACAGTTTCAAGTCAAAAACTCAACAATTTCACTATAAACACAACAACAAAAGTTCCAAGTTAAAAAACTCAACAATTTCAATGTAAAAACCATTACAAAAGTTCAACTTTAAAAAAACTCATCAATTTGACTATAGAAACCATAACAAAATTTCCAATTGAAAAAACTCTTCAGTTTCACATAAAAACTACTACAAAAGTTCAATGTTAAAAAACTCACCAATTTCACTATAAAAGCAATACAAAAGTTCCAATTGAAAAAACCCTCCAATTTCACTATAAAAACCACAACAAAAGTTTCAATTGTAAAAAATCACCAATTTCACTATAAAAACCATTATAAAAATTAAAAGTTAAAAAACTCAACAGTTTCTCTCTAAAAACCATAACAAAAGTTCAATGTTGAAAAAATCCCCAATTTCACTTTCAACACCATTACAAAAGTTTCAAGTGAAAAAACTCACTAATTTCACTATAAAGACCATAGCAAAACTTCAAAGTTTAAAAACTCACCAAATTCACTCTATACATCATAACACAAGTTACGAGTCAAAAAACATACCAATTTCAATATAAAAACCATTACAAAAGTTCAAAGTTAAAAAACTACCCAATTTCACTTTAAAAACCACAACAAAAGTTCCAATTGAAAAAACTCACCAATTTCAGTATAAAGACCATAACAAAAGTTCAAAGTTAGAAAAACTCACCAAATTCACTATAAACATCATTACACAAGTAACAGGTGAAAAAAACTCACCAATTTCACTATTCAAACCATTACAAAAGTTCCAAGTTAAAAAAAATCTTCAATTTCTCTCTAAAAACCATAACAAAAGTTAAAAGTTAAAAACTTCCGAGTTTCACTATAAAAACCATAGCAAAAGTTCCAAGTGAAAAAACACACCGATTTCACTATAAAAACCGATACAACAGTTCCAAGTCAAAAATTCAACAATTTCAGTATAAACACCAAACAAAAGTTCCAGGTCAAAAAACTTACCAATTTCACTATAAAAACCATTACAAAAGTTCAAAGTCAAAAAACTGAGCAATTGCACAATCAAAACCATAAAAAATTGTTAATTGAAAAATCTCACTAATTTCACTATAAAGACCTTTACAAAACATCAAAGTTTAACAACTCACCAATTCCTCTATTAAAACCTTAACAAAAATTCCAATTGAAAAAATAACCAAATTCACTATAAAGACCAATACTAAAGGTCAAAGTTACAAAATTCACCAATTTAACTTTAAAGACCATAAAAGAGGTTTAAAGTTAAAATAAAACTCACCAAAATCGCTATAAACATCATAACACAACTTACAAGTAAAAAAAAAACTCACCAATTTCACTATAAAAACCATTACAAAAGTTCCAAGTTAGAAAAAATCTCAAATTTCTCTCTAAAAAACATAACTAAAGTTCAAAGTTAAAAACTTCTGAATTTCACTATAAAAATCATAGCAAAAGTTCCAAGTGAAAAAATCATCGATTTCACTATAAAAACCATTACAACAGTTTCAAGTCAAAAACTCAACAATTTCACTATAAACACAACAACAAAAGTTCCAAGTTAAAAAACTCAACAACTTCAATGTAAAAACCATTACAAAAGTTCAACTTTAAAAAAACTCATCAATTTGACTATAGAAACCATAACAAAATTTCCAATTGAAAAAACTCTTCAGTTTCACATAAAAACTACTACAAAAGTTCAATGTTAAAAAACTCACCAATTTCACTATAAAAGCAATACAAAAGTTCCAATTGAAAAAACCCTCCAATTTCACTATAAAAACCACAACAAAAGTTTCAATTGTAAAAAATCTCCAATTTCACTATAAAAACCATTATAAAAATTAAAAGTTAAAAAACTCAACAGTTTCTCTCTAAAAACCATAACAAAAGTTCAATGTTGAAAAAATCCCCAATTTCACTTTAAACACCATTACAAAAGTTTCAAGTGAAAAAACTCACTAATTTCACTATAAAGACCATAACAAAAGTTCAAAGTTTAAAAACTCACCAAATTCACTCTATACATCATAACACAAGTTACGAGTCAAAAAACATACCAATTTCAATATAAAAACCATTACAAAAGTTCAAAGTTAAAAAACTACCCAATTTCACTTTAAAAACCACAACAAAAGTTCCAATTGAAAAAACTCACCAATTTCAGTATAAAGACCATAACAAAAGTTCAAAGTTAGAAAAACTCACCTAATTCACTATAAACATCATTACACAAGTTACAGGTGAAAAAAACTCATCAATTTCACTATTCAAACCATTACAAAAGTTCCAAGTTAAAAAAAAATCTTCAAGTTCTCTCTAAAAACCATAACAAATGTTAAAAACTTCCGAGTTTCACTATAAAAACCATAGCAAAAGTTCCAAGTGAAAAAACACACCGATTTCACTATAAAAACCGATACAACAGTTCCAAGTCAAAAATTCAAGAATTTCAGTATAAACACTAAACAAAAGTTCCAGGTCAAAAAACTTACCAATTTCACTATAAAAACCATTACAAAATTTCAAAGTCAAAAAACTGGCCAATTGCACAATCAAAACCATAAAAAATTGTTAATTGAAAAATCTCACTAATTTCACTATAAAGACCATTACAAAACATCAAATTTTAACAACTCACCAATTTCTCTATTAAAACCTTAACAAAAATTCCAATTGAAAAAATAACCAAATTCACTATAAAGACCAATACTAAAGGTCAAAGTTACAAAATTCACCAATTTAACTTTAAAGACCATAAAAGAGGTTTAAAGTTTAAAAAAAACTCACCAAATTCGCGATAAACATCATAACACAACTTACAAGTAAAAAAAAACTCACCAATTTCACTATAAAAACCATTACAAAAGTTCCAAGTTAGAAAAAATCTCAAATTTCTCTCTAAAAACCATAACTAAAGTTCAAAGTTAAAAACTTCTGAATTTCACTATAAAAATCATAGCAAAAGTTCCAAGTGAAAAAATCATTGATTTCACTATAAAAACCATTACAACAGTTTCAAGTCAAAAACTCAACAATTTCACTATAAACACAACAACAAAAGTTCCAAGTTAAAAAACTCAACAATTTCAATGTAAAAACCATTACAAAAGTTCAAATTTAAAAAAACTCATCAATTTGACTATAAAAACCATAACAAAATTTCCAATTGAAAAACTCTTCAGTTTCACATAAAAACTACTACAAAAGTTCAATGTTAAAAAACTCACCAATTTCACTATAAAAGCAATACAAAAGTTTCAATTGAAAAAACCCTCCAATTTCACTATAAAAACCACAACAAAAGTTTCAATTGTAAAAAATCACCAATTTCACTATAAAAACCATTATAAAAATTAAAAGTTAAAAAACTCAACAATTTCTCTCTAAAAACCATAACAAAACTTCAATGTTGAAAAAATCCCCAATTTCACTTTAAACACCATTACAAAAGTTTCAAGTGAAAAAACTCACTAATTTCACTATAAAGACCATAGCAAAAGATCAAAGTTTAAAAACTAACCAAATTCACTCTATACATCATAACACAAGTTACGAGTCCAAAAACATACCAATTTCAATATAAAAACCATTACAAAAGTTAACAAAAGTTCAAAGTTAAAAAATTACCCAATTTCACTTTAAAAACCACAACAAAAGTTCCAATTGAAAAAACTCACCAATTTCAGTATAAAGACCATAACAAAAGTTCAAAGTTAGAAAAACTCACCAAATTCACTATAAACATCAATACACAAGTTACAGGGAAAAAAAACTCACCAATTTCACTATTCAATCCATTACAAAAGTTCCAAGTTAAAAAAAAATCTTCAATTTCTCTCTAAAAACCATAACAAAAGTTAAAAGTTAAAAACTTCCTAGTTTCACTATAAAAACCATAGCAAAAGTTCCAAGTGAAAAAACACACCGATTTCACTATAAAAACCGATACAACAGTTCCAAGTCAAAAATTCAACAATTTCAGTATAAACACCAAACAAAAGTTCCAGGTCAAAAAACTTACCAATTTCACTATAAAAACCATTACAAAAGTTCAAAGTCAAAAAACTGGCCAATTGCACAATCAAAACCATAAAAAATTGTTAATTGAAAAATCTCACTAATTTCACTATAAAGACCATTACAAAACATCAAAGTTTAACAACTCACCAATTCCTCTATTAAAACCTTAACAAAAATTCCAATTGAAAAAATAACCAAATTCACTATAAAGACCAATACTAAAGGTCAAAGTTACAAAATTCACCAATTTAACTTTAAAGACCATAAAAGAGGTTTAAAGTTAAAAAAAAAACTCACCAAATTCGCTATAAACATCATAACACAACTTACAAGTAAAAAAAAACTCACCAATTTCACTATAAAAACCATTACAAAAGTTCCAAGTTAGAAAAAATCTCAAATTTCTCTCTAAAAACCATAACTAAAGTTCAAAGTTAAAAACTTCTGAATTTCACTATAAAAATCATAGCAAAAGTTCCAAGTGAAAAAATCATCGATTTCACTATAAAAACCATTACAACAGTTTCAAGTCAAAAACTCAACAATTTCACTATAAACACAACAACAAAAGTTCCAAGTTAAAAAACTCAACAATTTCAATGTAAAAACCATTACAAAAGTTCAAATTTAAAAAAACTCATCAATTTGACTATAAAAACCATAACAAAATTTCCAATTGAAAAAACTCTTCAGTTTCACATAAAAACTACTACAAAAGTTCAATGTTAAAAAACTCACCAATTTCACTATAAAAGCAATACACAAGTTCCAATTGAAAAAACCCTCCAATTTCACTATAAAAACCACAACAAAAGTTTCAATTGTAAAAAATCACCAATTTCACTATAAAAACCATTATAAAAATTAAAAGTTAAAAAACTCAACAATTTCTCTCTAAAAACCATAGCAAAAGTTCAATGTTGAAAAAATCCCCAATTTCACTTTAAACACCATTACAAAAGTTTCAAGTGAAAAAACTCACTAATTTCACTATAAAGACCATAACAAAATTTCAAAGTTTAAAAACTCACCAAATTCACTCTATACATCATAACACAAGTTACGAGTCAAAAAACATACCAATTTCAATATAAAAACCATTACAAAAGTTCAAAGTTAAAAAACTACCTAATTTCACTTTAGAAACCACAACAAAAGTTCCAATTGAAAAAACTCACCAATTTCAGTATAAAGACCATAACAAAAGTTTAAAGTTAGAAAAACTCACCAAATTCACTATAAACATCATTACACAAGTAACATGTGAAAAAAACTCACCATTTTCACTATTCAAACCATTACAAAAGTTCCAAGTTAAAAAAAATCTTCAATTTCTCTCTAAAAACCATAACAAAATTTAAAAGTTAAAAACTTTCGAGTTTCACTATAAAAACCATAGCAAAAGTTCCAAGTGAAAAAACACACCGATTTCACTATAAAAACCGATACAACAGTTCCAAGTCAAAAATTCAACAATTTCAGTATAAACACCAAACAAAAGTTCCAGGTCAAAAAACTTACCAATTTCACTATAAAAACCATTACAAAAGTTCAAAGTCAAAAAACTGGCCAATTGCACAATCAAAACCATAAAAAATTGTTAATTGAAAAATCTCACTAATTTCACTATAAAGACCATTACAAAACATCAAAGTTTAACAACTCACCAATTCCTCTATTAAAACCTTAACAAAAATTCCAATTGAAAAAATAACCAAATTCACTATAAAGACCAATACTAAAGGTCAAAGTTACAAAATTCACCAATTTAACTTTAAAGACCATAAAAGAGGTTTAAAGTTAAAATAAAACTCACCAAATTCGCTATAAACATCATAACACAACTTACAAGTAAAAAAAAACTCACCAATTTCACTATAAAAACCATTACAAAAGTTCCAAGTTAGAAAAAATCTCAAATTTCTCTCTAAAAAACATAACTAAAGTTCAAAGTTAAAAACTTCTGAATTTCACTATAAAAATCATAGCAAAAGTTCCAAGTGAAAAAATCATCGATTTCACTATAAAAACCATTACAACAGTTTCAAGTCAAAAACTCAACAATTTCACTATAAACACAACAACAAAAGTTCCAAGTTAAAAAACTCAACAATTTCAATGTAAAAACCATTACAAAAGTTCAAATTTAAAAAAACTCATCAATTTGACTATAAAAACCATAACGAAATTTCCAATTGAAAAAACTCTTCAGTTTCACATAAAAACTACTACAAAAGTTCAATGTTAAAAAACTCACCAATTTCACTGTAAAAGCAATACAAAAGTTCCAATTGAAAAAACCCTCCAATTTCACTATAAAAACCACAACAAAAGTTTCAATTGTAAAAAATCACCAATTTTACTATAAAAACCATTATAAAAATTAAAAGTTAAAAAACTCAACAATTTCTCTCTAAAAACCATAACAAAAGTTCAATGTTGAAAAAATCCCCAATTACACTTTAAACACCATTAGAAAAGTTTCAAGTGAAAAAACTCACTAATTTCACCATAAAGACCATAGCAAAAGTTCAAAGTTTAAAAACTCACCAAATTCACTCTATACATCATAACACAAGTTACGAGTCAAAAAACATACCAATTTCAATATAAAAACCATTACAAAAGTTAACAAAAGTTCAAAGTTAAAAAATTACCCAATTTCACTTTAAAAACCACAACAAAAGTTCCAATTGAAAAAACTCACCAATTTCAGTATAAAGACCATAACAAAAATTCAAAGTTAGAAAAACTCACCAAATTCACTATAAACATCATTACACAAGTTACAGGTGAAAAAAACTCACCAATTTCACTATTCAAACCATTACAAAAGTTCCAAGTTTAAAAACAATCTTCAATTTCTCTCTAAAAACCATAACAAAAGTTAAAAGTTAAAAACTTTCGAGTTTCACTATAAAAACCATAGCAAAAGTTCCAAGTGAAAAAACATACCGATTTCACTATAAAAACCGATACAACAGTTCCAAGTCAAAAACTCAACAATTTCAGTATAAACACCAAACAAAATTCCAGGTCAAAAAACTTACCAATTTCACTATAAAAACCATTACAAAAGTTCAAAGTCAAAAAACTGGCCAATTGCACAATCAAAACCATAAAAAATTGTTAATTGAAAAATCTCACTAATTTCACTATAAAGACCTTTACAAAACATCAAAGTTTAACAACTCACCAATTCCTCTATTAAAACCTTAACAAAAATTCCAATTGAAAAAATAACCAAATTCACTATAAAGACCAATACTAAAGGTCAAAGTTACAAAATTCACCAATTTAACTTTAAAGATCATAAAAGAGGTTTAAAGTTAAAAAAAACTCACCAAATTCGCTATAAACATCATAACACAACTTACAAGTAAAAAAAAAACTCACCAATTTCACTATAAAAACCATTACAAAAGTTCCAAGTTAGAAAAAATCTCAAATTTCTCTCTAAAAACCATAACTAAAGTTCAAAGTTAAAAACTTCTGAATTTCACTATAAAAATCATAGCAAAAGTTCCAAGTGAAAAAATCATCGATTTCACTATAAAAACCATTACAACAGTTTCAAGTCCAAAACTCAACAATTTCACTATAAACACAAAAACAAAAGTTCCAAGTTAAAAAAACTCAACAATTTTAATGTAAAAACCATTACAAAAGTTCAAATTTAAAAAAACTCATCAATTTGACTATAAAAACCATAACAAAATTTCCAATTGAAAAAACTCTTCAGTTTCACATAAAAACTACTACAAAAGTTCAATGTTAAAAAACTCACCAATTTCACTGTAAAAGCAATACAAAAGTTCCAATTGAAAAAACCCTCCAATTTCACTATAAAAACCACAACAAAAGTTTCAATTGTAAAAAATCACCAATTTCAATATAAAAACCATTATAAAAATTAAAAGTTAAAAAACTCAACAATTTCTCTCTAAAAACCATAACAAAAGTTCAATGTTGAAAAAATCCCCAATTTCACTTTAAACACCATTAGAAAAGTTTCAAGTGAAAAAACTCACTAATTTCACCATAAAGACCATAGCAAAAGTTCAAAGTTTAAAAACTCACCAAATTCACTCTATACATCATAACACAAGTTACGAGTCAAAAAACATACCAATTTCAATATAAAAACCATTACAAAAGTTAACAAAAGTTCAAAGTTAAAAAATTACCCAATTTCACTTTAAAAACCACAACAAAAGTTCCAATTGAAAAAACTCACCAATTTCAGTATAAAGACCATAACAAAAGTTCAAAGTTAGAAAAACTCACCAAATTCACTATAAACATCATTACACAAGTTACAGGTGAAAAAAACTCACCAATTTCACTATTCAAACCATTACAAAAGTTCCAAGTTTAAAAAAAATCTTCAATTTCTCTCTAAAAACCATAACAAAAGTTAAAAGTTAAAAACTTCCGAGTTTCACTATAAAAACCATAGCAAAAGTTCCAAGTGAAAAAACACACCGATTTCACTATAAAAACCGATACAACAGTTCCAAGTCAAAAACTCAACAATTTCAGTATAAACACCAAACAAAATTCCAGGTCAAAAAACTTACCAATTTCACTATAAAAACCATTACAAAAGTTCAAAGTCAAAAAACTGGCCAATTGCACAATCAAAACCATAAAAAATTGTTAATTGAAAAATCTCACTAATTTCACTATAAAGACCTTTACATAACATCAAAGTTTAACAACTCACCAATTCCTCTATTAAAACCTTAACAAAAATTCCAATTGAAAAAATAACCAAATTCACTATAAAGACCAATACTAAAGGTCAAAGTTACAAAATTCACCAATTTAACTTTAAAGATCATAAAAGAGGTTTAAAGTTAAAAAAAAACTCACCAAATTCGCTATAAACATCATAACACAACTTACAAGTAAAAAAAAACTCACCAATTTCACTATAAAAACCGTTACAAAAGTTCCAAGTTAGAAAAAATCTCAAATTTCTCTCTAAAAACCATAACTAATGTTCAAAGTTAAAAACTTCTGAATTTCACTATAAAAATCATAGCAAAAGCTCCAAGTGAAAAAATCATCGATTTCACTATAAAAACCATTACAACAGTTTCAAGTCAAAAACTCAACAATTTCACTATAAACACAACAACAAAAGTTCCAAGTTAAAAAAACTCAACAATTTCAATGTAAAAACCATTACAAAAGTTCAAATTTAAAAAAACTCATCAATTTGACTATAAAAACCATAACAAAATTTCCAATTGAAAAAACTCTTCAGTTTCACATAAAAACTACTACAAAAGTTCAATGTTAAAAAACTCACCAATTTCACTGTAAAAGCAATACAAAAGTTCCAATTGAAAAAACCCTCCAATTTCACTATAAAAACCACAACAAAAGTTTCAATTGTAAAAAATCACCAATTTCAATATAAAAACCATTATAAAAATTAAAAGTTAAAAAACTCAACAATTTCTCTCTAAAAACCATAACAAAAGTTCAATGTTGAAAAAATCCCCAATTTCACTTTAAACACCATTACAAAAGTTTCAAGTGAAAAAACTCACTAATTTCACCATAAAGACCATAGCAAAAGTTCAAAGTTTAAAAACTCACCAAATTCACTCTATACATCATAACACAAGTTACGAGTCAAAAAACATACCAATTTCAATATAAAAACCATTACAAAAGTTAACAAAAGTTCAAAGTTAAAAAATTACCCAATTTCACTTTAAAAACCACAACAAAAGTTCCAATTGAAAAAACTCACCAATTTCAGTATAAAGACCATAACAAAAGTTCAAAGTTAGAAAAACTCACCAAATTCACTATAAACATCATTACACAAGTTACAGGTGAAAAAAACTCACCAATTTCACTATTCAAACCATTACAAAAGTTCCAAGTTTAAAAAAAATCTTCAATTTCTCTCTAAAAACCATAACAAAAGTTAAAAGTTAAAAACTTCCGAGTTTCACTATAAAAACCATAGCAAAAGTTCCAAGTGAAAAAACACACCGATTTCACTATAAAAACCGATACAACAGTTCCAAGTCAAAAACTCAACAATTTCAGTATAAACACCAAACAAAATTCCAGGTCAAAAAACTTACCAATTTCACTATAAAAACCATTACAAAAGTTCAAAGTCAAAAAACTGGCCAATTGCACAATCAAAACCATAAAAAATTGTTAATTGAAAAATCTCACTAATTTCACTATAAAGACCTTTACATAACATCAAAGTTTAACAACTCACCAATTCCTCTATTAAAACCTTAACAAAAATTCCAATTGAAAAAATAACCAAATTCACTATAAAGACCAATACTAAAGGTCAAAGTTGCAAAATTCACCAATTTAACTTTAAAGATCATAAAAGAGGTTTAAAGTTAAAAAAAAACTCACCAAATTCGCTATAAACATCATAACACAACTTACAAGTAAAAAAAAACTCACCAATTTCACTATAAAAACCATTACAAAAGTTCCAAGTTAGAAAAAATCTCAAATTTCTCTCTAAAAACCATAACTAATGTTCAAAGTTAAAAACTTCTGAATTTCACTATAAAAATCATAGCAAAAGTTCCAAGTGAAAAAATCATCGATTTCACTATAAAAACCATTACAACAGTTTCAAGTCAAAAACTCAACAATTTCACTATAAACACAACAACAAAAGTGCCAAGTTAAAAAAACTCAACAATTTCAATGTAAAAACCATTACAAAAGTTCAAATTTAAAAAAACTCATCAATTTGACTATAAAAACCATAACAAAATTTCCAATTGAAAAAACTCTTCAGTTTCACATAAAAACTACTACAAAAGTTCAATGTTAAAAAACTCACCAATTTCACTGTAAAAGCAATACAAAAGTTCCAATTGAAAAAACCCTCCAATTTCACTATAAAAACCACAACAAAAGTTTCAATTGTAAAAAATCACCAATTTCAATATAAAAACCATTATAAAAATTAAAAGTTAAAAAACTCAACAATTTCTCTCTAAAAACCATAACAAAAGTTCAATGTTGAAAAAATCCCCAATTTCACTTTAAACACCATTACAAAAGTTTCAAGTGAAAAAACTCACTAATTTCACCATAAAGACCATAGCAAAAGTTCAAAGTTTAAAAACTCACCAAATTCACTCTATACATCATAACACAAGTTACGAGTCAAAAAACATACCAATTTCAATATAAAAACCATTACAAAAGTTAACAAAAGTTCAAAGTTAAAAAATTACCCAATTTCACTTTAAAAACCACAACAAAAGTTCCAATTGAAAAAACTCACCAATTTCAGTATAAAGACCATAACAAAAGTTCAAAGTTAGAAAAACTCACCAAATTCACTATAAACATCATTACACAAGTTACAGGTGAAAAAAACTCACCAATTTCACTATTCAAACCATTACAAAAGTTCCAAGTTTAAAAAAAATCTTCAATTTCTCTCTAAAAACCATAACAAAAGTTAAAAGTTAAAAACTTCCGAGTTTCACTATAAAAACCATAGCAAAAGTTCCAAGTGAAAAAACACACCGATTTCACTATAAAAACCGATACAACAGTTCCAAGTCAAAAACTCAACAATTTCAGTATAAACACCAAACAAAATTCCAGGTCAAAAAACTTACCAATTTCACTATAAAAACCATTACAAAAGTTCAAAGTCAAAAAACTGGCCAATTGCACAATCAAAACCATAAAAAATTGTTAATTGAAAAATCTCACTAATTTCACTATAAAGACCTTTACATAACATCAAAGTTTAACAACTCACCAATTCCTCTATTAAAACCTTAACAAAAATTCCAATTGAAAAAATAACCAAATTCACTATAAAGACCAATACTAAAGGTCAAAGTTGCAAAATTCACCAATTTAACTTTAAAGATCATAAAAGAGGTTTAAAGTTAAAAAAAAACTCACCAAATTCGCTATAAACATCATAACACAACTTACAAGTAAAAAAAAACTCACCAATTTCACTATAAAAACCATTACAAAAGTTCCAAGTTAGAAAAAATCTCAAATTTCTCTCTAAAAACCATAACTAATGTTCAAAGTTAAAAACTTCTGAATTTCACTATAAAAATCATAGCAAAAGTTCCAAGTGAAAAAATCATCGATTTCACTATAAAAACCATTACAACAGTTTCAAGTCAAAAACTCAACAATTTCACTATAAACACAACAACAAAAGTGCCAAGTTAAAAAAACTCAACAATTTCAATGTAAAAACCATTACAAAAGTTCAAATTTAAAAAAACTCATCAATTTGACTATAAAAACCATAACAAAATTTCCAATTGAAAAAACTCTTCAGTTTCACATAAAAACTACTACAAAAGTTCAATGTTAAAAAACTCACCAATTTCACTGTAAAAGCAATACAAAAGTTCCAATTGAAAAAACCCTCCAATTTCACTATAAAAACCACAACAAAAGTTTCAATTGTAAAAAATCACCAATTTCAATATAAAAACCATTATAAAAATTAAAAGTTAAAAAACTCAACAATTTCTCTCTAAAAACCATAACAAAAGTTCAATGTTGAAAAAATCCCCAATTTCACTTTAAACACCATTACAAAAGTTTCAAGTGAAAAAACTCACTAATTTCACCATAAAGACCATAGCAAAAGTTCAAAGTTTAAAAACTCACCAAATTCACTCTATACATCATAACACAAGTTACGAGTCAAAAAACATACCAATTTCAATATAAAAACCATTACAAAAGTTAACAAAAGTTCAAAGTTAAAAAATTACCCAATTTCACTTTAAAAACCACAACAAAAGTTCCAATTGAAAAAACTCACCAATTTCAGTATAAAGACCATAACAAAAGTTCAAAGTTAGAAAAACTCACCAAATTCACTATAAACATCATTACACAAGTTACAGGTGAAAAAAACTCACCAATTTCACTATTCAAACCATTACAAAAGTTCCAAGTTTAAAAAAAATCTTCAATTTCTCTCTAAAAACCATAACAAAAGTTAAAAGTTAAAAACTTCCGAGTTTCACTATAAAAACCATAGCAAAAGTTCCAAGTGAAAAAACACACCGATTTCACTATAAAAACCGATACAACAGTTCCAAGTCAAAAACTCAACAATTTCAGTATAAACACCAAACAAAATTCCAGGTCAAAAAACTTACCAATTTCACTATAAAAACCATTACAAAAGTTCAAAGTCAAAAAACTGGCCAATTGCACAATCAAAACCATAAAAAATTGTTAATTGAAAAATCTCACTAATTTCACTATAAAGACCTTTACATAACATCAAAGTTTAACAACTCACCAATTCCTCTATTAAAACCTTAACAAAAATTCCAATTGAAAAAATAACCAAATTCACTATAAAGACCAATACTAAAGGTCAAAGTTGCAAAATTCACCAATTTAACTTTAAAGATCATAAAAGAGGTTTAAAGTTAAAAAAAAACTCACCAAATTCGCTATAAACATCATAACACAACTTACAAGTAAAAAAAAACTCACCAATTTCACTATAAAAACCATTACAAAAGTTCCAAGTTAGAAAAAATCTCAAATTTCTCTCTAAAAACCATAACTAATGTTCAAAGTTAAAAACTTCTGAATTTCACTATAAAAATCATAGCAAAAGTTCCAAGTGAAAAAATCATCGATTTCACTATAAAAACCATTACAACAGTTTCAAGTCAAAAACTCAACAATTTCACTATAAACACAACAACAAAAGTGCCAAGTTAAAAAAACTCAACAATTTCAATGTAAAAACCATTACAAAAGTTCAAATTTAAAAAAACTAATCAATTTGACTATAAAAACCATAACAAAATTTCCAATTGAAAAAACTCTTCAGTTTCACATAAAAACTACTACAAAAGTTCAATGTTAAAAAACTCACCAATTTCACTGTAAAAGCAATACAAAAGTTCCAATTGAAAAAACCCTCCAATTTCACTATAAAAACCACAACAAAAGTTTCAATTGTAAAAAATCACCAATTTCAATATAAAAACCATTATAAAAATTAAAAGTTAAAAAACTCAACAATTTCTCTCTAAAAACCATAACAAAAGTTCAATGTTGAAAAAATCCCCAATTTCACTTTAAACACCATTACAAAAGTTTCAAGTGAAAAAACTCACTAATTTCACCATAAAGACCATAGCAAAAGTTCAAAGTTTAAAAACTCACCAAATTCACTCTATACATCATAACACAAGTTACGAGTCAAAAAACATACCAATTTCAATATAAAAACCATTACAAAAGTTAACAAAAGTTCAAAGTTAAAAAATTACCCAATTTCACTTTAAAAACCACAACAAAAGTTCCAATTGAAAAAACTCACCAATTTCAGTATAAAGACCATAACAAAAGTTCAAAGTTAGAAAAACTCACCAAATTCACTATAAACATCATTACACAAGTTACAGGTGAAAAAAACTCACCAATTTCACTATTCAAACCATTACAAAAGTTCCAAGTTTAAAAAAAATCTTCAATTTCTCTCTAAAAACCATAACAAAAGTTAAAAGTTAAAAACTTCCGAGTTTCACTATAAAAACCATAGCAAAAGTTCCAAGTGAAAAAACACACCGATTTCACTATAAAAACCGATACAACAGTTCCAAGTCAAAAACTCAACAATTTCAGTATAAACACCAAACAAAATTCCAGGTCAAAAAACTTACCAATTTCACTATAAAAACCATTACAAAAGTTCAAAGTCAAAAAACTGGCCAATTGCACAATCAAAACCATAAAAAATTGTTAATTGAAAAATCTCACTAATTTCACTATAAAGACCTTTACTAAACATCAAAGTTTAACAACTCACCAATTCCTCTATTAAAACCTTAACAAAAATTCCAATTGAAAAAATAACCAAATTCACTATAAAGACCAATACTAAAGGTCAAAGTTACAAAATTCACCAATTTAACTTTAAAGATCATAAAAGAGGTTTAAAGTTAAAAAAAACTCACCAAATTCGCTATAAACATCATAACACAACTTACAAGTAAAAAAAAAACTCACCAATTTCACTATAAAAACCATTACAAAAGTTCCAAGTTAGAAAAAATCTCAAATTTCTCTCTAAAAACCATAACTAAAGTTCAAAGTTAAAAACTTCTGAATTTCACTATAAAAATCATAGCAAAAGTTCCAAGTGAAAAAATCATCGATTTCACTATAAAAACCATTACAACAGTTTCAAGTCAAAAACTCAACAATTTCACTATAAACACAACAACAAAAGTTCCAAGTTAAAAAAACTCAACAATTTCAATGTAAAAACCATTACAAAAGTTCAAATTTAAAAAAACTCATCAATTTGACTATAAAAACCATAACAAAATTTCCAATTGAAAAAACTCTTCAGTTTCACATAAAAACTACTACAAAAGTTCAATGTTAAAAAACTCACCAATTTCACTGTAAAAGCAATACAAAAGTTCCAATTGAAAAAACCCTCCAATTTCACTATAAAAACCACAACAAAAGTTTCAATTGTAAAAAATCACCAATTTTAATATAAAAACCATTATAAAAATTAAAAGTTAAAAAACTCAACAATTTCACTCTAAAAACCATAACAAAAGTTCAATGTTGAAAAAATCCCCAATTTCACTTTAAACACCATTACAAAAGTTTCAAGTGAAAAAACTCACTAATTTCACCATAAAGACCATAGCAAAAGTTCAAAGTTTAAAAACTCACCAAATTCACTCTATACATCATAACACAAGTTACGAGTCAAAAAACATACCAATTTCAATATAAAAACCATTACAAAAGTTAACAAAAGTTCAAAGTTAAAAAATTACCCAATTTCACTTTAAAAACCACAACAAAAGTTCCAATTGAAAAAACTCACCAATTTCAGTATAAAGACCATAACAAAAGTTCAAAGTTAGAAAAACTCACCAAATTCACTATAAACATCATTACACAAGTTACAGGTGAAAAAAACTCACCAATTTCACTATTCAAACCATTACAAAAGTTCCAAGTTTAAAAAAAATCTTCAATTTCTCTCTAAAAACCATAACAAAAGTTAAAAGTTAAAAACTTCCGAGTTTCACTATAAAAACCATAGCAAAAGTTCCAAGTGAAAAAACACACCGATTTCACTATAAAAACCGATACAACAGTTCCAAGTCAAAAACTCAACAATTTCAGTATAAACACCAAACAAAATTCCAGGTCAAAAAACTTACCAATTTCACTATAAAAACCATTACAAAAGTTCAAAGTCAAAAAACTGGCCAATTGCACAATCAAAACCATAAAAAATTGTTAATTGAAAAATCTCACTAATTTCACTATAAAGACCTTTACAAAACATCAAAGTTTAACAACTCACCAATTCCTCTATTAAAACCTTAACAAAAATTCCAATTGAAAAAATAACCAAATTCACTATAAAGACCAATACTAAAGGTCAAAGTTACAAAATTCACCAATTTAACTTTAAAGATCATAAAAGAGGTTTAAAGTTAAAAAAAACTCACCAAATTCGCTATAAACATCATAACACAACTTACAAGTAAAAAAAAAACTCACCAATTTCACTATAAAAACCATTACAAAAGTTCCAAGTTAGAAAAAATCTCAAATTTCTCTCTAAAAACCATAACTAAAGTTCAAAGTTAAAAACTTCTGAATTTCACTATAAAAATCATAGCAAAAGTTCCAAGTGAAAAAATCATCGATTTCACTATAAAAACCATTACAACAGTTTCAAGTCAAAAACTCAACAATTTCACTATAAACACAACAACAAAAGTGCCAAGTTAAAAAAACTCAACAATTTCAATGTAAAAACCATTACAAAAGTTCAAATTTAAAAAAACTCATCAATTTGACTATAAAAACCATAACAAAATTTCCAATTGAAAAAACTCTTCAGTTTCACATAAAAACTACTACAAAAGTTCAATGTTAAAAAACTCACCAATTTCACTGTAAAAGCAATACAAAAGTTCCAATTGAAAAAACCCTCCAATTTCACTATAAAAACCACAACAAAAGTTTCAATTGTAAAAAATCACCAATTTCAATATAAAAACCATTATAAAAATTAAAAGTTAAAAAACTCAACAATTTCTCTCTAAAAACCATAACAAAAGTTCAATGTTGAAAAAATCCCCAATTTCACTTTAAACACCATTACAAAAGTTTCAAGTGAAAAAACTCACTAATTTCACCATAAAGACCATAGCAAAAGTTCAAAGTTTAAAAACTCACCAAATTCACTCTATACATCATAACACAAGTTACGAGTCAAAAAACATACCAATTTCAATATAAAAACCATTACAAAAGTTAACAAAAGTTCAAAGTTAAAAAATTACCCAATTTCACTTTAAAAACCACAACAAAAGTTCCAATTGAAAAAACTCACCAATTTCAGTATAAAGACCATAACAAAAGTTCAAAGTTAGAAAAACTCACCAAATTCACTATAAACATCATTACACAAGTTACAGGTGAAAAAAACTCACCAATTTCACTATTCAAACCATTACAAAAGTTCCAAGTTTAAAAAAAATCTTCAATTTCTCTCTAAAAACCATAACAAAAGTTAAAAGTTAAAAACTTCCGAGTTTCACTATAAAAACCATAGCAAAAGTTCCAAGTGAAAAAACACACCGATTTCACTATAAAAACCGATACAACAGTTCCAAGTCAAAAACTCAACAATTTCAGTATAAACACCAAACAAAATTCCAGGTCAAAAAACTTACCAATTTCACTATAAAAACCATTACAAAAGTTCAAAGTCAAAAAACTGGCCAATTGCACAATCAAAACCATAAAAAATTGTTAATTGAAAAATCTCACTAATTTCACTATAAAGACCTTTACATAACATCAAAGTTTAACAACTCACCAATTCCTCTATTAAAACCTTAACAAAAATTCCAATTGAAAAAATAACCAAATTCACTATAAAGACCAATACTAAAGGTCAAAGTTGCAAAATTCACCAATTTAACTTTAAAGATCATAAAAGAGGTTTAAAGTTAAAAAAAAACTCACCAAATTCGCTATAAACATCATAACACAACTTACAAGTAAAAAAAAACTCACCAATTTCACTATAAAAACCATTACAAAAGTTCCAAGTTAGAAAAAATCTCAAATTTCTCTCTAAAAACCATAACTAATGTTCAAAGTTAAAAACTTCTGAATTTCACTATAAAAATCATAGCAAAAGTTCCAAGTGAAAAAATCATCGATTTCACTATAAAAACCATTACAACAGTTTCAAGTCAAAAACTCAACAATTTCACTATAAACACAACAACAAAAGTTCCAAGTTAAAAAAACTCAACAATTTCAATGTAAAAACCATTACAAAAGTTCAAATTTAAAAAAACTCATCAATTTGACTATAAAAACCATAACAAAATTTCCAATTGAAAAAACTCTTCAGTTTCACATAAAAACTACTACAAAAGTTCAATGTTAAAAAACTCACCAATTTCACTGTAAAAGCAATACAAAAGTTCCAATTGAAAAAACCCTCCAATTTCACTATAAAAACCACAACAAAAGTTTCAATTGTAAAAAATCACCAATTTCAATATAAAAACCATTATAAAAATTAAAAGTTAAAAAACTCAACAATTTCTCTCTAAAAACCATAACAAAAGTTCAATGTTGAAAAAATCCCCAATTTCACTTTAAACACCATTACAAAAGTTTCAAGTGAAAAAACTCACTAATTTCACCATAAAGACCATAGCAAAAGTTCAAAGTTTAAAAACTCACCAAATTCACTCTATACATCATAACACAAGTTACGAGTCAAAAAACATACCAATTTCAATATAAAAACCATTACAAAAGTTAACAAAAGTTCAAAGTTAAAAAATTACCCAATTTCACTTTAAAAACCACAACAAAAGTTCCAATTGAAAAAACTCACCAATTTCAGTATAAAGACCATAACAAAAGTTCAAAGTTAGAAAAACTCACCAAATTCACTATAAACATCATTACACAAGTTACAGGTGAAAAAAACTCACCAATTTCACTATTCAAACCATTACAAAAGTTCCAAGTTTAAAAAAAATCTTCAATTTCTCTCTAAAAACCATAACAAAAGTTAAAAGTTAAAAACTTCCGAGTTTCACTATAAAAACCATAGCAAAAGTTCCAAGTGAAAAAACACACCGATTTCACTATAAAAACCGATACAACAGTTCCAAGTCAAAAACTCAACAATTTCAGTATAAACACCAAACAAAATTCCAGGTCAAAAAACTTACCAATTTCACTATAAAAACCATTACAAAAGTTCAAAGTCAAAAAACTGGCCAATTGCACAATCAAAACCATAAAAAATTGTTAATTGAAAAATCTCACTAATTTCACTATAAAGACCTTTACATAACATCAAAGTTTAACAACTCACCAATTCCTCTATTAAAACCTTAACAAAAATTCCAATTGAAAAAATAACCAAATTCACTATAAAGACCAATACTAAAGGTCAAAGTTGCAAAATTCACCAATTTAACTTTAAAGATCATAAAAGAGGTTTAAAGTTAAAAAAAAACTCACCAAATTCGCTATAAACATCATAACACAACTTACAAGTAAAAAAAAACTCACCAATTTCACTATAAAAACCATTACAAAAGTTCCAAGTTAGAAAAAATCTCAAATTTCTCTCTAAAAACCATAACTAATGTTCAAAGTTAAAAACTTCTGAATTTCACTATAAAAATCATAGCAAAAGTTCCAAGTGAAAAAATCATCGATTTCACTATAAAAACCATTACAACAGTTTCAAGTCAAAAACTCAACAATTTCACTATAAACACAACAACAAAAGTGCCAAGTTAAAAAAACTCAACAATTTCAATGTAAAAACCATTACAAAAGTTCAAATTTAAAAAAACTAATCAATTTGACTATAAAAACCATAACAAAATTTCCAATTGAAAAAACTCTTCAGTTTCACATAAAAACTACTACAAAAGTTCAATGTTAAAAAACTCACCAATTTCACTGTAAAAGCAATACAAAAGTTCCAATTGAAAAAACCCTCCAATTTCACTATAAAAACCACAACAAAAGTTTCAATTGTAAAAAATCACCAATTTCAATATAAAAACCATTATAAAAATTAAAAGTTAAAAAACTCAACAATTTCTCTCTAAAAACCATAACAAAAGTTCAATGTTGAAAAAATCCCCAATTTCACTTTAAACACCATTACAAAAGTTTCAAGTGAAAAAACTCACTAATTTCACCATAAAGACCATAGCAAAAGTTCAAAGTTTAAAAACTCACCAAATTCACTCTATACATCATAACACAAGTTACGAGTCAAAAAACATACCAATTTCAATATAAAAACCATTACAAAAGTTAACAAAAGTTCAAAGTTAAAAAATTACCCAATTTCACTTTAAAAACCACAACAAAAGTTCCAATTGAAAAAACTCACCAATTTCAGTATAAAGACCATAACAAAAGTTCAAAGTTAGAAAAACTCACCAAATTCACTATAAACATCATTACACAAGTTACAGGTGAAAAAAACTCACCAATTTCACTATTCAAACCATTACAAAAGTTCCAAGTTTAAAAAAAATCTTCAATTTCTCTCTAAAAACCATAACAAAAGTTAAAAGTTAAAAACTTCCGAGTTTCACTATAAAAACCATAGCAAAAGTTCCAAGTGAAAAAACACACCGATTTCACTATAAAAACCGATACAACAGTTCCAAGTCAAAAACTCAACAATTTCAGTATAAACACCAAACAAAATTCCAGGTCAAAAAACTTACCAATTTCACTATAAAAACCATTACAAAAGTTCAAAGTCAAAAAACTGGCCAATTGCACAATCAAAACCATAAAAAATTGTTAATTGAAAAATCTCACTAATTTCACTATAAAGACCTTTACTAAACATCAAAGTTTAACAACTCACCAATTCCTCTATTAAAACCTTAACAAAAATTCCAATTGAAAAAATAACCAAATTCACTATAAAGACCAATACTAAAGGCCAAAGTTACAAAATTCACCAATTTAACTTTAAAGATCATAAAAGAGGTTTAAAGTTAAAAAAAACTCACCAAATTCGCTATAAACATCATAACACAACTTACAAGTAAAAAAAAACTCACCAATTTCACTATAAAAACCATTACAAAAGTTCCAAGTTAGAAAAAATCTCAAATTTCTCTCTAAAAACCATAACTAAAGTTCAAAGTTAAAAACTTCTGAATTTCACTATAAAAATCATAGCAAAAGTTCCAAGTGAAAAAATCATCGATTTCACTATAAAAACCATTACAACAGTTTCAAGTCAAAAACTCAACAATTTCACTATAAACACAAAAAACAAAAGTTCCAAGTTAAAAAAACTCAACAATTTCAATGTAAAAACCATTACAAAAGTTCAAATTAAAAAAAACTCATCAATTTGACTATAAAAACCATAACAAAATTTCCAATTGAAAAACTCTTCAGTTTCACATAAAAACTACTACAAAAGTTCAATGTTAAAAAACTCACTAATTTCACTGTAAAAGCAATACAAAAGTTCCAATTGAAAAAACCCTCCAATTTCACTATAAAAACCACAACAAAAGTTTCAATTGTAAAAAATCACCAATTTCAATATAAAAACCATTATAAAAATTAAAAGTTAAGAAACTCAACAATTTCTCTCTAAAAACCATAACAAAAGTTCAATGTTGAAAAAATCCCCAATTTCACTTTAAACACCATTACAAAAGTTTCAAGTGAAAAAACTCACTAATTTCACCATAAAGACCATAGCAAAAGTTCAAAGTTTAAAAACTCACCAAATTCACTCTATACATCATAACACAAGTTACGAGTCAAAAAACATACCAATTTCAATATAAAAACCATTACAAAAGTTAACAAAAGTTCAAAGTTAAAAAATTACCCAATTTCACTTTAAAAACCACAACAAAAGTTCCAATTGAAAAAACTCACCAATTTCAGTATAAAGACCATAACAAAAGTTCAAAGTTAGAAAAACTCACCAAATTCACTATAAACATCATTACACAAGTTACAGGTGAAAAAAACTCACCAATTTCACTATTCAAACCATTACAAAAGTTCCAAGTTTAAAAAAAATCTTCAATTTCTCTCTAAAAACCATAACAAAAGTTAAAAGTTAAAAACTTCCGAGTTTCACTATAAAAACCATAGCAAAAGTTCCAAGTGAAAAAACACACCGATTTCACTATAAAAACCGATACAACAGTTCCAAGTCAAAAACTCAACAATTTCAGTATAAACACCAAACAAAATTCCAGGTCAAAAAACTTACCAATTTCACTATAAAAACCATTACAAAAGTTCAAAGTCAAAAAACTGGCCAATTGCACAATCAAAACCATAAAAAATTGTTAATTGAAAAATCTCACTAATTTCACTATAAAGACCTTTACAAAACATCAAAGTTTAACAACTCACCAATTCCTCTATTAAAACCTTAACAAAAATTCCAATTGAAAAAATAACCAAATTCACTATAAAGACCAATACTAAAGGTCAAAGTTACAAAATTCACCAATTTAACTTTAAAGATCATAAAAGAGGTTTAAAGTTAAAAAAAACTCACCAAATTCGCTATAAACATCATAACACAACTTACAAGTAAAAAAAAAACTCACCAATTTCACTATAAAAACCATTACAAAAGTTCCAAGTTAGAAAAAATCTCAAATTTCTCTCTAAAAACCATAACTAAAGTTCAAAGTTAAAAACTTCTGAATTTCACTATAAAAATCATAGCAAAAGTTCCAAGTGAAAAAATCATCGATTTCACTATAAAAACCATTACAACAGTTTCAAGTCAAAAACTCAACAATTTCACTATAAACACAACAACAAAAGTTCCAAGTTAAAAAAACTCAACAATTTCAATGTAAAAACCATTACAAAAGTTCAAATTTAAAAAAACTCATCAATTTGACTATAAAAACCATAACAAAATTTCCAATTGAAAAAACTCTTCAGTTTCACATAAAAACTACTACAAAAGTTCAATGTTAAAAAACTCACCAATTTCACTGTAAAAGCAATACAAAAGTTCCAATTGAAAAAACCCTCCAATTTCACTATAAAAACCACAACAAAAGTTTCAATTGTAAAAAATCACCAATTTTAATATAAAAACCATTATAAAAATTAAAAGTTAAAAAACTCAACAATTTCACTCTAAAAACCATAACAAAAGTTCAATGTTGAAAAAATCCCCAATTTCACTTTAAACACCATTACAAAAGTTTCAAGTGAAAAAACTCACTAATTTCACCATAAAGACCATAGCAAAAGTTCAAAGTTTAAAAACTCACCAAATTCACTCTATACATCATAACACAAGTTACGAGTCAAAAAACATACCAATTTCAATATAAAAACCATTACAAAAGTTAACAAAAGTTCAAAGTTAAAAAATTACCCAATTTCACTTTAAAAACCACAACAAAAGTTCCAATTGAAAAAACTCACCAATTTCAGTATAAAGACCATAACAAAAGTTCAAAGTTAGAAAAACTCACCAAATTCACTATAAACATCATTACACAAGTTACAGGTGAAAAAAACTCACCAATTTCACTATTCAAACCATTACAAAAGTTCCAAGTTTAAAAAAAATCTTCAATTTCTCTCTAAAAACCATAACAAAAGTTAAAAGTTAAAAACTTCCGAGTTTCACTATAAAAACCATAGCAAAAGTTCCAAGTGAAAAAACACACCGATTTCACTATAAAAACCGATACAACAGTTCCAAGTCAAAAACTCAACAATTTCAGTATAAACACCAAACAAAATTCCAGGTCAAAAAACTTACCAATTTCACTATAAAAACCATTACAAAAGTTCAAAGTCAAAAAACTGGCCAATTGCACAATCAAAACCATAAAAAATTGTTAATTGAAAAATCTCACTAATTTCACTATAAAGACCTTTACAAAACATCAAAGTTTAACAACTCACCAATTCCTCTATTAAAACCTTAACAAAAATTCCAATTGAAAAAATAACCAAATTCACTATAAAGACCAATACTAAAGGTCAAAGTTACAAAATTCACCAATTTAACTTTAAAGATCATAAAAGAGGTTTAAAGTTAAAAAAAACTCACCAAATTCGCTATAAACATCATAACACAACTTACAAGTAAAAAAAAAACTCACCAATTTCACTATAAAAACCATTACAAAAGTTCCAAGTTCGAAAAAATCTCAAATTTCTCTCTAAAAACCATAACTAAAGTTCAAAGTTAAAAACTTCTGAATTTCACTATAAAAATCATAGCAAAAGTTCCAAGTGAAAAAATCATCGATTTCACTATAAAAACCATTACAACAGTTTCAAGTCAAAAACTCAACAATTTCACTATAAACACAACAACAAAAGTTCCAAGTTAAAAAAACTCAACAATTTCAATGTAAAAACCATTACAAAAGTTCAAATTTAAAAAAACTCATCAATTTGACTATAAAAACCATAACAAAATTTCCAATTGAAAAAACTCTTCAGTTTCACATAAAAACTACTACAAAAGTTCAATGTTAAAAAACTCACCAATTTCACTGTAAAAGCAATACAAAAGTTCCAATTGAAAAAACCCTCCAATTTCACTATAAAAACCACAACAAAAGTTTCAATTGTAAAAAATCACCAATTTTAATATAAAAACCATTATAAAAATTAAAAGTTAAAAAACTCAACAATTTCACTCTAAAAACCATAACAAAAGTTCAATGTTGAAAAAATCCCCAATTTCACTTTAAACACCATTACAAAAGTTTCAAGTGAAAAAACTCACTAATTTCACCATAAAGACCATAGCAAAAGTTCAAAGTTTAAAAACTCACCAAATTCACTCTATACATCATAACACAAGTTACGAGTCAAAAAACATACCAATTTCAATATAAAAACCATTACAAAAGTTAACAAAAGTTCAAAGTTAAAAAATTACCCAATTTCACTTTAAAAACCACAACAAAAGTTCCAATTGAAAAAACTCACCAATTTCAGTATAAAGACCATAACAAAAGTTCAAAGTTAGAAAAACTCACCAAATTCACTATAAACATCATTACACAAGTTACAGGTGAAAAAAACTCACCAATTTCACTATTCAAACCATTACAAAAGTTCCAAGTTTAAAAAAAATCTTCAATTTCTCTCTAAAAACCATAACAAAAGTTAAAAGTTAAAAACTTCCGAGTTTCACTATAAAAACCATAGCAAAAGTTCCAAGTGAAAAAACACACCGATTTCACTATAAAAACCGATACAACAGTTCCAAGTCAAAAACTCAACAATTTCAGTATAAACACCAAACAAAATTCCAGGTCAAAAAACTTACCAATTTCACTATAAAAACCATTACAAAAGTTCAAAGTCAAAAAACTGGCCAATTGCACAATCAAAACCATAAAAAATTGTTAATTGAAAAATCTCACTAATTTCACTATAAAGACCTTTACAAAACATCAAAGTTTAACAACTCACCAATTCCTCTATTAAAACCTTAACAAAAATTCCAATTGAAAAAATAACCAAATTCACTATAAAGACCAATACTAAAGGTCAAAGTTACAAAATTCACCAATTTAACTTTAAAGATCATAAAAGAGGTTTAAAGTTAAAAAAAACTCACCAAATTCGCTATAAACATCATAACACAACTTACAAGTAAAAAAAAAACTCACCAATTTCACTATAAAAACCATTACAAAAGTTCCAAGTTAGAAAAAATCTCAAATTTCTCTCTAAAAACCATAACTAAAGTTCAAAGTTAAAAACTTCTGAATTTCACTATAAAAATCATAGCAAAAGTTCCAAGTGAAAAAATCATCGATTTCACTATAAAAACCATTACAACAGTTTCAAGTCAAAAACTCAACAATTTCACTATAAACACAACAACAAAAGTTCCAAGTTAAAAAAACTCAACAATTTCAATGTAAAAACCATTACAAAAGTTCAAATTTAAAAAAACTCATCAATTTGACTATAAAAACCATAACAAAATTTCCAATTGAAAAAACTCTTCAGTTTCACATAAAAACTACTACAAAAGTTCAATGTTAAAAAACTCACCAATTTCACTGTAAAAGCAATACAAAAGTTCCAATTGAAAAAACCCTCCAATTTCACTATAAAAACCACAACAAAAGTTTCAATTGTAAAAAATCACCAATTTCAATATAAAAACCATTATAAAAATTAAAAGTTAAAAAACTCAACAATTTCTCTCTAAAAACCATAACAAAAGTTCAATGTTGAAAAAATCCCCAATTTCACTTTAAACACCATTACAAAAGTTTCAAGTGAAAAAACTCACTAATTTCACCATAAAGACCATAGCAAAAGTTCAAAGTTTAAAAACTCACCAAATTCACTCTATACATCATAACACAAGTTACGAGTCAAAAAACATACCAATTTCAATATAAAAACCATTACAAAAGTTAACAAAAGTTCAAAGTTAAAAAATTACCCAATTTCACTTTTAAAACCACAACAAAAGTTCCAATTGAAAAAACTCACCAATTTCAGTATAAAGACCATAACAAAAGTTCAAAGTTAGAAAAACTCACCAAATTCACTATAAACATCATTACACAAGTTACAGGTGAAAAAAACTCACCAATTTCACTATTCAAACCATTACAAAAGTTCCAAGTTTAAAAAAAATCTTCAATTTCTCTCTAAAAACCATAACAAAAGTTAAAAGTTAAAAACTTCCGAGTTTCACTATAAAAACCATAGCAAAAGTTCCAAGTGAAAAAACACACCGATTTCACTATAAAAACCGATACAACAGTTCCAAGTCAAAAACTCAACAATTTCAGTATAAACACCAAACAAAATTCCAGGTCAAAAAACTTACCAATTTCACTATAAAAACCATTACAAAAGTTCAAAGTCAAAAAACTGGCCAATTGCACAATCAAAACCATAAAAAATTGTTAATTGAAAAATCTCACTAATTTCACTATAAAGACCTTTACAAAACATCAAAGTTTAACAACTCACCAATTCCTCTATTAAAACCTTAACAAAAATTCCAATTGAAAAAATAACCAAATTCACTATAAAGACCAATACTAAAGGTCAAAGTTACAAAATTCACCAATTTAACTTTAAAGATCATAAAAGAGGTTTAAAGTTAAAAAAAACTCACCAAATTCGCTATAAACATCATAACACAACTTACAAGTAAAAAAAAAACTCACCAATTTCACTATAAAAACCATTACAAAAGTTCCAAGTTAGAAAAAATCTCAAATTTCTCTCTAAAAACCATAACTAAAGTTCAAAGTTAAAAACTTCTGAATTTCACTATAAAAATCATAGCAAAAGTTCCAAGTGAAAAAATCATCGATTTCACTATAAAAACCATTACAACAGTTTCAAGTCAAAAACTCAACAATTTCACTATAAACACAACAACAAAAGTTCCAAGTTAAAAAAACTCAACAATTTCAATGTAAAAACCATTACAAAAGTTCAAATTTAAAAAAACTCATCAATTTGACTATAAAAACCATAACAAAATTTCCAATTGAAAAAACTCTTCAGTTTCACATAAAAACTACTACAAAAGTTCAATGTTAAAAAACTCACCAATTTCACTGTAAAAGCAATACAAAAGTTCCAATTGAAAAAACCCTCCAATTTCACTATAAAAACCACAACAAAAGTTTCAATTGTAAAAAATCACCAATTTCAATATAAAAACCATTATAAAAATTAAAAGTTAAAAAACTCAACAATTTCTCTCTAAAAACCATAACAAAAGTTCAATGTTGAAAAAATCCCCAATTTCACTTTAAACACCATTACAAAAGTTTCAAGTGAAAAAACTCACTAATTTCACCATAAAGACCATAGCAAAAGTTCAAAGTTTAAAAACTCACCAAATTCACTCTATACATCATAACACAAGTTACGAGTCAAAAAACATACCAATTTCAATATAAAAACCATTACAAAAGTTAACAAAAGTTCAAAGTTAAAAAATTACCCAATTTCACTTTTAAAACCACAACAAAAGTTCCAATTGAAAAAACTCACCAATTTCAGTATAAAGACCATAACAAAAGTTCAAAGTTAGAAAAACTCACCAAATTCACTATAAACATCATTACACAAGTTACAGGTGAAAAAAACTCACCAATTTCACTATTCAAACCATTACAAAAGTTCCAAGTTTAAAAAAAATCTTCAATTTCTCTCTAAAAACCATAACAAAAGTTAAAAGTTAAAAACTTCCGAGTTTCACTATAAAAACCATAGCAAAAGTTCCAAGTGAAAAAACACACCGATTTCACTATAAAAACCGATACAACAGTTCCAAGTCAAAAACTCAACAATTTCAGTATAAACACCAAACAAAATTCCAGGTCAAAAAACTTACCAATTTCACTATAAAAACCATTACAAAAGTTCAAAGTCAAAAAACTGGCCAATTGCACAATCAAAACCATAAAAAATTGTTAATTGAAAAATCTCACTAATTTCACTATAAAGACCTTTACAAAACATCAAAGTTTAACAACTCACCAATTCCTCTATTAAAACCTTAACAAAAATTCCAATTGAAAAAATAACCAAATTCACTATAAAGACCAATACTAAAGGTCAAAGTTACAAAATTCACCAATTTAACTTTAAAGATCATAAAAGAGGTTTAAAGTTAAAAAAAACTCACCAAATTCGCTATAAACATCATAACACAACTTACAAGTAAAAAAAAACTCACCAATTTCACTATAAAAACCATTACAAAAGTTCCAAGTTAGAAAAAATCTCAAATTTCTCTCTAAAAACCATAACTAAAGTTCAAAGTTAAAAACTTCTGAATTTCACTATAAAAATCATAGCAAAAGTTCCAAGTGAAAAAATCATCGATTTCACTATAAAAACCATTACAACAGTTTCAAGTCAAAAACTCAACAATTTCACTATAAACACAACAACAAAAGTTCCAAGTTAAAAAAACTCAACAATTTCAATGTAAAAACCATTACAAAAGTTCAAATTTAAAAAAACTCATCAATTTGACTATAAAAACCATAACAAAATTTCCAATTGAAAAAACTCTTCAGTTTCACATAAAAACTACTACAAAAGTTCAATGTTAAAAAACTCACCAATTTCACTGTAAAAGCAATACAAAAGTTCCAATTGAAAAAACCCTCCAATTTCACTATAAAAACCACAACAAAAGTTTCAATTGTAAAAAATCACCAATTTCAATATAAAAACCATTATAAAAATTAAAAGTTAAAAAACTCAACAATTTCTCTCTAAAAACCATAACAAAAGTTCAATGTTGAAAAAATCCCCAATTTCACTTTAAACACCATTACAAAAGTTTCAAGTGAAAAAACTCACTAATTTCACCATAAAGACCATAGCAAAAGTTCAAAGTTTAAAAACTCACCAAATTCACTCTATACATCATAACACAAGTTACGAGTCAAAAAACATACCAATTTCAATATAAAAACCATTACAAAAGTTAACAAAAGTTCAAAGTTAAAAAATTACCCAATTTCACTTTAAAAACCACAACAAAAGTTCCAATTGAAAAAACTCACCAATTTCAGTATAAAGACCATAACAAAAGTTCAAAGTTAGAAAAACTCACCAAATTCACTATAAACATCATTACACAAGTTACAGGTGAAAAAAACTCACCAATTTCACTATTCAAACCATTACAAAAGTTCCAAGTTTAAAAAAAATCTTCAATTTCTCTCTAAAAACCATAACAAAAGTTAAAAGTTAAAAACTTCCGAGTTTCACTATAAAAACCATAGCAAAAGTTCCAAGTGAAAAAACACACCGATTTCACTATAAAAACCGATACAACAGTTCCAAGTCAAAAACTCAACAATTTCAGTATAAACACCAAACAAAATTCCAGGTCAAAAAACTTACCAATTTCACTATAAAAACCATTACAAAAGTTCAAAGTCAAAAAACTGGCCAATTGCACAATCAAAACCATAAAAAATTGTTAATTGAAAAATCTCACTAATTTCACTATAAAGACCTTTACAAAACATAAAAGTTTAACAACTCACCAATTCCTCTATTAAAACCTTAACAAAAATTCCAATTGAAAAAATAACCAAATTCACTATAAAGACCAATACTAAAGGTCAAAGTTACAAAATTCACCAATTTAACTTTAAAGATCATAAAAGAGGTTTAAAGTTAAAAAAAAACTCACCAAATTCGCTATAAACATCATAACACAACTTACAAGTAAAAAAAAAACTCACCAATTTCACTATAAAAACCATTACAAAAGTTCCAAGTTAGAAAAAATCTCAAATTTCTCTCTAAAAACCATAACTAAAGTTCAAAGTTAAAAACTTCTGAATTTCACTATAAAAATCATAGCAAAAGTTCCAAGTGAAAAAATCATCGATTTCACTATAAAAACCATTACAACAGTTTCAAGTCAAAAACTCAACAATTTCACTATAAACACAACAACAAAAGTTCCAAGTTAAAAAAACTCAACAATTTCAATGTAAAAACCATTACAAAAGTTCAAATTTAAAAAAACTCATCAATTTGACTATAAAAACCATAACAAAATTTCCAATTGAAAAAACTCTTCAGTTTCACATAAAAACTACTACAAAAGTTCAATGTTAAAAAACTCACCAATTTCACTGTAAAAGCAATACAAAAGTTCCAATTGAAAAAACCCTCCAATTTCACTATAAAAACCACAACAAAAGTTTCAATTGTAAAAAATCACCAATTTCAATATAAAAACCATTATAAAAATTAAAAGTTAAAAAACTCAACAATTTCTCTCTAAAAACCATAACAAAAGTTCAATGTTGAAAAAATCCCCAATTTCACTTTAAACACCATTACAAAAGTTTCAAGTGAAAAAACTCACTAATTTCACCATAAAGACCATAGCAAAAGTTCAAAGTTTAAAAACTCACCAAATTCACTCTATACATCATAACACAAGTTACGAGTCAAAAAACATACCAATTTCAATATAAAAACCATTACAAAAGTTAACAAAAGTTCAAAGTTAAAAAATTACCCAATTTCACTTTTAAAACCACAACAAAAGTTCCAATTGAAAAAACTCACCAATTTCAGTATAAAGACCATAACAAAAGTTCAAAGTTAGAAAAACTCACCAAATTCACTATAAACATCATTACACAAGTTACAGGTGAAAAAAACTCACCAATTTCACTATTCAAACCATTACAAAAGTTCCAAGTTTAAAAAAAATCTTCAATTTCTCTCTAAAAACCATAACAAAAGTTAAAAGTTAAAAACTTCCGAGTTTCACTATAAAAACCATAGCAAAAGTTCCAAGTGAAAAAACACACCGATTTCACTATAAAAACCGATACAACAGTTCCAAGTCAAAAATTCAACAATTTCAGTATAAACACCAAACAAAATTCCAGGTCAAAAAACTTACCAATTTCACTATAAAAACCATTACAAAAGTTCAAAGTCAAAAAACTGGCCAATTGCACAATCAAAACCATAAAAAATTGTTAATTGAAAAATCTCACTAATTTCACTATAAAGACCTTTACAAAACATCAAAGTTTAACAACTCACCAATTCCTCTATTAAAACCTTAACAAAAATTCCAATTGAAAAAATAACCAAATTCACTATAAAGACCAATACTAAAGGTCAAAGTTACAAAATTCACCAATTTAACTTTAAAGATCATAAAAGAGGTTTAAAGTTAAAAAAAAACTTACCAAATTCGCTATAAACATCATAACACAACTTACAAGTAAAAAAAAAACTCACCAATTTCACTATAAAAACCATTACAAAAGTTCTAAGTTAGAAAAAATCTCAAATTTCTCTCTAAAAACCATAACTAAAGTTCAAAGTTAAAAACTTCTGAATTTCACTATAAAAATCATAGCAAAAGTTCCAAGTGAAAAAATCATCGATTTCACTATAAAAACCATTACAACAGTTTCAAGTCAAAAACTCAACAATTTCACTATAAACACAACAACAAAAGTTCCAAGTTAAAAAAACTCAACAATTTCAATGTAAAAACCATTACAAAAGTTCAAATTTAAAAAAACTCATCAATTTGACTATAAAAACCATAACAAAATTTCCAATTGAAAAAACTCTTCAGTTTCACATAAAAACTACTACAAAAGTTCAATGTTAAAAAACTCACCAATTTCACTGTAAAAGCAATACAAAAGTTCCAATTGAAAAAACCCTCCAATTTCACTATAAAAACCACAACAAAAGTTTCAATTGTAAAAAATCACCAATTTTAATATAAAAACCATTATAAAAATTAAAAGTTAAAAAACTCAACAATTTCACTCTAAAAACCATAACAAAAGTTCAATGTTGAAAAAATCCCCAATTTCACTTTAAACACCATTACAAAAGTTTCAAGTGAAAAAACTCACTAATTTCACCATAAAGACCATAGCAAAAGTTCAAAGTTTAAAAACTCACCAAATTCACTCTATACATCATAACACAAGTTACGAGTCAAAAAACATACCAATTTCAATATAAAAACCATTACAAAAGTTAACAAAAGTTCAAAGTTAAAAAATTACCCAATTTCACTTTAAAAACCACAACAAAAGTTCCAATTGAAAAAACTCACCAATTTCAGTATAAAGACCATAACAAAAGTTCAAAGTTAGAAAAACTCACCAAATTCACTATAAACATCATTACACAAGTTACAGGTGAAAAAAACTCACCAATTTCACTATTCAAACCATTACAAAAGTTCCAAGTTTAAAAAAAATCTTCAATTTCTCTCTAAAAACCATAACAAAAGTTAAAAGTTAAAAACTTCCGAGTTTCACTATAAAAACCATAGCAAAAGTTCCAAGTGAAAAAACACACCGATTTCACTATAAAAACCGATACAACAGTTCCAAGTCAAAAATTCAACAATTTCAGTATAAACACCAAACAAAATTCCAGGTCAAAAAACTTACCAATTTCACTATAAAAGCCATTACAAAAGTTCAAAGTCAAAAAACTGGCCAATTGCACAATCAAAACCATAAAAAATTGTTAATTGAAAAATCTCACTAATTTCACTATAAAGACCTTTACAAAACATCAAAGTTTAACAACTCACCAATTCCTCTATTAAAACCTTAACAAAAATTCCAATTGAAAAAATAACCAAATTCACTATAAAGACCAATACTAAAGGTCAATGTTACAAAATTCACCAATTTAACTTTAAAGATCATAAAAGAGGTTTAAAGTTAAAAAAAACTCACCAAATTCGCTATAAACATCATAACACAACTTACAAGTAAAAAAAAAACTCACCAATTTCACTATAAAAACCATTACAAAAGTTCTAAGTTAGAAAAAATCTCAAATTTCTCTCTAAAAACCATAACTAAAGTTCAAAGTTAAAAACTTCTGAATTTCACTATAAAAATCATAGCAAAAGTTCCAAGTGAAAAAATCATCGATTTCACTATAAAAACCATTACAACAGTTTCAAGTCAAAAACTCAACAATTTCACTATAAACACAACAACAAAAGTTCCAAGTTAAAAAAACTCAACAATTTCAATGTAAAAACCATTACAAAAGTTCAAATTTAAAAAAACTCATCAATTTGACTATAAAAACCATAACAAAATTTCCAATTGAAAAAACTCTTCAGTTTCACATAAAAACTACTACAAAAGTTCAATGTTAAAAAACTCACCAATTTCACTGTAAAAGCAATACAAAAGTTCCAATTGAAAAAACCCTCCAATTTCACTATAAAAACCACAACAAAAGTTTCAATTGTAAAAAATCACCAATTTCACTATAAAAACCATTATAAAAATTAAAAGTTAAAAAACTCAACAATTTCTCTCTAAAAACCATAACAAAAGTTCAATGTTGAAAAAATCCCCAATTTCACTTTAAACACCATTACAAAAGTTTCAAGTGAAAAAACTCACTAATTTCACCATAAAGACCATAGCAAAAGTTCAAAGTTTAAAAACTCACCAAATTCACTCTATACATCATAACACAAGTTACGAGTCAAAAAACATACCAATTTCAATATAAAAACCATTACAAAAGTTAACAAAACTTCAAAGTTAAAAAATTACCCAATTTCACTTTAAAAACCACAACAAAAGTTCCAATTGAAAAAACTCACCAATTTCAGTATAAAGACCATAACAAAAGTTCAAAGTTAGAAAAACTCACCAAATTCACTATAAACATCATTACACAAGTTACAGGTGAAAAAAACTCACCAATTTCACTATTCAAACCATTACAAAAGTTCCAAGTTTAAAAAAATCTTCAATTTCTCTCTAAAAACCATAACAAAAGTTAAAAGTTAAAAACTTCCGAGTTTCACTATAAAAACCATAGCAAAAGTTCCAAGTGAAAAAACACACCGATTTCACTATAAAAACTGATACAACAGTTCCAAGTCAAAAATTCAACCATTTCAGTATAAACACCAAACAAAATTCCAGGTCAAAAAACTTACCAATTTCACTATAAAAACCATTACAAAAGTTCAAAGTCAAAAAACTGGCCAATTGCACAATCAAAACCATAAAAAATTGTTAATTGAAAAATCTCACTAATTTCACTATAAAGACCTTTACAAAACATAAAAGTTTAACAACTCACCAATTCCTCTATTAAAACCTTAACAAAAATTCCAATTGAAAAAATAACCAAATTCACTATAAAGACCAATACTAAAGGTCAAAGTTACAAAATTCACCAATTTAACTTTAAAGATCATAAAAGAGGTTTAAAGTTAAAAAAGACTCACCAAATTCGCTATAAACATCATAACACAACTTACAAGTAAAAAAAAAACTCACCAATTTCACTATAAAAACCATTACAAAAGTTCCAAGTTAGAAAAAATCTCAAATTTCTCTCTAAAAACCATAACTAAAGTTCAAAGTTAAAAACTTCTGAATTTCACTATAAAAATCATAGCAAAAGTTCCAAGTGAAAAAATCATCGATTTCACTATAAAAACCATTACAACAGTTTCAAGTCAAAAACTCAACAATTTCACTATAAACACAACAACAAAAGTTCCAAGTTAAAAAAACTCAACAATTTCAATGTAAAAACCATTACAAAAGTTCAAATTTAAAAAAACTCATCAATTTGACTATAAAAACCATAACAAAATTTCCAATTGAAAAAACTCTTCAGTTTCACATAAAAACTACTACAAAAGTTCAATGTTAAAAAACTCACCAATTTCATTATAAAAGCAATACAAAAGTTCCAATTGAAAAAACCCTCCAATTTCACTATAAAAACCACAACAAAAGTTTCAATTGTAAAAAATCACCAATTTCACTATAAAAACCATTATAAAAATTAAAAGTTAAAAAACTCAACAATTTCTCTCTAAAAACCATAACAAAAGTTCAATGTTGAAAAAATCCCCAATTTCACTTTAAACACCATTACAAAAGTTTCAAGTGAAAAAACTCACTAATTTCACCATAAAGACCATAGCAAAAGTTCAAAGTTTAAAAACTCACCAAATTCACTCTATACATCATAACACAAGTTACGAGTCAAAAAACATACCAATTTCAATATAAAAACCATTACAAAAGTTAACAAAACTTCAAAGTTAAAAAATTACCCAATTTCACTTTAAAAACCACAACAAAAGTTCCAATTGAAAAAACTCACCAATTTCAGTATAAAGACCATAACAAAAGTTCAAAGTTAGAAAAACTCACCAAATTCACTATAAACATCATTACACAAGTTACAGGTGAAAAAAACTCACCAATTTCACTATTCAAACCATTACAAAAGTTCCAAGTTAAAAAAAAATCTTCAATTTCTCTCTAAAAACCATAACAAAAGTTAAAAGTTAAAAACTTCCGAGTTTCACTATAAAAACCCTAGCAAAAGTTCCAAGTGAAAAAACACACCGATTTCACTATAAAAACCGATACAACAGTTCCAAGTCAAAAATTCAACAATTTCAGTATAAACACCAAACAAAATTCCAGGTCAAAAAACTTACCAATTTCACTATAAAAACCATTACTAAAGTTCAAAGTCAAAAAACTGGCCAATTGCACAATCAAAACCATAAAAAATTGTTAATTGAAAAATCTCACTAATTTCACTATAAAGACCATTACAAAACATCAAAGTTTAACAACTCACCAATTCCTCTATTAAAACCTTAACAAAAATTCCAATTGAAAAAATAACCAAATTCACTATAAAGGCCAATACTAAAGGTCAAAGTTACAAAATTCACCAATTTAACTTTAAAGATCATAAAAGAGGTTTAAAGTTAAAAAAAAAAACTCACCAAATTCGCTATAAACATCATAACACAACTTACAAGTAAAAAAAAACTCACCAATTTGACTATAAAAACCATTACAAAAGTTACAAGTTAGAAAAAATCTCAAATTTCTCTCTAAAAACCATAACTAAAGTTCAAAGTTAAAAACTTCTGAATTTCACTATAAAAATCATAGCAAAAGTTCCAAGTGAAAAAATCATCGATTTCACTATAAAAACCATTACAACAGTTTCAAGTCAAAAACTCCACAATTTCACTATAAACACAACAACAAAAGTTCCAAGTTAAAAAAACTCAACAATTTCAATGTAAAAACCATTACAAAAGTTCAAATTTAAAAAAACTCATCAATTTGACTATAAAAACCATAACAAAATTTCCAATTGAAAAAACTCTTCAGTTTCACATAAAAACTACTACAAAAGTTCAATGTTAAAAAACTCACCAATTTCACTATAAAAGCAATACAAAAGTTCCAATTGAAAAAATCCTCCAATTTCACTATAAAAACCACAACAAAAGTTTCAATTGTAAAAAATCACCAATTTCACTATAAAAACCATTATAAAAATTAAAAGTTAAAAAACTCAACAACTTCTCTCTAAAAACCATAACAAAAGTTCAATGTTGAAAAAATCCCCAATTTCACTTTAAACACCATTACAAAAGTTTCAAGTGAAAAAACTCACTAATTTCACCATAAAGACCATAGCAAAAGTTCAAAGTTTAAAAACTCACCAAATTCACTCTATACATCATAACACAAGTTACGAGTCAAAAAACATACCAATTTCAATATAAAAACCATTACAAAAGTTAACAAAAGTTCAAAGTTAAAAAATTACCCAATTTCACTTTAAAAACCACAACAAAAGTTCCAATTGAAAAAACTCACCAATTTCAGTATAAAGACCATAACAGAAGTTCAAAGTTAGAAAAACTCACCAAATTCACTATAAACATCATTACACAAGTTACAGGTGAAAAAAACTCACCAATTTCACTATTCAAACCATTACAAAAGTTCCAAGTTAAAAAAAAATCTTCAATTTCTCTCTAAAAACCATAACAAAAGTTAAAAGTTAAAAACTTCCGAGTTTCACTATAAAAACCATAGCAAAAGTTCCAAGTGAAAAAACACACCGATTTCACTATAAAAACCGATACAACAGTTCCAAGTCAAAAATTCAACAATTTCAGTATAAACACCAAACAAAATTCCAGGTCAAAAAACTTACCAATTTCACTATAAAAACCATTACAAAAGTTCAAAGTCAAAAAACTGGCCAATTGCACAATCAAAACCATAAAAAATTGTTAATTGAAAAATCTCACTAATTTCACTATAAAGACCATTACAAAACATCAAAGTTTAACAACTCACCAATTCCTCTATTAAAACCTTAACAAAAATTCCAATTGAAAAAATAACCAAATTCACTATAAAGGCCAATACTAAAGGTCAAAGTTACAAAATTCACCAATTTAACTTTAAAGATCATAAAAGAGGTTTAAAGTTAAAAAAAAAACTCACCAAATTCGCTATAAACATCATAACACAACTTACAAGTAAAAAAAAACTCACCAATTTGACTATAAAAACCATTACAAAAGTTCCAAGTTAGAAAAAATCTCAAATTTCTCTCTAAAAACCATAACTAAAGTTCAAAGTTAAAAACTTCTGAATTTCACTATAAAAATCATAGCAAAAGTTCCAAGTGAAAAAATCATCGATTTCACTATAAAAACCATTACAACAGTTTCAAGTCAAAAACTCCACAATTTCACTATAAACACAACAACAAAAGTTCCAAGTTAAAAAAACTCAACAATTTCAATGTAAAAACCATTACAAAAGTTCAAATTTAAAAAAACTCATCAATTTGACTATAAAAACCATAACAAAATTTCCAATTGAAAAAACTCTTCAGTTTCACATAAAAACTACTACAAAAGTTCAATGTTAAAAAACTCACCAATTTCACTATAAAAGCAATACAAAAGTTCCAATTGAAAAAACCCTCCAATTTCACTATAAAAACCACAACAAAAGTTTCAATTGTAAAAAATCACCAATTTCACTATAAAAACCATTATAAAAATTAAAAGTTAAAAAACTCAACAACTTCTCTCTAAAAACCATAACAAAAGTTCAATGTTGAAAAAATCCCCAATTTCACTTTAAACACCATTACAAAAGTTTCAAGTGAAAAAACTCACTAATTTCACCATAAAGACCATAGCAAAAGTTCAAAGTTTAAAAACTCACCAAATTCACTCTATACATCATAACACAAGTTACGAGTCAAAAAACATACCAATTTCAATATAAAAACCATTACAAAAGTTAACAAAAGTTCAAAGTTAAAAAATTACCCAATTTCACTTTAAAAACCACAACAAAAGTTCCAATTGAAAAAACTCACCAATTTCAGTATAAAGACCATAACAGAAGTTCAAAGTTAGAAAAACTCACCAAATTCACTATAAACATCATTACACAAGTTACAGGTGAAAAAAACTCACCAATTTCACTATTCAAACCATTACAAAAGTTCCAAGTTAAAAAAAAATCTTCAATTTCTCTCTAAAAACCATAACAAAAGTTAAAAGTTAAAAACTTCCGAGTTTCACTATAAAAACCATAGCAAAAGTTCCAAGTGAAAAAACACACCGATTTCGCTATAAAAACCGATACAACAGTTCCAAGTCAAAAATTCAACAATTTCAGTATAAACACCAAACAAAATTCCAGGTCAAAAAACTTACCAATTTCACTATAAAAACCATTACAAAAGTTCAAAGTCAAAAACTGGCCAATTGCACAATCAAAACCATAAAAAATTGTTAATTGAAAAATCTCACTAATTTCACTATAAAGACCATTACAAAACATCAAAGTTTAACAACTCACCAATTCCTCTATTAAAACCTTAACAAAAATTCCAATTGAAAAAATAACCAAATTCACTATAAAGACCAATACTAAAGGTCAAAGTTACAAAATTCACCAATTTAACTTTAAAGATCATAAAAGAGGTTTAAAGTTAAAAAAAAACTCACCAAATTCGCTATAAACATCATAACACAACTTACAAGTAAAAAAAAACTCACCAATTTCACTATAAAAACCATTACAAAATTTCCAAGTTAGAAAAAATCTCAAATTTCTCTCTAAAAACCATAACTAAAGTTCAAAGTTAAAAACTTCTGAATTTCACTATAAATATCATAGCAAAAGTTCCAAGTGAAAAAATCATCGATTTCACTATAAAAACCATTACAACAGTTTCAAGTCAAAAACTCCACAATTTCACTATAAACACAACAACAAAAGTTCCAAGTTAAAAAAACTCAAAAATTTCAATGTAAAAACCATTACAAAAGTTCAAATTTAAAAAAACTCACCAATTTGACTATAAAAACCATAACAAAATTTCCAATTGAAAAAACTCTTCAGTTTCACATAAAAACTACTACAAAAGTTCAATGTTAAAAAACTCACCGATTTCACTATAAAAGCAATACAAAAGTTCCAATTGAAAAAACCCTCCAATTTCACTATAAAAACCACAACAAAAGTTTCAATTGTAAAAAATCACCAATTTCACTATAAAAACCATTATAAAAATTAAAAGTTAAAAAACTCAACAATTTCTCTCTAAAAACCATAACAAAAGTTCAATGTTGAAAAAATCCCCAATTTCACTTTAAACACCATTACAAAAGTTTCAAGTGAAAAAACTCACTAATTTCACCATAAAGACCATAGCAAAAGTTCAAAGTTTAAAAACTCACCAAATTCACTCTATACATCATAACACAAGTTACGAGTCAAAAAACATACCAATTTCAATATAAAAACCATTACAAAAGTTAACAAAAGTTCAAAGTTAAAAAATTACCCAATTTCACTTTAAAAACCACAACAAAAGTTCCAATTGAAAAAACTCACCAATTTCAGTAGAAAGACCATAACAAAAGTTCAAAGTTAGAAAAACTCACCAAATTCACTATAAACATCATTACACAAGTTACAGGTGAAAAAAACTCACCAATATCACTATTCAAACCATTACAAAAGTTCCAAGTTAAAAAAAAATCTTCAATTTCTCTCTAAAAACCATAACAAAAGTTAAAAGTTAAAAACTTCCGAGTTTCACTATAAAAACCATAGCAAAAGTTCCAAGTGAAAAAACACACCGATTTCACTATAAAAACCGATACAACAGTTCCAAGTCAAAAATTCAACAATTTCAGTATAAACACCAAACAAAATTCCAGGTCAAAAAACTTACCAATTTCACTATAAAAACCATTACAAAAGTTCAAAGTCAAAAAACTGGCCAATTGCACAATCAAAACCATAAAAAATTGTTAATTGAAAAATCTCACTAATTTCACTATAAAGACCATTACAAAACATCAAAGTTTAACAACTCACCAATTCCTCTATTAAAACCTTAACAAAAATTCCAATTGAAAAAATAACCAAATTCACTATAAAGACCAATACTAAAGGTCAAAGTTACAAAATTCACCAATTTAACTTTAAAGATCATAAAAGAGGTTTAAAGTTAAAAAAAAACTCACCAAATTCGCTATAAACATCATAACACAACTTACAAGTAAAAAAAAACTCACCAATTTCACTATAAAAACCATTACAAAAGTTCCAAGTTAGGAAAAATCTCAAATTTCTCTCTAAAAACCATAACTAAAGTTCAAAGTTAAAAACTTCTGAATTTCACTATAAAAATCATAGCAAAAGTTCCAAGTGAAAAAATCATCGATTTCACTATAAAAACCATTACAACAGTTTCAAGTCAAAAACTCAACAATTTCACTATAAACACAACAACAAAAGTTCCAAGTTAAAAAAACTCAACAATTTCAATGTAAAAGCCATTACAAAAGTTCAAATTTAAAGAAACTCATCAATTTGACTATAAAAACCATAACAAAATTTCCAATTGAAAAAACTCTTCAGTTTCACATAAAAACTACTACAAAAGTTCAATGTTAAAAAACTCACCAATTTCACTATAAAAGCAATACAAAAGTTCCAATTGAAAAAACCCTCCAATTTCACTATAAAAACCACAACAAAAGTTTCAATTGTAAAAAATCACCAATTTCACTATAAAAACCATTATAAAAATTAAAAGTTAAAAAACTCAACAATTTCTCTCTAAAAACCATAACAAAAGTTCAATGTTGAAAAAATCCCCAATTTCACTTTAAACACCATTACAAAAGTTTCAAGTGAAAAAACTCACTAATTTCACCATAAAGACCATAGCAAAAGTTCAAAGTTTAAAAACTCACCAAATTCACTCTATACATCATAACACAAGTTACGAGTCAAAAAACATACCAATTTCAATATAAAAACCATTACAAAAGTTAACAAAACTTCAAAGTTAAAAAATTACCCAATTTCACTTTAAAAACCACAACAAAAGTTCCAATTGAAAAAACTCACCAATTTCAGTAGAAAGACCATAACAGAAGTTCAAAGTTAGAAAAACTCACCAAATTCACTATAAACATCATTACACAAGTTACAGGTGAAAAAAACTCACCAATTTCACTATTCAAACCATTACAAAAGTTCCAAGTTAAAAAAAAATCTTCAATTTCTCTCTAAAAACCATAACAAAAGTTAAAAGTTAAAAACTTCCGAGTTTCACTATAAAAACCATAGCAAAAGTTCCAAGTGAAAAAACACACCGATTTCACTATAAAAACCGATACAACAGTTCCAAGTCAAAAATTCAACAATTTCAGGTTAAACACCAAACAAAATTCCAGGTCAAAAAACTTACCAATTTCACTATAAAAACCATTACAAAAGTTCAAAGTCAAAAAACTGGCCAATTGCACAATCAAAACCATAAAAAATTGTTAATTGAAAAATCTCACTAATTTCACTATAAAGACCATTACAAAACATCAAAGTTTAACAACTCACCAATTCCTCTATTAAAACCTTAACAAAAATTCCAATTGAAAAAATAACCAAATTCACTATAAAGGCCAATACTAAAGGTCAAAGTTACAAAATTCACCAATTTAACTTTAAAGATCATAAAAGAGGTTTAAAGTTAAAAAAAAAACTCACCAAATTCGCTATAAACATCATAACACAACTTACAAGTAAAAAAAAACTCACCAATTTGACTATAAAAACCATTACAAAAGTTCCAAGTTAGAAAAAATCTCAAATTTCTCTCTAAAAACCATAACTAAAGTTCAAAGTTAAAAACTTCTGAATTTCACTATAAAAATCATAGCAAAAGTTCCAAGTGAAAAAATCATCGATTTCACTATAAAAACCATTACAACAGTTTCAAGTCAAAAACTCCACAATTTCACTATAAACACAACAACAAAAGTTCCAAGTTAAAAAAACTCAACAATTTCAATGTAAAAACCATTACAAAAGTTCAAATTTAAAAAAACTCATCAATTTGACTATAAAAACCATAACAAAATTTCCAATTGAAAAAACTCTTCAGTTTCACATAAAAACTACTACAAAAGTTCAATGTTAAAAAACTCACCAATTTCACTATAAAAGCAATACAAAAGTTCCAATTGAAAAAACCCTCCAATTTCACTATAAAAACCACAACAAAAGTTTCAATTGTAAAAAATCACCAATTTCACTATAAAAACCATTATAAAAATTAAAAGTTAAAAAACTCAACAATTTCTCTCTAAAAACCATAACAAAAGTTCAATGTTGAAAAAATCCCCAATTTCACTTTAAACACCATTACAAAAGTTTCAAGTGAAAAAACTCACTAATTTCACCATAAAGACCATAGCAAAAGTTCAAAGTTTAAAAACTCACCAAATTCACTCTATACATCATAACACAAGTTACGAGTCAAAAAACATACCAATTTCAATATAAAAACCATTACAAAAGTTAACAAAACTTCAAAGTTAAAAAATTACCCAATTTCACTTTAAAAACCACAACAAAAGTTCCAATTGAAAAAACTCACCAATTTCAGTATAAAGACCATAACAAAAGTTCAAAGTTAGAAAAACTCACCAAATTCACTATAAACATCATTACACAAGTTACAGGTGAAAAAAACTCACCAATTTCACTATTCAAACCATTACAAAAGTTCCAAGTTAAAAAAAAATCTTCAATTTCTCTCTAAAAACCATAACAAAAGTTAAAAGTTAAAAACTTCCGAGTTTCACTATAAAAACCATAGCAAAAGTTCCAAGTGAAAAAACACACCGATTTCACTATAAAAACCGATACAACAGTTCCAAGTCAAAAATTCAACAATTTCAGTATAAACACCAAACAAAATTCCAGGTCAAAAAACTTACCAATTTCACTATAAAAACCATTACAAAAGTTCAAAGTCAAAAAACTGGCCAATTGCACAATCAAAACCATAAAAAATTGTTAATTGAAAAATCTCACTAATTTCACTATAAAGACCATTACAAAACATCAAAGTTTAACAACTCACCAATTCCTCTATTAAAACCTTAACAAAAACTCAAATTGAAAAAATAACCAAATTCACTATAAAGACCAATACTAAAGGTCAAAGTTACAAAATTCACCAATTTAACTTTAAAGATCATAAAAGAGGTTTAAAGTTAAAAAAAAAACTCACCAAATTCGCTATAAACATCATAACACAACTTACAAGTAAAAAAAAACTCACCAACTTCACTATAAAAGCCATTACAAAAGTTCCAAGTTAGAAAAAATCTCAAATTTCTCTCTAAAAACCATAACTAAAGTTCAAAGTTAAAAACTTCTGAATTTCACTATAAAAATCATAGCAAAAGTTCCAAGTGAAAAAATCATCGATTTCACTATAAAAACCATTACAACAGTTTCAAGTCAAAAACTCAACAATTTCACTATAAACACAACAACAAAAGTTCCAAGTTAAAAAAACTCAACAATTTCAATGTAAAAACCATTACAAAAGTTCAAATTTAAAAAAACTCATCAATTTGACTATAAAAACCATAACAAAATTTCCTATTGAAAAAACTCTTCAGTTTCACATAAAAACTACTACAAAAGTTCAATGTTAAAAAACTCACCAATTTCACTATAAAAGCAATACAAAAGTTCCAATTGAAAAAACCCTCCAATTTCACTATAAAAACCACAACAAAAGTTTCAATTGTAAAAAATCACCAATTTCACTATAAAAACCATTATAAAAATTAAAAGTTAAAAAACCTCAACAATTTCTCTCTAAAAACCATAACAAAAGTTCAATGTTGAAAAAATCCCCAATTTCACTTTAAACACCATTACAAAAGTTTCAAGTGAAAAAACTCACTAATTTCACCATAAAGACCATAGCAAAAGTTCAAAGTTTAAAAACTCACCAAATTCAGTATATACATCATAACGCAAGTTACGAGTCAAAAAAACATACCAATTTCAATATAAAAACCATTACAAAAGTTAACAAAAGTTCAAAGTTAAAAAATTACCCAATTTCACTTTAAAAACCACAACAAAAGTTCCAATTGAAAAAACTCACCAATTTCAGTATAAAGACCATAACAAAAGTTCAAAGTTAGAAAATGAGACAGCCTATGTCCCATTAGTGGAATTCTAATGAAACCTTATAAAAATACAGAAAAATTTGAAATTTTTAAAGGACAATACTTAATTATTTAAAAACATACTGTTTCACATACATATGCTTCAAATATATTTTACAGAGTTTGACACCGTTAAGACTAGCGGCCTTGCCACATAGATAAAACATAAAATAAAAGTACAGAAAGGAAACCAAAAAGAAAGCATACCAAAAGGGACCTCCTAAGTCCAACAAGACTGACACTTATACTGACTGTAGTAGTAGGGATGTGATTAGCGTTTGACAAAACACTAACAGCTCCCAATCTAGATGTTATAGTAACACATCTCCACGTCACTTCATATCCTTTCCTTCTGAGTTGTCGGGAAGTACGCAAGATTCGAGCTCATCGTCTGATCGTCATAAAATAATCCAAAATGCAAAACAAAAATGACACAGGGCTAAGATTCATGTACAAGTTTAAAAGTGGGAATGAATGTGTAAAATAATAATATATATGGAAACCATATTTATACAAACAAGCGTATCTTATACCCACAATTACATATACTTTATTTATTCTAATGCATCCCTGAACTATATGCTGACTCAGGCCACTAAACGCTGTCAATGATATCTATCCCATTTACCAAGATCAGATATCACTAGACCACATGCCACCAACGTACTCCCAATTACCAAGAGCTACGCCACCTAACTTCACATGGAGCCTAGGTGTTATAAGTCGATCGTCCCTGAGAATTCAGGCCAAGAACCTTGTCTTGCCTAGCATGCATAGATAATAATCCCCGTCGGGATTGCAGGCGACTGATCAACCTCGTGCGTCCCATACCGCACGGCGGTGGACTTACACATTCCTTAATGCAAGTCTATATGATCACTCACTCATCTTGTGGCAACTCTTAGCCATAAGTATTAAGTTAATAATGGGGAATTATCGTATCAACTTTTCAAGTTATACTTATTATCTAGATACTTAGGTTGAGTACCAAATCCATCCAATGTCTTGCCATATTTGATCTTTGTCCTTACATAATAAGTTCAGTTTGTATAATGGGTAATTGTATGGTTAACTTCCCAGGTAAGAGAGGTGGACTGTAAACGGCATAGTCGACCAAGTCTTTCCTTAGCCAGAACCCAACCAAATATAACTACTCATTGTATCCAACTTTCCTTATGTTAATGGGGATCAATTACTTAATATCTAGCAATGTTTTTCTCTCATTAACCGATTATTTCCTTAATCTATCAATCACAATCATTCAAGTATAAATAAAATAAACAATTATAAAATTAACCGAATAATGCAAGCACAATACAATACCAAATTGTCAAAGATTATTCCTATGATAATTAATTAAGGCCGGCGTAACCTCGCCTAGTGATTTGTGAAAATCATTATTTGAGAATAGGCTCTCCTTAATTATTTATCGCTAGTAGGGCTTAGGTCACCACTACACACATATATATTAAGTTATTTTACGCTAACCGTCCCAATCGTATACGAAATCTTGCCCCCACCTTTTGTTGAGTGTTGTTGAAAGTCCACAAGTGTTGTCTTCGATCTTTGCCAAGAACCTAATTTACGATAACCGTTGGATTGTACGAAATTTATGAAATAATTAGAATATAATTTATGGTTAATTGAACATAATCCCGTTATAACTTGAAATATTTATTTATTTAAATATATCATAATAACCTCCAAAATAATTATTAAATTCAAATATAAATTATATTATACCTCCTTTTGAATTTGTTTGTTTTAGAAAATTGTCAAGAGTATATTTCTAATAACATTTAAATTATAATAAAATTTGGGCATTATAACGACTTAAAATGGTAAAATTTATTTTGGACTTTATAAGTTCAATATATCGACGTCTGAACGGAATTTGCATAGAAAATTTAAAATAACCTTTATATAAATAACATAATTAAAATAATATAATTAAAATAAAATGGACATTATAACGGCTTACCGATTACTTATGAAAATGATTTGGGCAGAACTTTGACGTATAAAACTCCCTTGAAACTTTAGAAGAACTTTTACCACAAAATACTCTAAAGGTTACGAACCGATATCGTGGGAACTTCGATAACTAAAACTAATATTGCTATATGAAGAAATTAGAGAAGGAAAGAAGTAAAGAAGTAAGAAAGATGATTTGTGAATGAATGAATGAAAATGGGGTGGAAGAGACCCCTATTTATACTAGTTGTAAAATATTAAAATAACATAATTTATCATCTTTTGCCCATACCTTCCAACTTTTCAACTCTTGCTAGTAAATATGTCTCTATCAAATATTTACTAATCTTTCATCAATAGTGCTTTAGGTGTTCTAGTATGACTTTGTGAAAATAATTTATGACAAAGGTATGGGAGCTTGATTTCATGACATAATATTATGTAGGATATTAATAGAAAATGAGATATATATTTCTTTTATAAAAAGTAAAATGTTAATAATATTAATAATAATAAAAATAGTAAAAAGGATAGTTATTTGATATTTTTATTGTCTTAAGATTATTTTATTTATTAATTGGTTTATAGAGTAAAATGATAATATTCAAATAAAATAAAATCAATTAATAATAACAAAACAAGAACAACAATAATGATAATAATAATATGAATAATTAATTAACTTAAAGTTAAGGGTTTTAAGTACCAATTTAAATTTCAAAGTTTAGTTTATAAAATGAAACGATGATATTCAAATTGAAGAATAAAAGTAATAAATATAAAAAGTAATTAATTAATAAATTAATTATTATAAGTGTTAGTTTCAACATTTAATTTTTAATAACTAGCATTGTTAAAATCTCAAATCTAACTAGATATATTATTTAGTGTATGGAAAAATTAGGATGTTACATTACCACCCCCCTTAAAAGAAATTTCGTCCTCGAAATTTAGCGTACCTAAAACATATGTGGATACTTCTGACGCATGTCTTCTTCTCTTTCCCAAGTAGAATCACCAGTTACATCATCCCACACGACTCTAACCAATGGTATTTGCTTTCCACGAAGTTCTTTAATACGATGATCTAAGATCTTGACAGGTATAGCCTCATATTCCAAATTATCTCTAAGTTCCACAGTTTCAGGCTCAATGACATGTGAAGGGTCCGGATAATACTTCCTCAGTTGTGATACATGAAATACATCATGAAGATTAGACAAGTTTGGCGGCAAAGCAATGTGATACGCTACAGGTCCAATCCGCCGTAGAATTTGAAAAGGCCCGATAAACCTTGGTGTTAACTTCCTAGTTTTGATTGCTCGTGCAATTCCCGCCCTAGGAGTTACCCTAATGAACACGTGATCTCCTGCCTCGAACTCCAAAGGTCTTCTCCTCTTATCATTATAACTCTTTTGACGGTCCTGTGCTGCCTTCATTTTTTCTCTAATAAGTTTAACCTGATCTGTCGTTTGTTGCACGAATTCTGAACCCAATATTTTATTTTCTCCAACCTCATACCAACATAAAGGTGTACGACACTTTCTTCCGTATAATGCTTCATATGGAGCCATGCCGATACTTGAGTGAAAACTATTGTTGTAAGTAAACTCAATCAATGGTAAGAACTCGTCCCAACTTCCTTTGTGTTCAAGAGCACAAGCTCTCAACAAATCCTCTAACGATTGAATCGTCCTCTCAGACTGGCCATCCGTTTGGGGATGATAAGCTGAACTTAACCTCAGTTTTGTTCCTAACTCTAAATGCAACTGATGCCAAAAATTTGATGTGAATCTGGGATCTCTATCACTGACTATACTTGAAGGTATTCCATGCAATCTAACAATCTCCTTTACATATACCTGAGCTAGTCTCTCTAATTTAAACGTCTGGTTGATGGGAATGAAATGTGCACTCTTTGTCAACCTATCAATGATCACCCAAATTGCATCATGTTGTTTCTGAGTCTTAGGCAAAGCGGTTACAAAATCCATGGCTATTCCGTCCCACTTCCACTCTGGAATATCTAAAGGTTGTAGCAATCCGGCTGGCTTCTGATGTTCAATCTTTGCCTTCTGACATACCAAGCAACTTTGAACATATTCTGCTATATGTCTCTTCATTCCAACCCACCAAAACATTTTCTTCAAGTCTTGATACATCTTTGTGGCTCCTGGATGAAAACTCAACTTACTTTTGTGGCCCTCTTCCAAAATCAACTTTTGAATATCCTGATTTTGAGGTACACACAACCTTTCTTTAAACCTTAGGATTCCATCACTCCTTATGTTAAACTCTCCATTTTGACCATTTCTTATATTTTCCTTTATGCTCACTAGACGGTCATCAAGTTGTTGTTCATCTTTGATCCATTTCAGAAATTCATTAGACACGACAATAGCGCCTATGAATATACTTCCTTCATTGTGATGTACTCCTAAGTTTAAATCCACGAATTTGTCAATCAACTCTTCTTCCTTCAACATCATTGCAGATACATGAAGTTTCTTTCGACTCAAAGCGTCTGCTACAACATTGGCCTTTCCGGGATGATATTGCAACTCAAAATCATAGTCCTTCAAGAATTCCATCCAGCGCCTTTGTCTCATGTTTAAATCTTTCTGATCAAATAAATGCTTCAGGCTTTTGTGATCACTTAACACAGTGAACTTTGATCCATAAAGATAATGCCTCCAAATCTTTAAGGCAAACACAATTGCCGCTAACTCTAGGTCGTGAGTTGGGTAGTTCCTCTCATGCACCTTCAATTGTCTTGATGCATAAGCTATCACTTTCCTTTCTTGCATCAACACACACCCAAGACCTTGATATGACGCATCACAATACACATCAAAATTTCCTAATGGGTCTGGTAAGATGAGTATTGGTGATGAAGTCAATCTTTCCTTTAGCTTCTGAAAACTTTCTTCACACTCTTTAGTCCATTCAAAGTTTTTACCTTTCCTCGTTAACTGAGTCATGGGCAAAGCGATCTTTGAAAATCCTTCAATGAACCTCCGATAATATCCAGCTAGTCCAAGAAAACTTCGAATCTCGCCAACATTCTTTGGACTCTCCCACTTTGTTATTGCTTCGACTTTACTTGGGTCTACTGCAATACCTTCTTTACTAATTACATGACCAAGAAATTGTACCTCCTTCAACCAAAATTCACATTTCGAGAATTTCGCGTACAATTGAAGGTCCTTTAATATCTGTAGCACAATTCTCAAATGTTCTCTGTGCTCTACCTCATTCTTGGAATAAATCAGAATGTCATCAATGAAAACTACAACAAATTGATCTAAGTATGACCTAAAGATCCTATTCATGTAATCCATGAATACTGCTGGAGCATTAGTCAAACCAAATGGCATAACTAAGTACTCATAGTGTCCATAACGGGATCTAAAAGCTGTTTTTGGAATATCATCTTCCTTCACCCTGATCTGATGATATCCAGACTTCAAGTCAATCTTTGAGAATACTGATGCTCCTTTTAACTGATCCATCAAGTCGTCGATTCTAGGCAAAGGATACTTGTTTTTCACAGTGGCTTTATTGAGTTGTCTGTAATCCACACAAAGTCTAGAAGAACCATCCTTCTTCTTCACAAACAAGATTGGAGCTCCCCATGGCGATACACTTGGTCTAATAAATTCTTTCTCTAACATCTCGTCTAATTGTTTCTTTAACTCCGCAAGCTCTGAGGGTGACATTCGATAAGGAGATATAGAAATTGGTCCAGTTCCTGGAACCAAGTCTATAGAAAATTCCACTTCCCTAACCGGTGGTAAACCTGGAACTTCTTCTGGAAAGACTTCCGGGAATTCACAGACTACGGGAAAATTTTCCACACTAGGGGTTTCTCCTACTGACATGGAGAATAGCATCATAAAACTTTGAGTGAGGGTTTCAGCTTTGCTGATTTCTCCACTATCTTCTCCAAATGTAAAAATTTTCTCCTTGCATCTCAAGTTGACATCGTTGGCTGATAACCAATCCATTCCTAAGATGACATCTAGGTCTTGTAGCGGGAGTACCACAAGATCTACTAAGAATCTTCTATTTTCTAAGATTATTGGACAGTCTACACAGACTGAATAAGTTACCATTCTTTCTCCCGAGGGAGTTGTGATAGTCAACTTATAATCGTGATCAACAATTTCGAATCCCAAAAATTCAGCACAAGAGGTAGATATAAAAGAATGTGTAGCTCCTGAATCGAATAAAACTGATACCAACTTATCTCCAATTAAACACATACCTTGAATTAACCCAGCTGACTTTGAGATCTCAGCTCCTCTAATTGTAAATACTCTTCCTGTGGTTGGCTTATTTTGATTCTGAGGTCTCTGACCAACACTTGGGCCTCCATTTCTTGCTCTCCCTATGTTGTTATTGTTTATTAGGCCGCTCCTCTGGCCTGTTGGTTGACTTTGTCCTTGGGGACAATCTTTGAGAAAGTGGCCTTTCTGACCACAGCGAAAACAAGTTCCAATATTTCTATTTGGACAATCTTTGTTAAGATGTGCCCCTCCACAGCTGTAACACTTGAACATTAACCTTCTAGAATCCTGGTTATGATAAGGTGTAGGCCTTTGATATGGCCTACCCCCTCGTTGGATTCTTCCTCCGTGGCCTCGGTTAAAGTGGCCCTTGTGATTGTTGTTTTGGGTTGATCCTCCTGATCCATATTGATTCTTCCTATTGTCAATCCCTTCCAACTCCAGACACCTTTCTACTAGCTCACCAAAGCGCATAATATGCAGAGGTAAAACTGCCCTCTGGATATCATATTTCAATCCATCTTGATACTTTTCACACATCCATTCTTCCCTTGGATGCAAGCGGTAAAACTCAGAATACTTTAGCAAGGATTCAAACTTCCTAGTATATTCTCCCACCGTCATCACACCTTGACGTAGATTCTGAAATTCTCTCTCCTTCTCTTTCCTACATAACTTTGGAAAATACTTCCCCAAAAATTCTTCTTTGAACAAGGTCCAATTGATTTCTCTTCCTTCCTCTTCCAATAATCTATACTTTCCTCTCCACCAAGCTTCAGCATCGCCTGTCAGCATGAATGTTGCATAACCAACCCTTCTATTCTCTCTACAGTGAGTGAAAGAAAATATCTTCTCCATTTCTTGCAACCATTTCTCAGCACCCTCCGGATTAAAGTCACCACCAAACTGTGGTGGTTTTCCTTTCAGAAACGAGTTCAATCCTGTATCCTCATGCACCATTTCCCTTTGTTGTTGCTGAAAGAGTTGATGATCTCGAGTGATTTGCAGGATTTGAGCATTTTGTTGTGTTTGAACTAACACAGCTGCAGCAAGTTCACGAACATCTCGAGTGTCAGCTTGAGAGTTCGTTCCAGTTTGGGAATGATCTTCTCGTCCAATGGGAATGGTAGGTGCTCCTTCAGGAGTAACTTCATCACTCGCATTCCTACGTATACCTCTAGTAGTGCCTCTAGCAGCACTCCTACCACGCCTCGCACCTCTGACGTTCTGAACCATAACTTCCTGAAAAGGAATAGTTATTAGGTTCAATCATTCACAAGACATAAAGAACATAACAATTATGTATATTTATATCCCAATGAATGATTCATCGATAAGGATTTTTATCAAGTCTCCCACAGGCAAGGGATAATTGTGTCTAAAATGTTGAATTAATATCTTAAATATAACTAGAATTCAGGAAAACATAATCAACATTTAATGTATAAACAAAAATGTATCAATTTATTTAATAACAACGATTACAAAAATCGTGACCATGTCTCATTCAAAAACCTCTACTTGTAAACCAAGCTAAGACTAATAGTGGTAAAACTATAATTATCATTATTGCTACGAAATCTTTACCTAATTCTTCATGCTTGATGATACCAATAACAAACAAAATAATGACAAGAAGAGTGATGAATAAAAGAAAGGATTTAGCCATTTGAAAGGTATAGATAAATATTTAGGAATTGATATGAAAATAATGGATGGGTGTGAAGTATTTATAAAGTGAATTTTGTGAAGTGTCCGTTACGTTACCGTTGGGTTTGTGACCGTTGGGGAGGAAAAATAAAGTGTGCTAAATAAGTTTCCTAGACCATTATACTAGAAGGCTCTCAAGATGAAGACTCAATGCACAGAAGAAAAGTTATCATCCAGTTTGGAATCCAACTTGATACAGTCAGTATAATTCTAGACACTTACGGTCCGAGCTGAATCGACCAGCTCTGATACCATTAAATGAGACAGCCTATGTCCCATTAGTGGAATTCTAATGAAACCTTATAAAAATACAGAAAAATTTGAAATTTTTAAAGGACAATACTTAATTATTTAAAAACATACTGTTTCACATACATATGCTTCAAATATATTTTACAGAGTTTGACACCGTTAAGACTAGCGGCCTTGCCACATAGATAAAACATAAAATAAAAGTACAGAAAGGAAACCAAAAAGAAAGCATACCAAAAGGGACCTCCTAAGTCCAACAAGACTGACACTTATACTGACTGTAGTAGTAGGGATGTGATTAGCGTTTGACAAAACACTAACAGCTCCCAATCTAGATGTTATAGTAACACATCTCCACGTCACTTCATATCCTTTCCTTCTGAGTTGTCGGGAAGTACGCAAGATTCGAGCTCATCGTCTGATCGTCATAAAATAATCCAAAATGCAAAACAAAAATGACACAGGGCTAAGATTCATGTACAAGTTTAAAAGTGGGAATGAATGTGTAAAATAATAATATATATGGAAACCATATTTATACAAACAAGCGTATCTTATACCCACAATTACATATACTTTATTTATTCTAATGCATCCCTGAACTATATGCTGACTCAGGCCACTAAACGCTGTCAATGATATCTATCCCATTTACCAAGATCAGATATCACTAGACCACATGCCACCAACGTACTCCCAATTACCAAGAGCTACGCCACCTAACTTCACATGGAGCCTAGGTGTTATAAGTCGATCGTCCCTGAGAATTCAGGCCAAGAACCTTGTCTTGCCTAGCATGCATAGATAATAATCCCCGTCGGGATTGCAGGCGACTGATCAACCTCGTGCGTCCCATACCGCACGGCGGTGGACTTACACATTCCTTAATGCAAGTCTATATGATCACTCACTCATCTTGTGGCAACTCTTAGCCATAAGTATTAAGTTAATAATGGGGAATTATCGTATCAACTTTTCAAGTTATACTTATTATCTAGATACTTAGGTTGAGTACCAAATCCATCCAATGTCTTGCCATATTTGATCTTTGTCCTTACATAATAAGTTCAGTTTGTATAATGGGTAATTGTATGGTTAACTTCCCAGGTAAGAGAGGTGGACTGTAAACGGCATAGTCGACCAAGTCTTTCCTTAGCCAGAACCCAACCAAATATAACTACTCATTGTATCCAACTTTCCTTATGTTAATGGGGATCAATTACTTAATATCTAGCAATGTTTTTCTCTCATTAACCGATTATTTCCTTAATCTATCAATCACAATCATTCAAGTATAAATAAAATAAACAATTATAAAATTAACCGAATAATGCAAGCACAATACAATACCAAATTGTCAAAGATTATTCCTATGATAATTAATTAAGGCCGGCGTAACCTCGCCTAGTGATTTGTGAAAATCATTATTTGAGAATAGGCTCTCCTTAATTATTTATCGCTAGTAGGGCTTAGGTCACCACTACACACATATATATTAAGTTATTTTACGCTAACCGTCCCAATCGTATACGAAATCTTGCCCCCACCTTTTGTTGAGTGTTGTTGAAAGTCCACAAGTGTTGTCTTCGATCTTTGCCAAGAACCTAATTTACGATAACCGTTGGATTGTACGAAATTTATGAAATAATTAGAATATAATTTATGGTTAATTGAACATAATCCCGTTATAACTTGAAATATTTATTTATTTAAATATATCATAATAACCTCCAAAATAATTATTAAATTCAAATATAAATTATATTATACCTCCTTTTGAATTTGTTTGTTTTAGAAAATTGTCAAGAGTATATTTCTAATAACATTTAAATTATAATAAAATTTGGGCATTATAACGACTTAAAATGGTAAAATTTATTTTGGACTTTATAAGTTCAATATATCGACGTCTGAACGGAATTTGCATAGAAAATTTAAAATAACCTTTATATAAATAACATAATTAAAATAATATAATTAAAATAAAATGGACATTATAACGGCTTACCGATTACTTATGAAAATGATTTGGGCAGAACTTTGACGTATAAAACTCCCTTGAAACTTTAGAAGAACTTTTACCACAAAATACTCTAAAGGTTACGAACCGATATCGTGGGAACTTCGATAACTAAAACTAATATTGCTATATGAAGAAATTAGAGAAGGAAAGAAGTAAAGAAGTAAGAAAGATGATTTGTGAATGAATGAATGAAAATGGGGTGGAAGAGACCCCTATTTATACTAGTTGTAAAATATTAAAATAACATAATTTATCATCTTTTGCCCATACCTTCCAACTTTTCAACTCTTGCTAGTAAATATGTCTCTATCAAATATTTACTAATCTTTCATCAATAGTGCTTTAGGTGTTCTAGTATGACTTTGTGAAAATAATTTATGACAAAGGTATGGGAGCTTGATTTCATGACATAATATTATGTAGGATATTAATAGAAAATGAGATATATATTTCTTTTATAAAAAGTAAAATGTTAATAATATTAATAATAATAAAAATAGTAAAAAGGATAGTTATTTGATATTTTTATTGTCTTAAGATTATTTTATTTATTAATTGGTTTATAGAGTAAAATGATAATATTCAAATAAAATAAAATCAATTAATAATAACAAAACAAGAACAACAATAATGATAATAATAATATGAATAATTAATTAACTTAAAGTTAAGGGTTTTAAGTACCAATTTAAATTTCAAAGTTTAGTTTATAAAATGAAACGATGATATTCAAATTGAAGAATAAAAGTAATAAATATAAAAAGTAATTAATTAATAAATTAATTATTATAAGTGTTAGTTTCAACATTTAATTTTTAATAACTAGCATTGTTAAAATCTCAAATCTAACTAGATATATTATTTAGTGTATGGAAAAATTAGGATGTTACAGAAAAACTCACCAAATTCACTATAAACATCATTACACAAGTTACAGGTGAAAAAAACTCACCAATTTCACTATTCAAACCATTACAAAAGTTCCAAGTTAAAAAAAAATCTTCAATTTCTCTCTAAAAACCATAACAAAAGTTAAAAGTTAAAAACTTCCGAGTTTCACTATAAAAACCATAGCAAAAGTTCCAAGTGAAAAAACACACCGATTTCACTATAAAAACCGATACAACAGTTCCAAGTCAAAAATTCAACAATTTCAGTATAAACACCAAACAAAATTCCAGGTCAAAAAACTTACCAATTTCACTACAAAAACCATTACAAAAGTTCAAAGTCAAAAAACTGGCCAATTGCACAATCAAAACCATAAAAAATTGTTAATTGAAAAATCTCACTAATTTCACTATAAAGACCATTACAAAACATCAAAGTTTAACAACTCACCAATTCCTCTATTAAAACCTTAACAAAAATTCCAATTGAAAAAATAACCAAATTCACTATAAAGACCAATACTAAAGGTCAAAGTTACAAAATTCACCAATTTAACTTTAAAGATCATAAAAGAGGTTTAAAGTTAAAAAAAAAAACTCACCGAATTCGCTATAAACATCATAACACAACTTACAAGTAAAAAAAAACTCACCAATTTCACTATAAAAACCATTACAAAAGTTCCAAGTTAGAAAAAATCTCAAATTTCTCTCTAAAAACCATAACTAAAGTTCAAAGTTAAAAACTTCTGAATTTCACTATAAAAATCATAGCAAAAGTTCCAAGTGAAAAAATCATCGATTTCACTATAAAAACCATTACAACAGTTTCAAGTCAAAAACTCAACAATTTCACTATAAACACAACAACAAAAGTTCCAAGTTAAAAAACACAACAATATCAATGTAAAAACCATTACAAAAGTTCAAATTAAAAAAAACTCATCAATTTGACTATAAAAACCATAACAAAATTTCCAATTGAAAAAACTCTTCAGTTTCACATAAAAACTACTACAAAAGTTCAATGTTAAAAAACTCACCAATTTCACTATAAAAGCAATAAAAAAGTTCCAATTCAAAAAACCCTCCAATTTCACTATAAAAACCACAACAAAAGTTTCAATTGTATAAAATCACCAATTTCACTATAAAAACCATTATAAAAATTAAAAGTTAAAAAACTCAACAATTTCTCTCTAAAAACCATAACAAAAGTTCAATGTTGAAAAAATCCCCAATTTCACTTTAAACACCATTACAAAAGTTTCAAGTGAAAAAACTCACTAATTTCACCATAAAGACCATAGCAAAAGTTCAAAGTTTAAAAACTCACCAAATTGAGTATATACATCATAACGCAAGTTACGAGTCAAAAAAACATACCAATTTCAATATAAAAACCATTACAAAAGTTAACAAAAGTTCAAAGTTAAAAAATTACCCAATTTCACTTTAAAAACCACAACAAAAGTTCCAATTGAAAAAACTCACCAATTTCAGTAGAAAGACCATAACAAAAGTTCAAAGTTAGAAAAACTCACCAAATTCACTATAAACATCATTACACAAGTTACAGGTGAAAAAAACTCACCAATATCACTATTCAAACCATTACAAAAGTTCCAAGTTAAAAAAAAATCTTCAATTTCTCTCTAAAAACCATAACAAAAGTTAAAAGTAAAAAACTTCCAAGTTTCACTATAAAAACCATAGCAAAAGTTCCAAGTGAAAAAACACACCGATTTCACTATAAAAACCGATACAACAGTTCCAAGTCAAAAATTCAACAATTTCAGTATAAACACCAAACAAAATTCCAGGTCAAAAAACTTACCAATTTCACTACAAAAACCATTACAAAAGTTCAAAGTCAAAAAACTGGCCAATTGCACAATCAAAACCATAAAAAATTGTTAATTGAAAAATCTCACTAATTTCACTATAAAGACCATTACAAAACATCAAAGTTTAACAACTCACCAATTCCTCTATTAAAACCTTAACAAAAATTCCAATTGAAAAAATAACCAAATTCACTATAAAGACCAATACTAAAGGTCAAAGTTACAAAATTCACCAATTTAACTTTAAAGATCATAAAAGAGGTTTAAAGTTAAAAAAAACTCACCAAATTCGCTATAAACATCATAACACAACTTACAAGTAAAAAAAACTCACCAATTTCACTATAAAAACCATTACAAAAGTTCCAAGTTAGAAAAAATCTCAAATTTCTCTCTAAAAACCATAACTAAAGTTCAAAGTTAAAAACTTCTGAATTTCACTATAAAAATCATAGCAAAAGTTCCAAGTGAAAAAATCATCGATTTCACTATAAAAACCATTACAACAGTTTCAAGTCAAAAACTCAACAATTTCACTATAAACACAACAACAAAAGTTCCAAGTTAAAAAAACTCAACAATTTCAATGTAAAAACCATTACAAAAGTTCAAATTTAAAAAAACTCATCAATTTGACTATAAAAACCATAACAAAATTTCCAATTGAAAAAACTCTTCAGTTTCACATAAAAACTACTACAAAAGTTCAATGTTAAAAAACTCACCAATTTCACTGTAAAAGCAATACAAAAGTTCCAATTGAAAAAACCCTCCAATTTCACTATAAAACCCACAACAAAAGTTTCAATTGTAAAAAATCACCAATTTCACTATAAAAACCATTATAAAAATTAAAAGTTAAAAAACCTCAACAATTTCTCTCTAAAAACCATAACAAAAGTTCAATGTTGAAAAAATCCCCAATTTCACTTTAAACACCATTACAAAAGTTTCAAGTGAAAAAACTCACTAATTTCACCATAAAGACCATAGCAAAAGTTCAAAGTTTAAAAACTCACCAAATTCAGTATATACATCATAACGCAAGTTACGAGTCAAAAAAACATACCAATTTCAATATAAAAACCATTACAAAAGTTAACAAAAGTTCAAAGTTAAAAAATTACCCAATTTCACTTTAAAAACCACAACAAAAGTTCCAATTGAAAAAACTCACCAATTTCAGTATAAAGACCATAACAAAAGTTCAAAGTTAGAAAAACTCACCAAATTCACTATAAACATCATTACACAAGTTACAGGTGAAAAAAACTCACCAATTTCACTATTCAAACCATTACAAAAGTTCCAAGTTAAAAAAAAATCTTCAATTTCTCTCTAAAAACCATAACAAAAGTTAAAAGTTAAAAACTTCCGAGTTTCACTATAAAAACCATAGCAAAAGTTCCAAGTGAAAAAACACACCGATTTCACTATAAAAACCGATACAACAGTTCCAAGTCAAAAATTCAACAATTTCAGTATAAACACCAAACAAAATTCCAGGTCAAAAAACTTACCAATTTCACTACAAAAACCATTACAAAAGTTCAAAGTCAAAAAACTGGCCAATTGCACAATCAAAACCATAAAAAATTGTTAATTGAAAAATCTCACTAATTTCACTATAAAGACCATTACAAAACATCAAAGTTTAACAACTCACCAATTCCTCTATTAAAACCTTAACAAAAATTCCAATTGAAAAAATAACCAAATTCACTATAAAGACCAATACTAAAGGTCAAAGTTACAAAATTCACCAATTTAACTTTAAAGATCATAAAAGAGGTTTAAAGTTAAAAAAAAACTCACCAAATTCGCTATAAACATCATAACACAACTTACAAGTAAAAAAAACTCACCAATTTCACTATAAAAACCATTACAAAAGTTCCAAGTTAGGAAAAATCTCAAATTTCTCTCTAAAAACCATAACTAAAGTTCAAAGTTAAAAACTTCTGAATTTCACTATAAAAATCATAGCAAAAGTTCCAAGTGAAAAAATCATCGATTTCACTATAAAAACCATTACAACAGTTTCAAGTCCAAAACTCAACAATTTCACTATAAACACAACAACAAAAGTTCCAAGTTAAAAAACTCAACAATATCAATGTAAAAACCATTACAAAAGTTCAAATTAAAAAAAACTCATCAATTTGACTATAAAAACCATAACAAAATTTCCAATTGAAAAAACTCTTCAGTTTCACATAAAAACTACTACAAAAGTTCAATGTTAAAAAACTCACCAATTTCACTATAAAAGCAATAAAAAAGTTCCAATTCAAAAAACCCTCCAATTTCACTATAAAAACCACAACAAAAGTTTCAATTGTATAAAATCACCAATTTCACTATAAAAACCATTATAAAAATTAAAAGTTAAAAAACTCAACAATTTCTCTCTAAAAACCATAACAAAAGTTCAATGTTGAAAAAATCCCCAATTTCACTTTAAACACCATTACAAAAGTTTCAAGTGAAAAAACTCACTAATTTCACTATAAAGACCATAGCAAAAGTTCAAAGTTTAAAAACTCACCAAATTGAGTATATACATCATAACGCAAGTTACGAGTCAAAAAAACATACCAATTTCAATATAAAAACCATTACAAAAGTTAACAAAAGTTCAAAGTTAAAAAATTACCCAATTTCACTTTAAAAACCACAACAAAAGTTCCAATTGAAAAAACTCACCAATTTCAGTAGAAAGACCATAACAAAAGTTCAAAGTTAGAAAAACTCACCAAATTCACTATAAACATCATTACACAAGTTACAGGTGAAAAAAACTCACCAATATCACTATTCAAACCATTACAAAAGTTCCAAGTTAAAAAAAAATCTTCAATTTCTCTCTAAAAACCATAACAAAAGTTAAAAGTTAAAAACTTCCGAGTTTCACTATAAAAACCATAGCAAAAGTTCCAAGTGAAAAAACACACCGATTTCACTATAAAAACCGATACAACAGTTCCAAGTCAAAAATTCAACAATTTCAGTATAAACACCAAACAAAATTCCAGGTCAAAAAACTTACCAATTTCACTATAAAAACCATTACAAAAGTTCAAAGTCAAAAAACTGGCCAATTGCACAATCAAAACCATAAAAAATTGTTAATTGAAAAATCTCACTAATTTCACTATAAAGACCATTACAAAACATCAAAGTTTAACAACTCACCAATTCCTCTATTAAAACCTTAACAAAAATTCCAATTGAAAAAATAACCAAATTCACTATAAAGACCAATACTAAAGGTCAAAGTTACAAAATTCACCAATTTAACTTTAAAGATCATAAAAGAGGTTTAAAGTTAAAAAAAACTCACCAAATTCGCTATAAACATCATAACACAACTTACAAGTAAAAAAAAACTCACCAATTTCACTATAAAAACCATTACAAAAGTTCCAAGTTAGAAAAAATCTCAAATTTCTCTCTAAAAACCATAACTAAAGTTCAAAGTTAAAAACTTCTGAATTTCACTATAAAAATCATAGCAAAAGTTCCAAGTGAAAAAATCATCGATTTCACTATAAAAACCATTACAATAGTTTCAAGTCAAAAACTCAACAATTTCACTATAAACACAACAACAAAAGTTCCAAGTTAAAAAAACTCAACAATTTCAATGTAAAAACCATTACAAAAGTTCAAATTTAAAAAAACTCATCAATTTGACTATAAAAACCATAACAAAATTTCCAATTGAAAAAACTCTTCAGTTTCACATAAAAACTACTACAAAAGTTCAATGTTAAAAAACTCACCAATTTCACTGTAAAAGCAATACAAAAGTTCCAATTGAAAAAACCCTCCAATTTCACTATAAAAACCACAACAAAAGTTTCAATTGTAAAAAATCACCAATTTCACTATAAAAACCATTATAAAAATTAAAAGTTAAAAAACCTCAACAATTTCTCTCTAAAAACCATAACAAAAGTTCAATGTTGAAAAAATCCCCAATTTCACTTTAAACACCATTACAAAAGTTTCAAGTGAAAAAACTCACTAATTTCACCATAAAGACCATAGCAAAAGTTCAAAGTTTAAAAACTCACCAAATTCAGTATATACATCATAACGCAAGTTACGAGTCAAAAAAACATACCAATTTCAATATAAAAACCATTACAAAAGTTAACAAAAGTTCAAAGTTAAAAAATTACCCAATTTCACTTTAAAAACCACAACAAAAGTTCCAATTGAAAAAACTCACCAATTTCAGTATAAAGACCATAACAAAAGTTCAAAGTTAGAAAAACTCACCAAATTCACTATAAACATCATTACACAAGTTACAGGTGAAAAAAACTCACCAATTTCACTATTCAAACCATTACAAAAGTTCCAAGTTAAAAAAAAATCTTCAATTTCTCTCTAAAAACCATAACAAAAGTTAAAAGTTAAAAACTTCCGAGTTTCACTATAAAAACCATAGCAAAAGTTCCAAGTGAAAAAACACACCGATTTCACTATAAAAACCGATACAACAGTTCCAAGTCAAAAATTCAACAATTTCAGTATAAACACCAAACAAAATTCCAGGTCAAAAAACTTACCAATTTCACTACAAAAACCATTACAAAAGTTCAAAGTCAAAAAACTGGCCAATTGCACAATCAAAACCATAAAAAATTGTTAATTGAAAAATCTCACTAATTTCACTATAAAGACCATTACAAAACATCAAAGTTTAACAACTCACCAATTCCTCTATTAAAACCTTAACAAAAATTCCAATTGAAAAAATAACCAAATTCACTATAAAGACCAATACTAAAGGTCAAAGTTACAAAATTCACCAATTTAACTTTAAAGATCATAAAAGAGGTTTAAAGTTAAAAAAAAAACTCACCAAATTCGCTATAAACATCATAACACAACTTACAAGTAAAAAAAACTCACCAATTTCACTATAAAAACCATTACAAAAGTTCCAAGTCAGGAAAAATCTCAAATTTCTCTCTAAAAACCATAACTAAAGTTCAAAGTTAAAAACTTCTGAATTTCACTATAAAAATCATAGCAAAAGTTCCAAGTGAAAAAATCATCGATTTCACTATAAAAACCATTACAACAGTTTCAAGTCAAAAACTCAACAATTTCACTATAAACACAACAACAAAAGTTCCAAGTTAAAAAACTCAACAATATCAATGTAAAAACCATTACAAAAGTTCAAATTAAAAAAAACTCATCAATTTGACTATAAAAACCATAACAAAATTTCCAATTGAAAAAACTCTTCAGTTTCACATAAAAACTACTACAAAAGTTCAATGTTAAAAAACTCACCAATTTCACTATAAAAGCAATAAAAAAGTTCCAATTCAAAAAACCCTCCAATTTCACTATAAAAACCACAACAAAAGTTTCAATTGTATAAAATCACCAATTTCACTATAAAAACCATTATAAAAATTAAAAGTTAAAAAACTCAACAATTTCTCTCTAAAAACCATAACAAAAGTTCAATGTTGAAAAAATCCCCAATTTCACTTTAAACACCATTACAAAAGTTTCAAGTGAAAAAACTCACTAATTTCACTATAAAGACCATAGCAAAAGTTCAAAGTTTAAAAACTCACCAAATTGAGTATATACATCATAACGCAAGTTACGAGTCAAAAAAACATACCAATTTCAATATAAAAACGATTACAAAAGTTAACAAAAGTTCAAAGTTAAAAAATTACCCAATTTCACTTTAAAAACCACAACAAAAGTTCCAATTGAAAAAACTCACCAATTTCCGTAGAAAGACCATAACAAAAGTTCAAAGTTAGAAAAACTCACCAAATTCACTATAAACATCATTACACAAGTTACACGTGAAAAAAACTCACCAATATCACTATTCAAACCATTACAAAAGTTCCAAGTTAAAAAAAAATCTTCAATTTCTCTCTAAAAACCATAACAAAAGTTAAAAGTAAAAAACTTCCAAGTTTCACTATAAAAACCATAGCAAAAGTTCCAAGTGAAAAAACACACCGATTTCACTATAAAAACCGATACAACAGTTCCAAGTCAAAAATTCAACAATTTCAGTATAAACACCAAACAAAATTCCAGGTCAAAAAACTTACCAATTTCACTACAAAAACCATTACAAAAGTTCAAAGTCAAAAAACTGGCCAATTGCACAATCAAAACCATAAAAAATTGTTAATTGAAAAATCTCACTAATTTCACTATAAAGACCATTACAAAACATCAAAGTTTAACAACTCACCAATTCCTCTATTAAAACCTTAACAAAAATTCCAATTGAAAAAATAACCAAATTCACTATAAAGACCAATACTAAAGGTCAATGTTACAAAATTCACCAATTTAACTTTAAAGATCATAAAAGAGGTTTAAAGTTAAAAAAAAAACTCACCAAATTCGCTATAAACATCATAACACAACTTACAAGTAAAAAAAAACTCACCAATTTCACTATAAAAACCATTACAAAAGTTCCAAGTTAGAAAAAATCTCAAATTTCTCTCTAAAAACCATAACTAAAGTTCAAAGTTAAAAACTTCTGAATTTCACTATAAAAATCATAGCAAAAGTTCCAAGTGAAAAAATCATCGATTTCACTATAAAAACCATTACAATAGTTTCAAGTCAAAAACTCAACAATTTCACTATAAACACAACAACAAAAGTTCCAAGTTAAAAAAACTCAACAATTTCAATGTAAAAACCATTACAAAAGTTCAAATTTAAAAAAACTCATCAATTTGACTATAAAAACCATAACAAAATTTCCAATTGAAAAAACTCTTCAGTTTCACATAAAAACTACTACAAAAGTTCAATGTTAAAAAACTCACCAATTTCACTGTAAAAGCAATACAAAAGTTCCAATTGAAAAAACCCTCCAATTTCACTATAAAAACCACAACAAAAGTTTCAATTGTAAAAAATCACCAATTTCACTATAAAAACCATTATAAAAATTAAAAGTTAAAAAACTCAACAATTTCTCTCTAAAAACCATAACAAAAGTTCAATGTTGAAAAAATCCCCAATTTCACTTTAAACACCATTACAAAAGTTTCAAGTGAAAAAACTCACTAATTTCACCATAAAGACCATAGCAAAAGTTCAAAGTTTAAAAACTCACCAAATTCAGTATATACATCATAACGCAAGTTACGAGTCAAAAAAACATACCAATTTCAATATAAAAACCATTACAAAAGTTAACAAAAGTTCAAAGTTAAAAAATTACCCAATTTCACTTTAAAAACCACAACAAAAGTTCCAATTGAAAAAACTCACCAATTTCAGTAGAAAGACCATAACAAAAGTTCAAAGTTAGAAAAACTCACCAAATTCACTATAAACATCATTACACAAGTTACAGGTGAAAAAAACTCACCAATTTCACTATTCAAACCATTACAAAAGTTCCAAGTTAAAAAAAAATCTTCAATTTCTCTCTAAAAACCATAACAAAAGTTAAAAGTTAAAAACTTCCGAGTTTCACTATAAAAACCATAGCAAAAGTTCCAAGTGAAAAAACACACCGATTTCATTATAAAAACCGATACAACAGTTCCAAGTCAAAAATTCAACAATTTCAGTATAAACACCAAACAAAATTCCAGGTCAAAAAACTTACCAATTTCACTATAAAAACCATTACAAAAGTTCAAAGTCAAAAAACTGGCCAATTGCACAATCAAAACCATAAAAAATTGTTAATTGAAAAATCTCACTAATTTCACTATAAAGACCATTAAAAAACATCAAAGTTTAACAACTCACCAATTCCTCTATTAAAACCTTAACAAAAATTCAAATTGAAAAAATAACCAAATTCACTATAAAGACCAATACTAAAGGTCAAAGTTACAAAATTCACCAATTTAACTTTAAAGATCATAAAAGAGGTTTAAAGTTAAAAAAAAACTCACCAAATTCGCTATAAACATCATAACACAACTTACAAGTAAAAAAAAACTCACCAATTTCACTATAAAAACCATTACAAAAGTTCCAAGTTAGAAAAAATCTCAAATTTCTCTCTAAAAACCATAACTAAAGTTAAAAGTTAAAAACTTCTGAATTTCACTATAAAAATCATAGCAAAAGTTCCAAGTGAAAAAATCATCGATTTCACTATAAAAACCATTACAACAGTTTCAAGTCAAAAACTCAACAATTTCACTATAAACACAACAACAAAAGTTCCAAGTTAAAAAAACTCAACAATTTCAATGTAAAAACCATTACAAAAGTTCAAATTTAAAAAAACTCATCAATTTGACTATAAAAACCATAACAAAATTTCCAATTGAAAAAACTCTTCAGTTTCACATAAAAACTACTACAAAAGTTCAATGTTAAAAAACTCACCAATTTCACTATAAAGCAATACAAAAGTTCCAATTGAAAAAACCCTCCAATTTCACTATAAAAACCACAACAAAAGTTTCAATTGTAAAAAATCACCAATTTCACTATAAAAACCATTATAAAAATTAAAAGTTAAAAAACTCAACAATTTCTCTCTAAAAACCATAACAAAAGTTCAATGTTGAAAAAATCCCCAATTTCACTTTAAACACCATTACAAAAGTTTCAAGTGAAAAAACTCACTAATTTCACCATAAAGACCATAGCAAAAGTTCAAAGTTTAAAAACTCACCAAATTCACTCTATACATCATAACACAAGTTACGAGTCAAAAAACATACCAATTTCAATATAAAAACCATTACAAAAGTTAACAAAACTTCAAAGTTAAAAAATTACCCAATTTCACTTTAAAAACCACAACAAAAGTTCCAATTGAAAAAACTCACCAATTTCAGTAGAAAGACCATAACAAAAGTTCAAAGTTAGAAAAACTCACCAAATTCACTATAAACATCATTACACAAGTTACAGGTGAAAAAAACTCACCAATTTCACTATTCAAACCATTACAAAAGTTCCAAGTTAAAAAAAATCTTCAATTTCTCTCTAAAAACCATAACAAAAGTTAAAAGTTAAAAACTTCCGAGTTTCACTATAAAAACCATAGCAAAAGTTCCAAGTGAAAAAACACACCGATTTCATTATAAAAACCGATACAACAGTTCCAAGTCAAAAATTCAACAATTTCAGTATAAACACCAAACAAAATTCCAGGTCAAAAAACTTACCAATTTCACTATAAAAACCATTACAAAAGTTCAAAGTCAAAAAACTGGCCAATTGCACAATCAAAACCATAAAAAATTGTTAATTGAAAAATCTCACTAATTTCACTATAAAGACCATTAAAAAACATCAAAGTTTAACAACTCACCAATTCCTCTATTAAAACCTTAACAAAAATTCAAATTGAAAAAATAACCAAATTCACTATAAAGACCAATACTAAAGGTCAAAGTTACAAAATTCACGAATTTAACTTTAAAGATCATAAAAGAGGTTTAAAGTTAAAAAAAAAACTCACCAAATTCGCTATAAACATCATAACACAACTTACAAGTAAAAAAAAACTCACCAATTTCACTATAAAAACCATTACAAAAGTTCCAAGTTAGAAAAAATCTCAAATTTCTCTCTAAAAACCATAACTAAAGTTCAAAGTTAAAAACTTCTGAATTTCACTATAAAAATCATAGCAAAAGTTCCAAGTGAAAAAATCATCGATTTCACTATAAAAACCATTACAACAGTTTCAAGTCAAAAACTCAACAATTTCACTATAAACACAACAACAAAAGTTCCAAGTTAAAAAAACTCAACAATTTCAATGTAAAAACCATTACAGAAGTTCAAATTTAAAAAAACTCATCAATTTGACTATAAAAACCATAACAAAATTTCCAATTGAAAAAACTCTTCAGTTTCACATAAAAACTACTACAAAAGTTCAATGTTAAAAAACTCACCAATTTCACTATAAAGCAATACAAAAGTTCCAATTGAAAAAACCCTCCAATTTCACTATAAAAACCACAACAAAAGTTTCAATTGTAAAAAATCACCAATTTCACTATAAAAACCATTATAAAAATTAAAAGTTAAAAAACTCAACAATTTCTCTCTAAAAACCATAACAAAAGTTCAATGTTGAAAAAATCCCCAATTTCACTTTAAACACCATTACAAAAGTTTCAAGTGAAAAAACTCACTAATTTCACCATAAAGACCATAGCAAAAGTTCAAAGTTTAAAAACTCACCAAATTCACTCTATACATCATAACACAAGTTACGAGTCAAAAAACATACCAATTTCAATATAAAAACCATTACAAAAGTTAACAAAACTTCAAAGTTAAAAAATTACCCAATTTCACTTTAAAAACCACAACAAAAGTTCCAATTGAAAAAACTCACCAATTTCAGTAGAAAGACCATAACAAAAGTTCAAAGTTAGAAAAACTCACCAAATTCACTATAAACATCATTACACAAGTTACAGGTGAAAAAAACTCACCAATTTCACTATTCAAACCATTACAAAAGTTCCAAGTTAAAAAAAAATCTTCAATTTCTCTCTAAAAACCATAACAAAAGTTAAAAGTTAAAAACTTCCGAGTTTCACTATAAAAACCATAGCAAAAGTTCCAAGTGAAAAAACACACCGATTTCACTATAAAAACCGATACAACAGTTCCAAGTCAAAAATTCAACAATTTCAGTATAAACACCAAACAAAATTCCAGGTCAAAAAACTTACCAATTTCACTATAAAAACCATTACAAAAGTTCAAAGTCAAAAAACTGGCCAATTGCACAATCAAAACCATAAAAAATTGTTAATTGAAAAATCTCACTAATTTCACTATAAAGACCATTACAAAACATCAAAGTTTAACAACTCACCAATTCCTCTATTAAAACCTTAACAAAAATTCAAATTGAAAAAATAACCAAATTCACTATAAAGACCAATACTAAAGGTCAAAGTTACAAAATTCACCAATTTAACTTTAAAGATCATAAAAGAGGTTTAAAGTTAAAAAAAAACTCACCAAATTCGCTATAAACATCATAACACAACTTACAAGTAAAAAAAAACTCACCAATTTCACTATAAAAACCATTACAAAAGTTCCAAGTTAGAAAAAATCTCAAATTTCTCTCTAAAAACCATAACTAAAGTTCAAAGTTAAAAACTTCTGAATTTCACTATAAAAATCATAGCAAAAGTTCCAAGTGAAAAAATCATCGATTTCACTATAAAAACCATTACAACAATTTCAAGTCAAAAACTCAACAATTTCACTATAAACACAACAACAAAAGTTCCAAGTTAAAAAAACTCAACAATTTCAATGTAAAAACCATTACAAAAGTTCAAATTTAAAAAAACTCATCAATTTGACTATAAAAACCATAATAAAATTTCCTATTGAAAAAACTCTTCAGTTTCACATAAAAACTACTACAAAAGTTCAATGTTAAAAAACTCACCAATTTCACTATAAAAGCAATACAAAAGTTCCAATTGAAAAAACCCTCCAATTTCACTATAAAAACCACAACAAAAGTTTCAATTGTATAAAATCACCAATTTCACTATAAAAACCATTATAAAAATTAAAAGTTAAAAAACTCAACAATTTCTCTCTAAAAACCATAACAAAAGTTCAATGTTGAAAAAATCCCCAATTTCACTTTAAACACCATTACAAAAGTTTCAAGTGAAAAAACTCACTAATTTCACTATAAAGACCATAGCAAAAGTTCAAAGTTTAAAAACTCACCAAATTCACTCTATACATCATAACACAAGTTACGAGTCAAAAAACATACCAATTTCAATATAAAAACCATTACAAAAGTTAACAAAAGTTCAAAGTTAAAAAATTATCCAATTTCACTTTAAAAACCACAACAAAAGTTCCAATTGAAAAAACTCACCAATTTCAGTATAAAGACCATAACAAAAGTTCAAAGTTAGAAAAACTCACCAAATTCACTATAAACATCATTACACAAGTTACAGGTAAAAAAAACTCACCAATATCACTATTCAAACCATTACAAAAGTTCCAAGTTAAAAAAAAATCTTCAATTTCTCTCTAAAAACCATAACAAAAGTTAAAAGTTAAAAACTTCCGAGTTTCACTATAAAAACCATTGCAAAAGTTCCAAGTGAAAAAACACACCGATTTCACTATAAAAACCGATACAACAGTTCCAAGTCAAAAATTCAACAATTTTAGTATAAACACCAAACAAAATTCCAGGTCAAAAAACTTACCAATTTCACTACAAAAACCATTACAAAAGTTCAAAGTCAAAAAACTGGCCAATTGCACAATCAAAACCATAAAAAATTGTTAATTGAAAAATCTCACTAATTTCACTATAAAGACCATTACAAAACATCAAAGTTTAACAACTCACCAATTCCTCTATTAAAACCTTAACAAAAATTCCAATTGAAAAAATAACCAAATTCACTATAAAGACCAATACTAAAGGTCAAAGTTACAAAATTCACCAATTTAACTTTAAAGATCATAAAAGAGGTTTAAAGTTAAAAAAAAACTCACCAAATTCGCTATAAACATCATAACACAACTTATAAGTAAAAAAAAACTCACCAATTTCACTATAAAAACCATTACAAAAGTTCCAAGTTAGAAAAAATCTCAAATTTCTCTCTAAAAACCATAACTAAAGTTCAAAGTTAAAAACTTCTGAATTTCACTATAAAAATCATAGCAAAAGTTCCAAGTGAAAAAATCATCGATTTCACTATAAAAACCATTACAACAGTTTCAAGTCAAAAACTCAACAATTTCACTATAAACACAACAACAAAAGTTCCAAGTTAAAAAAACTCAACAATTTCAATGTAAAAACCATTACAAAAGTTCAAATTTAAAAAAACTCATCAATTTGACTATAAAAACCATAACAAAATTTCCAATTGAAAAAACTCTTCAGTTTCACATAAAAACTACTACAAAAGTTCAATGTTAAAAAACTCACCAATTTCACTGTAAAAGCAATACAAAAGTTCCAATTGAAAAAACCCTCCAATTTCACTATAAAAACCACAACAAAAGTTTCAATTGTAAAAAATCACCAATTTCACTATAAAAACCATTATAAAAATTAAAAGTTAAAAACTCAACAATTTCTCTCTAAAAACCATAACAAAAGTTCAATGTTGAAAAAATCCCCAATTTCACTTTAAACACCATTACAAAAGTTTCAAGTGAAAAAACTCACTAATTTCACCATAAAGACCATAGCAAAAGTTCAAAGTTTAAAAACTCACCAAATTCAGTATATACATCATAACGCAAGTTACGAGTCAAAAAAACATACCAATTTCAATATAAAAACCATTACAAAAGTTAACAAAAGTTCAAAGTTAAAAAATTACCCAATTTCACTTTAAAAACCACAACAAAAGTTCCAATTGAGAAAACTCACCAATTTCAGTAGAAAGACCATAACAAAAGTTCAAAGTTAGAAAAACTCACCAAATTCACTATAAACATCATTACACAAGTTACAGGTGAAAAAAACTCACCAATTTCACTATTCAAACCATTACAAAAGTTCCAAGTTTAAAAAAAATCTTCAATTTCTCTCTAAAAACCATAACAAAAGTTAAAAGTTAAAAACTTCCGAGTTTCACTATAAAAACCATAGCAAAAGTTCCAAGTGAAAAAACACACCGATTTCACTATAAAAACCGATACAACAGTTCCAAGTCAAAAATTCAACAATTTCAGTATAAACACCAAACAAAAGTTCCAGGTCAAAAAACATACCAATTTCACTATAAAAACCATTACAAAAGTTCAAAGTCAAAAAACTGGCCAATTGCACAATCAAAACCATAAAAAATTGTTAATTGAAAAATCTCACTAATTTCACTATAAAGACCATTACAAAACATCAAAGTTTAACAACTCACCAATTTCTCTATTAAAACCTTAACAAAAATTCCAATTGAAAAAATAACCAAATTCACTATAAAGACCAATACTAAAGGTCAAAGTTACAAAATTCACCAATTTAACTTTAAAGATCATAAAAGAGGTTTAAAGTTAAAAAAAACTCACCAAATTCGCTATAAACATCATAACACAACTTACAAGTAAAAAAAAACTCACCAATTTCACTATAAAAACCATTACAAAAGTTCCAAGTTAGGAAAAATCTCAAATTTCTCTCTAAAAACCATAACTAAAGTTCAAAGTTAAAAACTTCTGAATTTCACTATAAAAATCATAGCAAAAGTTCCAAGTGAAAAAATCATCGATTTCACTATAAAAACCATTACAACAGTTTCAAGTCAAAAACTCAACAATTTCACTATAAACACAACAACAAAAGTTCCAAGTTAAAAAACTCAACAATATCAATGTAAAAACCATTACAAAAGTTCAAATAAAAAAAACTCATCAATTTGACTATAAAAACCATAACAAAATTTCCAATTGAAAAAACTCTTCAGTTTCACATAAAAACTACTACAAAAGTTCAATGTTAAAAAACTCACCAATTTCACTATAAAAGCAATACAAAAGTTCCAATTCAAAAAACCCTCCAATTTCACTATAAAAACCACAACAAAAGTTTCAATTGTAAAAAATCACCAATTTCACTATAAAAACCATTATAAAAATTAAAAGTTAAAAAACTCAACAATTTCTCTCTAAAAACCATAACAAAAGTTCAATGTTGAAAAAATCCCCAATTTCACTTTAAACACCATTACAAAAGTTTCAAGTGAAAAAACTCACTAATTTTACCATAAAGACCATAGCAAAAGTTCAAAGTTTAAAAACTCACCAAATTCACTCTATACATCATAACACAAGTTACGAGTCAAAAAAAACACCAATTTCAATATAAAAACCATTACAAAAGTTCAAAGTTAAAAAATTACCCAATTTCACTTTAAAAACCACAACAAAAGTTCCAATTGAAAAAACTCACCAATTTCAGTATAAAGACCATAACAAAAGTTCAAAGTTAGAAAAACTCACCAAATTCACTATAAACATCATTACACAAGTTACAGGTGAAAAAAACTCACCAATTTCACTATTCAAACCATTACAAAAGTTCCAAGTTTAAAAAAAATCTTCAATTTCTCTCTAAAAACCATAACAAAAGTTAAAAGTTAAAAACTTCCGAGTTTCACTATAAAAACCATAGCAAAAGTTCCAAGTGAAAAAACACACCGATTTCACTATAAAAACCGATACAACAGTTCCAAGTCAAAAATTCAACAATTTCAGTATAAACACCAAACAAAAGTTCCAGGTCAAAAAACATACCAATTTCACTATAAAAACCATTACAAAAGTTCAAAGTCAAAAAACTGGCCAATTGCACAATCAAAACCATAAAAAATTGTTAATTGAAAAATCTCACTAATTTCACTATAAAGACCATTACAAAACATCAAAGTTTAACAACTCACCAATTCCTCTATTAAAACCTTAACAAAAATTCCAATTGAAAAAATAACCAAATTCACTATAAAGACCAATACTAAAGGTCAAAGTTACAAAATTCACCAATTTAACTTTAAAGATCATAAAAGAGGTTTAAAGTTTAAAAAAAAACTCACCAAATTCGCTATAAACATCATAACACAACTTACAAGTAAAAAAAAACTCACCAATTTCACTATAAAAACCATTACAAAAGTTCCAAGTTAGGAAAAATCTCAAATTTCTCTCTAAAAACCATAACTAAAGTTCAAAGTTAAAAACTTCTGAATTTCACTATAAAAATCATAGCAAAAGTTCCAAGTGAAAAAATCATCGATTTCACTATAAAAACCATTACAACAGTTTCAAGTCAAAAACTCAACAATTTCACTATAAACACAACAACAAAAGTTCCAAGTTAAAAAACTCAACAATATCAATGTAAAAACCATTACAAAAGTTCAAATAAAAAAAAACTCATCAATTTGACTATAAAAACCATAACAAAATTTCCAATTGAAAAAACTCTTCAGTTTCACATAAAAACTACTACAAAAGTTCAATGTTAAAAAACTCACCAATTTCACTATAAAAGCAATACAAAAGTTCCAATTCAAAAAACCCTCCAATTTCACTATAAAAACCACAACAAAAGTTTCAATTGTAAAAAATCACCAATTTCACTATAAAAACCATTATAAAAATTAAAAGTTAAAAAACTCAACAATTTCTCTCTAAAAACCATAACAAAAGTTCAATGTTGAAAAAATCCCCAATTTCACTTTAAACACCATTACATAAGTTTCAAGTGAAAAAACTCACTAATTTTACCATAAAGACCATAGCAAAAGTTCAAAGTTTAAAAACTCACCAAATTCACTCTATACATCATAACACAAGTTACGAGTCAAAAAAAACACCAATTTCAATACAAAAACCATTACAAAAGTTCAAAGTTAAAAAATTACCCAATTTCACTTTAAAAACCACAACAAAAGTTCCAATTGAAAAAACTCACCAATTTCAGTATAAAGACCATAACAAAAGTTCAAAGTTAGAAAAACTCACCAAATTCACTATAAACATCATTACACAAGTTACAGGTGAAAAAAACTCACCAATTTCACTATTCAAACCATTACAAAAGTTCCAAGTTTAAAAAAAATCTTCAATTTCTCTCTAAAAACCATAACAAAAGTTAAAAGTTAAAAACTTCCGAGTTTCACTATAAAAACCATAGCAAAAGTTCCAAGTGAAAAAACACACCGATTTCACTATAAAAACCGATACAACAGTTCCAAGTCAAAAATTCAACAATTTCAGTATAAACACCAAACAAAAGTTCCAGGTCAAAAAACATACCAATTTCACTATAAAAACCATTACAAAAGTTCAAAGTCAAAAAACTGGCCAATTGCACAATCAAAACCATAAAAAATTGTTAATTGAAAAATCTCACTAATTTCACTATAAAGACCATTACAAAACATCAAAGTTTAACAACTCACCAATTCCTCTATTAAAACCTTAACAAAAATTCCAATTGAAAAAATAACCAAATTCACTATAAAGACCAATACTAAAGGTCAAAGTTACAAAATTCACCAATTTAACTTTAAAGATCATAAAAGAGGTTTAAAGTTTAAAAAAAAACTCACCAAATTCGCTATAAACATCATAACACAACTTACAAGTAAAAAAAAACTCACCAATTTCACTATAAAAACCATTACAAAAGTTCCAAGTTAGGAAAAATCTCAAATTTCTCTCTAAAAACCATAACTAAAGTTCAAAGTTAAAAACTTCTGAATTTCACTATAAAAATCATAGCAAAAGTTCCAAGTGAAAAAATCATCGATTTCACTATAAAAACCATTACAACAGTTTCAAGTCAAAAACTCAACAATTTCACTATAAACACAACAACAAAAGTTCCAAGTTAAAAAACTCAACAATATCAATGTAAAAACCATTACAAAAGTTCAAATAAAAAAAAACTCATCAATTTGACTATAAAAACCATAACAAAATTTCCAATTGAAAAAACTCTTCAGTTTCACATAAAAACTACTACAAAAGTTCAATGTTAAAAAACTCACCAATTTCACTGTAAAAGCAATACAAAAGTTCCAATTGAAAAAACCCTCCAATTTCACTATAAAAACCACAACAAAAGTTTCAATTGTAAAAAATCACCAATTTCACTATAAAAACCATTATAAAAATTAAAAGTTAAAAAACTCAACAATTTCTCTCTAAAAACCATAACAAAAGTTCAATGTTGAAAAAATCCCCAATTTCACTTTAAACACCATTACAAAAGTTTCAAGTGAAAAAACTCACTAATTTCACCATAAAGACCATAGCAAAAGTTCAAAGTTTAAAAACTCACCAAATTCAGTATATACATCATAACGCAAGTTACGAGTCAAAAAAACATACCAATTTCAATATAAAAACCATTACAAAAGTTAACAAAAGTTCAAAGTTAAAAAATTACCCAATTTCACTTTAAAAACCACAACAAAAGTTCCAATTGAAAAAACTCACCAATTTCAGTAGAAAGACCATAACAAAAGTTCAAAGTTAGAAAAACTCACCAAATTCACTATAAACATCATTACACAAGTTACAGGTGAAAAAAACTCACCAATTTCACTATTCAAACCATTACAAAAGTTCCAAGTTAAAAAAAAATCTTCAATTTCTCTCTAAAAACCATAACAAAAGTTAAAAGTTAAAAACTTCCGAGTTTCACTATAAAAACCATAGCAAAAGTTCCAAGTGAAAAAACACACCGATTTCATTATAAAAACCGATACAACAGTTCCAAGTCAAAAATTCAACAATTTCAGTATAAACACCAAACAAAATTCCAGGTCAAAAAACTTACCAATTTCACTATAAAAACCATTACAAAAGTTCAAAGTCAAAAAACTGGCCAATTGCACAATCAAAACCATAAAAAATTGTTAATTGAAAAATCTCACTAATTTCACTATAAAGACCATTACAAAACATCAAAGTTTAACAACTCACCAATTCCTCTATTAAAACCTTAACAAAAATTCCAATTGAAAAAATAACCAAATTCACTATAAAGACCAATACTAAAGGTCAAAGTTACAAAATTCACCAATTTAACTTTAAAGATCATAAAAGAGGTTTAAAGTTTAAAAAAAAACTCACCAAATTCGCTATAAACATCATAACACAACTTACAAGTAAAAAAAAACTCACCAATTTCACTATAAAAACCATTACAAAAGTTCCAAGTTAGGAAAAATCTCAAATTTCTCTCTAAAAACCATAACTAAAGTTCAAAGTTAAAAACTTCTGAATTTCACTATAAAAATCATAGCAAAAGTTCCAAGTGAAAAAATCATCGATTTCACTATAAAAACCATTACAACAGTTTCAAGTCAAAAACTCAACAATTTCACTATAAACACAACAACAAAAGTTCCAAGTTAAAAAACTCAACAATATCAATGTAAAAACCATTACAAAAGTTCAAATAAAAAAAAACTCATCAATTTGACTATAAAAACCATAACAAATTTTCCAATTGAAAAAACTCTTCAGTTTCACATAAAAACTACTACAAAAGTTCAATGTTAAAAAACTCACCAATTTCACTGTAAAAGCAATACAAAAGTTCCAATTGAAAAAACCCTCCAATTTCACTATAAAAACCACAACAAAAGTTTCAATTGTAAAAAATCACCAATTTCACTATAAAAACCATTATAAAAATTAAAAGTTAAAAAACTCAACAATTTCTCTCTAAAAACCATAACAAAAGTTCAATGTTGAAAAAATCCGCAATTTCACTTTAAACACCATTACAAAAGTTTCAAGTGAAAAAACTCACTAATTTCACCATAAAGACCATAGCAAAAGTTCAAAGTTTAAAAACTCACCAAATTCAGTATATACATCATAACGCAAGTTACGAGTCAAAAAAACATACCAATTTCAATATAAAAACCATTACAAAAGTTAACAAAAGTTCAAAGTTAAAAAATTACCCAATTTCACTTTAAAAACCACAACAAAAGTTCCAATTGAAAAAACTCACCAATTTCAGTAGAAAGACCATAACAAAAGTTCAAAGTTAGAAAAACTCACCAAATTCACTATAAACATCATTACACAAGTTACAGGTGAAAAAAACTCACCAATTTCACTATTCAAACCATTACAAAAGTTCCAAGTTAAAAAAAAATCTTCAATTTCTCTCTAAAAACCATAACAAAAGTTAAAAGTTAAAAACTTCCGAGTTTCACTATAAAAACCATAGCAAAAGTTCCAAGTGAAAAAACACACCGATTTCATTATAAAAACCGATACAACAGTTCCAAGTCAAAAATTCAACAATTTCAGTATAAACACCAAACAAAATTCCAGGTCAAAAAACTTACCAATTTCACTATAAAAACCATTACAAAAGTTCAAAGTCAAAAAACTGGCCAATTGCACAATCAAAACCATAAAAAATTGTTAATTGAAAAATCTCACTAATTTCACTATAAAGACCATTACAAAACATCAAAGTTTAACAACTCACCAATTCCTCTATTAAAACCTTAACAAAAATTCCAATTGAAAAAATAACCAAATTCACTATAAAGACCAATACTAAAGGTCAAAGTTACAAAATTCACCAATTTAACTTTAAAGATCATAAAAGAGGTTTAAAGTTAAAAAAAAACTCACCAAATTCGCTATAAACATCATAACACAACTTACAAGTAAAAAAAAACTCACCAATTTCACTATAAAAACCATTACAAAAGTTCCAAGTTAGGAAAAATCTCAAATTTCTCTCTAAAAACCATAACTAAAGTTCAAAGTTAAAAACTTCTGAATTTCACTATAAAAATCATAACAAAAGTTCCAAGTGAAAAAATCATCGATTTCACTATAAAAACCATTACAACAGTTTCAAGTCAAAAACTCAACAATTTCACTATAAACACAACAACAAAAGTTCCAAGTTAAAAAACTTAACAATATCAATGTAAAAACCATTACAAAAGTTCAAATAAAAAAAAACTCATCAATTTGACTATAAAAACCATAACAAAATTTCCAATTGAAAAAACTCTTCAGTTTCACATAAAAACTACTACAAAAGTTCAATGTTAAAAAACTCACCAATTTCACTATAAAAGCAATACAAAAGTTCCAATTCAAAAAACCCTCCAATTTCACTATAAAAACCACAACAAAAGTTTCAATTGTAAAAAATCACCAATTTCACTATAAAAACCATTATAAAAATTAAAAGTTAAAAAACTCAACAATTTCTCTCTAAAAACCATAACAAAAGTTCAATGTTGAAAAAATCCCCAATTTCACTTTAAACACCATTACAAAAGTTTCAAGTGAAAAAACTCACTAATTTTACCATAAAGACCATAGCAAAAGTTCAAAGTTTAAAAACTCACCAAATTCACTCTATACATCATAACACAAGTTACGAGTCAAAAAAAACACCAATTTCAATATAAAAACCATTACAAAAGTTCAAAGTTAAAAAATTACCCAATTTCACTTTAAAAACCACAACAAAAGTTCCAATTGAAAAAACTCACCAATTTCAGTATAAAGACCATAACAAAAGTTCAAAGTTAGAAAAACTCACCAAATTCACTATAAACATCATTACAGAAGTTATAGGTGAAAAAAACTCACCGATTTCACTATTCAAACCATTACAAAAGTTCCAAGTTTAAAAAAAATCTTCAATTTCTCTCTAAAAACCATAACAAAAGTTAAAAGTTAAAAACTTCCGAGTTTCACTATAAAAACCATAGCAAAAGTTCCAAGTGAAAAAACAAACCGATTTCACTATAAAAACCGATACAACAGTTCCAAGTCAAAAATTCAACAATTTCAGTTTAAACACCAAACAAAATTCCAGGTCAAAAAACTTACCAATTTCACTATAAAAACCATTACAAAAGTTCAAAGTCAAAAAACTGGCCAATTGCACAATCAAAACCATAAAAAATTGTTAATTGAAAAATCTCACTAATTTCACTATAAAGACCATTACAAAACATCAAAGTTTAACAACTCACCAATTCCTCTATTAAAACCTTAACAAAAATTCCAATTGAAAAAATAACCAAATTCACTATAAAGACCAATACTAAAGGTCAAAGTTACAAAATTCACCAATTTAACTTTAAAGATCATAAAAGAGGTTTAAAGTTAAAAAAAAAACTCACCAAATTCGCTATAAACATCATAACACAACTTACAAGTAAAAAAAAACTCACCAATTTCACTATAAAAACCATTACAAAAGTTCCAAGTTAGGAAAAATCTCAAATTTCTCTCTAAAAACCATAACTAAAGTTCAAAGTTAAAAACTTCTGAATTTCACTATAAAAATCATAGCAAAAGTTCCAAGTGAAAAAATCATCGATTTCACTATAAAAACCATTACAACAGTTTCAAGTCAAAAACTCAACAATTTCACTATAAACACAACAACAAAAGTTCCAAGTTAAAAAACTCAACAATATCAATGTAAAAACCATTACAAAAGTTCAAATAAAAAAAAACTCATCAATTTGACTATAAAAACCATAACAAAATTTCCAATTGAAAAAACTCTTCAGTTTCACATAAAAACTACTACAAAAGTTCAATGTTAAAAAACTCACCAATTTCACTATAAAAGCAATACAAAAGTTCCAATTCAAAAAACCCTCCAATTTCACTATAAAAACCACAACAAAAGTTTCAATTGTAAAAAATCACCAATTTCACTATAAAAACCATTATAAAAATTAAAAGTTAAAAAACTCAACAATTTCTCTCTAAAAACCATAACAAAAGTTCAATGTTGAAAAAATCCCCAATTTCACTTTAAACACCATTACATAAGTTTCAAGTGAAAAAACTCACTAATTTTACCATAAAGACCATAGCAAAAGTTCAAAGTTTAAAAACTCACCAAATTCACTCTATACATCATAACACAAGTTACGAGTCAAAAAAAACACCAATTTCAATACAAAAACCATTACAAAAGTTCAAAGTTAAAAAATTACCCAATTTCACTTTAAAAACCACAACAAAAGTTCCAATTGAAAAAACTCACCAATTTCAGTATAAAGACCATAACAAAAGTTCAAAGTTATAAAAACTCACCAAATTCACTATAAACATCATTACACAAGTTACAGGTGAAAAAAACTCACCAATTTCACTATTCAAACCATTACAAAAGTTCCAAGTTTAAAAAAAATCTTCAATTT